>OU343223.1:220854119-220960683 GCA_910596185.1 Chrysanthemum makinoi | reverse complement strand
GAGAAACATTGGAACCTTTGAGGTAAATCAACATTGTTCTGCGGCTTCAACGAGTCCGATTTAAGTCTTTCAACTACACCGTTCATTTGAGGAGTTCGGTGAAATACTTCTTTGATAGCTGATTCCAACGCTTTCATAGAATTCACTTAAGTTGTTTGTTGACAAACTTCGGTTCCCATGTACGATTACGACAATTACGGTTTGTTAAGTGTCGAACCTGCAATTTGTTTGATGAGTTTGATGATGATATCGAGGAGTTTCATCCTTTGTCCTTAAGAACTTGACCCAATGAATCTAAGTAAATCATCAACACCTAACACATATTTCTTCCCAAAGATATTACGACTCATTGGTCCACATAAATCCATATGAATCATATGAAGAACTTCTATGACAGAGTTAGTAGGTTTGGGTTTATGGGCATATTTCTTGCTTTTTCCCAATTGACATCTGAACAAAGATGATCCTTTTCATACTTTAGTCTAGGTAAACCTACAACTAGGTCCTTTCCGGAAAGATCGTTGATGGTGCCGAAGTTCAAGTGATTGAGACGACGGTGCCATAGCCATGACTTTGTTTTTGAAGCCTTTGATAACAAGCTGATTAGAAGCCTCATCATATGATAGAGAGATGGTGTAAAGATTTGACCACGAGTTCCTTTAACAGTTCCTTACCATTAAGATCTCTAACAAAACGGTATGTTTTCACAGAGGCTACTTCTAGATGGAATCACAGAAATTGACCATGAAGGATGCAGTACAACCCTTCCATAGTACTCTAGAGATGACACTATCACCAACAACATAATCTCCATAACCCATAATAGCACCAAAATGATCATTACCAAATTAACAGTCGATGAACTTGCTCACGAAGTTCATGAGCCATGATCGGTCTCGGTCCGCATATGCTTGGAACGCCTGAGTCCGGTACCACGTGACGATTTGAACGATCTGCGTTGAACACGTACAAAATGGATAACTGGATAATTGGGATCCCCATGCAAGAATGGGTTCCACTTGGTTAGTACTTGATAGTGGAACACCCACATCGTAATGAAACATCCATATCGAAGTAGAAGCAATGGAATCATTGGGAATAGATGCAATGTGGTGTCGTATTTGACCTATTCAAAGTATGTTTACTTCTTAAGGGAATAGTTCTACCAGTAGGCATCCATTTTCTAGTGGGCATAATCTTAGCAGTTTGAGAACAAAACTGATTATTCTTATGGCCAAAAGGTATCCAATAATAACCTATCTTTATAAAAGTTCTTCCTGTGGGTATCCACTGTTTTCTAACTTTTCTTTGCCTTTTGCCTTGCCTTATTTGCGATTATTAGCATTAGCAATTTTAACTGGGCATTAGACAAAGCATTCACACCACATTCATGATTAGCGTAAATTCAAGCATACGACATTACAAGGTTTGCAATAGTATCGAATTAAATTAATGCGCCTAAGGCTAATACTAGAATCAACACGATTCGTTTTATTCAACTCAAGCTTAAAGTTCCTAGATTGGTCTTCTACTCTCTTTCAATGCACATTCTTAGCTTGCAAGGTCCTATCATTCCTTGTATTGTCTTGAGACTTTGACCTGCTCGCTTTAAAGTCACTGATTACTCCTGTAGAGGAATGGGAACATTAGTTGGTTGATCTAATTTTTGCATTCCTGAACTTGATGTGCAAGGATCTCAAGTACTAGAAGGCACATTAGTGTTATACTTTAAGACTGTGATTTGAGCTAGCTTGCACACTAAAGTTCACTTTCTTAGCACTAACATATCTGGAATCGAACTACTTGAAACATTATTGTTTCCTTTTTAAGGGGGCATAGAACGGATTTCCTGCTTGGCACTAGGCATAGAACAAGGCATCACAGCTTTGCCTTTTGCACCTAAGGTTAAGGATTTTGGACATGTGGCAATTACACATTCTAGCAACTCTTGAGATCGTTTGGCCTGAGGCAAGCAAACCTAATTTCACTATCAAGAGGTTTGTTAATGAAATCCTCTTCGACAATCTCACGAGACATTCTAGACTATCCTTAAGGTGAGCACAATATTCATGAAAAGCATGTTCATTATTCCTAAGATGAGGAGGAATATATTTAAGCGTCACGGTATTTGCATCTAAGGGTGACTTTGAGACAACATTCTTATTGAAAACAAGTGGCGTTTCCCATTTCCCGACTTCTGATTCTCAATTTCCTTTTGTGAAGACGTTATTTTTTCGTTGTTTTGGTCACGGGTGACTTTTATTGAATCATATAACTCTTTAAAATGTCGCTTAACTTTTTCATTTTCTTCTAGAAAACACTCGTTTTCCTTTTGTAAGGCATCAACTAAGTTTTGAAGATGAAAAGTTTGAGAATTCTGAGAATCTAAAGGAGGAGGGATTTGGGAGGCTGTCTTATTGTTCGTTTGACCCTTTAATTGAGAGATTTGGGCTTTCAACTTTCGATCGTGTTGCAGAGCTTGAATCTGTTCATCACGTTTGTTAATTTGAAAAACCGCATCAAACTCTGGAGCATCTGACGATGTCTTGATATTTGAAGTTTTAACATTTTCTTTAAGATGTTGATATTTTAGTTGTAAATTAAAATGCTCAACTTCTAGTTTAGAAAAATGTTTTACCTAATTGTCGTGATCATCGGTTCAATTTTCTTTAGTTTAGAATTAGTTTTTTCAAGCTCAATGACACGATCATGGGAGACTTTCGAACCTGATAGTTCATGAAATTTGGAAGCATTAATAGAGCAATTTGAAGCAGTGAAAAGATATCTTGAGCAACACATTCAGTAATAAGAGTCTCATTTAATGTATGCAAGTTCTTCCTCTCAATCTCATTATATTTTAGTGTACGCTCATACTCACTAACTTCAACTACCATTGCATCAAATTCCTTTTCCATTCCCTTGATATCGGTTTCTATCCCCTTTTTAAGACTCTCAAAGTGATCTTTTTGAAGTTTAAAGAAAGGCATGACCTCAGTTAAATAACATTCTTTCATTTGCTCAAAACCCCTTCTCCTTCTTTATACCATTGGTGTGATCCTTTTCTTGCAAGTTTTCTCAAAATCAACAAATAGTTGAAATATAACATATTGACTAATTAAGGTCTTGCTTTTAGTGGCAATTGTTCTAGGAACTAGATGCATTGGTGTATTAGGAGGATACAACGCTCTAGGCATTTTCCAAAGGGGGTTTCTTCAATATTTTCACTTTCAGCTTTTCTAAATCCTTTTCCAGAAAACTTTGTTGAGTCAACAATGTTTGAGGCTTAAACATGTTCAAGGAAATCCAGTTTTCCTTCTTGTAGTCTTGGGGAGTGATAATCTTTTCTCTTTTGCATTTGGATCATCTAGTTTTTGTTCATCCTTTCCTAGTGACTTCATCGATTTCTTATCTTCCTCAGTGCACTCAACGCAACTAGGTTTCTGCCTAGGCTTAAGAATTTCATTACCATCATAAAGCACCTTATGAGCATTTCTAGCCTTTTAATTACCTGGATTGGTTCCTCAACAAGGGAATGCTATGCTTATCGCTTAGACTCATGTTAGTGACCATGTGAGCAATCTGAATGGTGTTTCCTTGTATGTACAACTTGTTTTCAAGTTTGTTTTTCAAAGTTTTCCGATTAGAAAAATCTCTCAAGAGTTTTGATTCCTTTGCATTAAATTCTTGCTTAAGCATTTTCACATTTTCTTGAAGTTCTTGTTTTTGTTTAGATGTTTTAGAAAGTGTTTCTTGCAAGGAATTTAATTCTTGTTTCAATACTTCTTCTCTAAACTTACTTTTTCTAATTAATGTACTTACTTGGTCATCCATTTCCGCTCGCAGTGGTCAACTCAAACTTAGCACGTTCATAAATAACCACGTTCTTTATAGGCATTTAGTTCAGAAATAATGGAATCATCAGGGGCACATGCAGTGTATTCATCAAAAACATAGTCATTGTTGACTGCGGAAGATGCATCACTTGGTACAACTTCACTTTCACTTTGTTTCACATATTGATCATATGGGACAATATTGATATTACCCATATTTTCAATAGTTGATTCAATAGTTTCATTGATTGTACTTTGTCATGCATCTTTTGCACATCAGCATCATCATATAGTTTTAATACCTCTGAGATGAGCTTGTCATGGGATGGCCATTAGTGATGAAGAAGAGACCTTGGGAGAAACCATTGGAGAAATGCTAGCCATAAAATTGTGTGTGCAGTAGGTCCATCATCCACATCAGAGTCGTATGCATCACATCAGTGACTTGAAAGGCATTCGATGATTGTGACCTATCTCAATAAGAGCTCATCCACATCCATCATAGGTCTTGGCATTGCCCTCAGGAAGAAACAGCAATTCCTCTTCATTCAAAGTAGCACCATTGTCCTGAGCTTGAGCCAGCAGCATCTTATCTCTCAAGTAATCAGCATTCTGTGGGCGCTTTGGAGATGTACAGTTCCTTGCAATGTGTCCCTCTCCACCACAGTTATAACATTTGATGAGCTTAGTTTGACCTTAATTACCATTCCTTCCTTCGGTTTCCAACATAACCTCTCCCACTCCACCTCGTCCCCGATCATACTGTCTTTCTGAACTGGTTGCACCACAATCCTTCCATCTTTAATAGTGGCTTGATTGTTGTGGGTTAGATGCGTTCAGGTTCTGGTGTTGGTTTGTGGGAGAGTATTCATGTTTTGACTGATGAGAAGAGCTAGTTGATTAATGAAGTTACCCACGTGAGCATCAAATCGCCTTGTTTGTACATAGGATCGGGAATGAGTTTGTGATTACCATTACCCAAGGGTATGACTTGTGATGCTTTGGTTGTGATTTCGATGTTTGAGTAGAAAGCTGTAGAGTCATTAGACGAGCTTGTCTCTCCCTAGTTGGTTTTGAACTGATTGAGAATTAATTTTTCAAACATAGCATGTCTCTCATTCTGAAGGAAGGCATAGAGTTGCTCATAGTTTGTATTCTTCAATCCTTTAGTGAGCTTCCAGCGTAACAAACTTGTGCCATTCTGGATTCATGTTGTTCACAAATTTTGAGTTCAACTGAATGTTAGGCATAGTCATTCTGATGTTCCTCATGTCATTAACTAACTTATGAAATCTCACATAGTACTCATAGACACTCTCATCTGGTTTCATCTTGAAATGCTCAAATTGGTCATAGAGTTGGGATTCTCTGTCTTCCATAGTTAATTCTGAACCTGAGAGAAGCATCTTAACATTATCCCAAACTGCCTTAGCATCTGTGTTATGATTGATCACTTGTAGATGTCTTAGGAAGACCTTGAAGAACAATGTTTGAAGCCCGATATATGCATCAAATCTCTTTTCCTTATCATCAAGCTCATCATACATCTTAGGTCTGTCCATTCCGTAAACAGAGTACCATCTTAGTATCAAGTATGTCTCTAGTCGCCTCAACTCGATATGGTCCTTCATCAATGGATTTGAGAATGTTGACACCATTTTCCTTTCCAAGGCAATACTGTCTAATTCGTTGAGCCCAAGAGTCGTAGTCGGTTCTGTCAAGCATGGGTGGACGAGTATCTGAGCCAGTTGCTTGCATCCTCGCAACATGGAGATGACAGTGGGAATGTTGGTAGACATGTTAACAGATTATACGGGATTTTATAACTCTATGATTAAACCGTGAAATAGATTCTTTCGGGATTTTCTAATCAAGAGAAAAACCGTAAACAATCACTCAAGACTCTAGAAGATAAAATACTAAATCGCTTGGAGATAATGCACTAAGTTCGCTTAGAAATTAATGCTAGGCTAAGTGGCTATGCTAAATCGCTAACCTTAATTAGCTACCCTAAGTCGCTAGAGTCCCAAGTCGCTACAAGAAGCAAGTCGCTAAGTAGTAACTCTACGACCAAATTAAGCTAACCAAATTTTTGGCAATTAAGCTACACAAGTCGCTAGAGACACAAATTAAGCTAAAGAGCAACTACAAGGCCAGTGCTCCACAGTCGCTACCCGTAGTGGAGAATCCACTACTTGTACTTCTCGCTAGATCTAACTCAAGCTAGCTCCAACACCGTAAGTTCGCTACAAAAATGTGAAGCAAGTCGCTACCAAGAAAATATTCCGTGAGCTAAGTCGCTAGCTTGAGAAAACCATAAAAATCTCACTTTTCAATCCAAAAACAACCCAACCAAGATGATTCAAGCTTACCAAATGAAAACCTAAACACTTTTGATGATTCTAAACATAAAAGTACCAACAAAATTCAAACTTTAACACAAGAAATCATCCAAATGATGCAAAAACCACTAAACTTTTTCAAACTCAAAAACCACCTAAAAACCACTACAAATCCAAAGATGTGCAAGATATGATCTAACCTGGCTCTGATACCAATTGTAAGGTATAACTTTTCACATACACATCATAACATTAACCCAAGGTAGCATATAGATGGAATTCTAGAGGGAGAAAGTTAGAGGTTTAGGGAACTTAGTGAGAGAAAGTGAAAGATATTATTATGAGCTCCAACTCTCTACCTTGGGAGGTAGAGAGTATTAATAGTCTTACATAAAAGCGCCACACATGGGCTGATCGATCATCTGATGGGTAAAGACCGTCCGTCCTCACGGTGTTACTTAACTAAATACTACTTAACTTAATATTACTATGACTACGAGCTTTCTAACGATTACATATACTTGAGATGAGACTCTTTAATACGGAATTTCTAATTCCTAACAGGTTCCAAGATCACAGATGATGTACATTTAAACGAGTGGGATACATGTAATAAATCGATTAGTTGGTTAATGAACTCAGTTAATGCGAATCCATTGCAAAATCCATTATGTTCATTAGCCTTTGCTTATGCAATTTGGATTCAACTTGAGAAAAGATTTGCTCTCAACAATGGGTCACATAAGTACAAGTTGAACAGAGAGACATGAGACCATGCAATCGAGGAAGATCTGTGAGTGAGTACTATACAAGTATGAAGTGTGTTTGGGAAGAATTGGATTCAATGAATGAATTGCCAAGAATAGTCAATATTACTCTAGAAATTGTTGTTTTTCTAACCGCTTTGAGTACTTTCGAGAAGAAGAGCAAAGATTTTTTCAGTTCTTGAATGGTTTGGATGAAAAATTTTCTCATCAAAGGAGTCAGTTGTTGTTAAACTCTCCTTTACCAAGTGTTGAAAGCGCTTGTGCTTTGCTTCGCAGAAGAGTCTCAAAGGGGTATTTGGATCAGGCAGTCAATTGTTGAATCTACGACCCTCTATAGCAAAGGTGAGGTCAAAGAGAAGTGTAATATATGTGGCTACAAGTGGCATCCACCAGATAAATGTTGGGAGAAAGTTGGTTACCCTACATGGCATTACAAGTATAAGCAGTCCAGAAAAGGTAAAGCTCCTCGGAAGGCGGTCCGGGTTATGTGACAAAGACAATGCAATGGTTGAAACTGGTGGTCATGTGGTCTTCACTTCAAAGCAATTTGAGCAACTAATGAAGAGTATTCCTCATTTCAATGGACCACGATGAGACCAATGCATTGGAACATCCTTTGGGAGAAGGTACACTTTCTTGTTTTTCTTGTGAAATGGGTTATAGAAGGAGGATAATTGATCGAGGGCAAGTGATCATATGTCACCAGATAGCAATGATTTGAATGATGTTGAGGCTCTTAAGTGTAAAGGGTTATTAATTTGCCAAATGGACATACTTCAGTCATTTCCAAAGTAGGCAATGTTGCTTTACAAAATGGACTTAAGCTAAACAATGTTCTCATAGTTCCTTCCTTCAAATTCAAGCTTTTGTCGATCTCTAAACTAACAAAAGATTCTTATTGCTTTGTTACATTTTATGAGAAATTATGTGTTATCCGGGACTTGAAAACCGGGAAGGTGTTGGACTTGGGTAAAAAGCAAGCTGGCCTCTATCATCTACTCAATCTTCCTCTTGATCAAATTCATGCTCAACTTTCTTCAATGGTTGTGTGCCTTGAAGATTGTAGTCTATTTTCATTTTTCTCAAACGTTCTTTTCCACAAACTATGCTTTTGTTTTCAATAACTTACAGTTTGTGGCATCATAGACTTGGTCACATTTACGATTCTACTTTCAAACATATTACTCGTTCGAAAGTGTATCTCATTCTAATGAGAATTCTTGTTTGACTTGTCCAATGGCAAAATTCACAAAACTTCCATATTCTGCTAGTAAATCTCATTCCAAAGTTCCATTTCAGCTCATTCATATAGACATTTGGGGACCCTATAAAGTTCCAACCATAGGGAATCATAAGTATTTTCTCACTATAGTTGATGATTGTAGTAGAGCGTACATATTTACTAGTCGAAGAGTGCCTTGCCACTTTCAAGTCATTTGTTACTTTTGTGAAGCAGTTTGAAAAAAATAAAAGTGGTGAGATCAGACAATGCCTTAGAATTTCTCAAAGGATCTATAGGCCCTTTTATGGACTCACTGGGAATAGAGCATCAAACTTCATATGTTGATAGACCTCAAACAAATGGGAGGGTAGAAAACATAGAAACATATTGGAGATAGCTAGAGCCCTAAGATTGCATGCTCATTTGCTGTATTTATTGGGTGATTTGTGTTATCACGCAACATATCTCATTAACAGATTTCCCACTGCTGTGTTGAAATTTAAGACACCTTATGAAGTTTTGTTGCAATCTAAACCTGAGTATAGTCATCTAAGGGTGTTTGGTTGTTTGGCAATGGCTAGTAATCCTTCCGAGTTGCGACAAATTTGATTCCAGAGGTGTACCTTGTTTATTTATGTTTATCCATCAAAAAGGGTACAAACTTCTGAATTTGCTGAATCATACAAGGTTTGTGTCAAGAGATGTTGTCTTCTATGAACATATATTTCCCTACTCTAAAACAAGTATGTTGCAAGTTCTTCAACCTGTGCCTGCACCCATTTCTTCACCATTGTGGTATGAAGATTTTGTATCCACAACACAACCTGTTCATGAGCCCTTTGTTACTGCTGAAGTGTCATGATTCTGCGAAGTTGTTCATGAATCTGCGATGTTGTTCATGATTCTGCGATGTTGTTCATGAATCTGCGATGATGTTGTTCACTTGCACCATCTTTTCCAACCACTAGTGTTCAAGATGCAGGAATCGAAGATCCACTAGAGTGTCAAGTGCTCCAAGGCGGCTAAAAGATTATGTAACACCAATTCATCAACCAAAGGCTAATCAAGTGTCAGTTACTCCTCTCTGTCTCAATTTTGCTTTTCTATGTGCTTTGGTGGCTCAGTCAGCACCTACTTACTTCAAAGAAGCAGTTAAAGAAGAAGATTGGTGTAATGCAATGAATTTGGAGCTAAGAGCATTAGAGGAGAATGATACATGGGAAGTATTGTTTACCTAAAGGGAAGAAAGCTATTGCTTGTCATTGGATCTACAAAATCAAACTCAAAGCTGATGGTACACTTGACAAGAAGAAAGCTAGACTTGTAGTGAATGGGAATAGGCAAAGAAAAGGTGTTAACTATGAAGAAACTTTGCTCCATGGCAAAAATGGTGACTGTTAGAGCTTTACTTGCAGTGGCGACCATGAAAGGTTGGGAAATTTGTCAAATGGATGTGTCTAATGCCTTTCTCCATGGTGATCTCTTTGAAGAAGTGTATATGCAAATGCCTCAAGGGTATATTGGAAAGGGGAAGAGTGTGCAAAATGTTCCTGCTGATTCAAGTTTAGTATGCAAACTCAAGAAGTCCTTGTATGGCCTCAAACAAGCACCTAGACAGTGGTTTGCCAAACTCTCTTCAACATTGTTGTCCTTTGGCTATACTCAATCTAAGGCTGATTACTCATTGTTCATCAAGACAGATGCTGAATCCTTTAGAGCAGTCCTTGTTTATGTTGATGATCTTCTAATCACTGGTTCTAGCAACACTCTGATTCAAGCTCTTAAAACACAATTAAGTACTCATTTTCACATGAAGGATTTGGGTCAGATGAATTATTTTTTAGGACTGGAGGTGTGCAAAAGTGACCAAGGCATTTTCATCTCTCAAAAAAGTACACTCTTGATTTAAAGAAGCTGTTTGACTAATGCAAGACCATACAAGTTGCCTATGGATTCTCATATCAAGTTGCAAGCAGACATGGGAACTTCTTTACGATCGAAGTATAAGAAGATACATAGGCAAACTCATATATCTCACAATAACAAGACTGATATTTGCTATATATTGTGCGGTTGTTGAGCGGTTTATGCAAAATCCTACATCGTGCATATGCAAGCGGTGAAACATTTGATGAGATATTTGTTGAATTCACCAGATCAAGGTATATTATTAGCTAATGATTCATTGTTCATTTGATCGCCTATTGTGACAGTGATTGGGCCAGTTGTCCTATGACAAGGAGGTCCACCACTGGCTATTGTATTTTGTTGGGTCAATCACCTATTTCATGGAAATCTAAGAAGCAACAAGTGGTGTCTAGATCATGTTGAAGGCTGAATCTGAGCTATGGCCTAACATGTTGTGGGGTACGGCATTGTTGAAAGATTTGGGGCTCAAAGATCTTGGTCCTGTAGATTTGAAATGTGATAATCAAGCTACCATTTATATAGCTTCCAATCCGGTCTTCCATGCGAACAAAGCATATAAGTGGATTGCCATTATGTAAGGGATCAAGTCAAGAATGGGGAAGTCCTACCTTCTCATGTTTCCACTAAAGACCAGTTGGCTGATGTGTTTACTAAAGTTCTTCCAGCATCGACATTCTAAATTAATGTCCAAGTTGGGAGCTTGCAGTCCCTACCTCTCAACAGGGGAGTGTAAAGAGGATTGGTTAATAGTTGAAGGACTCATATTGGAACATTGAAATAGTGTAGGGTTTGTTTTGTAACTTTTCTGTTATTCTTTTTCTCTTTCCTCCCATCTGTTTTTCTTTATAAAAACCTGTATCTTTCATTTTGAAGTAATAAGAGAATCATTTTCAAGTGTGAACTGTGTGTTCTCACTCATTCTTGCGTCAACACAATAAGTTCAAGTGTGCATAACAATATATTCACTAATAATTCAATTAAAACAAGGTATATTATACAAAATAAGATATACGACATGTATAGAGGAACGTATCCCTTCGCGAACATGATCTTGGTATCAATATACAATAGTAATTAAATGGAGATCAATGGTGGTATGTTTTCTTTTTCGCCTAAGAAAGAGTAGAACAAGATCTTTTGATCTCTTGAAATGAAAAGGGAATAAAGAGGTTGAGATGTAACTGCTCTTGGATATACAGTGGGAGGGAATTCAAAATAAATAGGAAGGAAATCAAATTTTTCAGGAGGATGGAGGGAATATGAAAATGGCATGGAGGGAGAATAAAAAGTATATTTTAGGAGGCGTTTGGTTTGTTGTCATGAATCACAATGGGTATTGATATAGGTATAAGTTGGAATAGCAATGGATTTAATTACTCTAAAAGTGTTGTTTGGTCCAATATTAAGAAAAAGGATATCACTATCAAATATAATATAGTAATAATATAAAAGGGCTCCATTTATGAAAGAAGCCAAAATTTTCATCAAATTCGAGACAACTAGAGAATGGTATCATAAAACCACCCATATTAATGAGATATGAGTAAACTTTTGTTGGTGGGTTTACTCACGCCAATTTATACAAAACAAACATAATATATTATTCTCAAAGTCATACCTTTATTCCCATAAGACCCTACCAAACGGCTCCTTAGTATTAAAAACTATAAAAGACAAAAAAAAAATAGAATACATAAGAATGAATGTTCATAGGAAAAAAAAATAAAAAATAAAATAAAAAAAAGGTATTCTCAGGGAAAAGGAAAAAAAAAAAAAATTTGGTTTACGCTATTTTATTTTATTTTAACCATAATTTCTCGTATTTTGACCGACTAATTTATGAGGTTTGAACTCATTGTCACACAGACTCAAACCGGATAAAGCGTCATTCTCCTTTCATGAGTTTGGCGCCACCAGTGTTTACACCTACCAAAAATTAAACCTGACACTAGAAATATTTTAGTGTAATAGTTACAAGGCTTTTGTTTTTAAGGCACTCATGATCGATTAAGTTTATGTTATGTATTGATAACGCTACAGCGTCGTTCGGGTCAAAGGAACTTCATTTTCTTGAGCAAGTTTTATAACACCCTATCACATTGAACCTAATCGTTGTAGTGTAGTATTAGGGTAAGCCCGCGGTATTGATATCATTCTGGGGAATAGGAATGCTAGTGAGAAGTTACTACGCTAAGGTTGGGGTTGAGGAAGATTATTTTTTTATCTTTTTATGTTTTTTAGAAATTGGAAAGGTACGAATCTTTCGGGGTTTTGGGTTGGTATTGCTACCGATTACTCTACTTATCTAATTATCTAATCTAAGGTGTATGTAGTCTATGTCTAATTATTGTGTGCTCATATGATAGTTTAAAGATGTGTTTACTTAGGTTTTATTACTCCTTAAATATCTCCTATTGATGGTTGAATTGTCACGTCCTTATTCTTAATCGCGTTGTGTGTCTAAAGTTAAGTAGGGTATCGTTTATAACTCTTTGAACTTACCAAAAGGTCTCGTCTACAAAACCCACTAGGGAATATAAACTCTAACTCTAAGACCTCTTTGGATGGTTTAGCTTACAACCGCTCTAGGGCTATAACCTAAGGTTCACAAAGATTAATCAAGCATTAAGTACACAACGAATGACCTATCGCATTACTAGATCATTAACAATTAAGATAAGAGACAACCAATCAATATTCAATAATTAAGTTTCATATTCCCTAAGCAAACACACAAGTAAATTAGCGGACATGGAGAACATGCAAGCATACACACAAATAATCAAAGACATAATTGAATTAATGAAGTAAAACACTTATCTTGATGTAAGATAGGGTTTGGAACCCTAAAATACTATACAAGACAGCCTTAGTTCGGTTTTGGTTTTTACTCCAAAAGACTACACACTAATAAAAAAAGGATTCTATATATAAGATTACATGGGCGTCACCTTATGTTTTGTGACGCCGTCGGATTGCCGTCATTAGGGTTTCGTCTTGGCCACGTTAGTCTTGGCGTCACGCACCTTGCTTGTGGCGCCGTCCTCTTCACTTATGACGCCGTCTGGATCAAATCTAGGCGTCCGAGTTGCGGCCTACTCTTTTAAAGCTTGACACCGTCACTTGAAAATAAGAAATTTGACTTCTTTCCCGTCACAAAATGCTCGACGGCGTCGCGGTAAGCGGTGACGCGTCACCTTGTACTTCAGACTTGAGTGTCTCGATTTCTTGACTTTGGCCATTTTCTTCATTATATCGCGCTTTTCGTCAAATAAGTGCCATTACATGATTTGCCTTCAAGAGACCCTAAAAGTGAAAAGCGATATTAGTAATAACGGATACAAAAGTGATTAAATAAGAGCTTAAATGACCCTCAAAAGGTACATTTAAAACCTTATCATGTATGGTGGTTAATGTTTCAAGAATATGATAACTTTGAAACCAATATTAATTTTCCGCGACTCAAATAAAAGTTTAGATTATTGTAGTAATTAGCTAATGAAATTGTGGTTAAAATTTTAAACCATTTGACATACTTAGGTAGGTTTGATTTCACAATGAGCTTTAGGCGTTTTTTTTCTTATGAAAGCGCTATTTGAAAAGCAAGCTTAGCATTAGCGTTTAGAATTTTTACACTTTAAGGGTATGTTGGCGAAATGAGCTAGAGCCAGGGCTAGAGCTGTTGCTTATATTATAAGTTGGAAGCTGGAGTTTATATTTTTATAATGTTGTATGGCAAATAAGATGGAATTGAATCTTATTAATATAAAATCTTTTAAAAATACATCAAGTTACATTCAAATATATTTCAGGTTTTGCGTGATAATCCATTATATTTTAAAGGGTATTTAAGTAATTTGATTAACTGTATGCCACCATAAGCCTATTTCAATTGACTTGGACTTATGGAGACTTATGGCCTATAAAAGTTTTCATAAGTCCATGTAACAAATGAAGCTTATTTTATAAGCAATCATACTTTAAAAGCTCAAGCCCCATAAGCTTTTGCCAGCCAAACAGAACCTAATGGAGTTAGAGCAACTACTATGATGATACATGTTTTCCATAAGTATTCATTTTGGTCGTTCGTAGCCACCTATAACCTCAAACCTATAAAAAGCTTTGCCTAAGTATAACATGTTATAAGTAAATGTGAGTCCCAAATTTTACTTTATTTTTAATTTTTCTTAAACAAACACATTTCAAACAAAAACTCAAATACGTGTAATTAAGATACGAATTACAACTAAAAATAAAATATGCAATGACAAGTATGTTAAAACTAAAACAAACTAAACTAGGATTGATGTTCTCTTTGTCACTTTCTTTCGCTTTTTTTTTTATCAAAGATGAATCCTCCTTCGACATCCCTTCGCTACTGTAAGTAGAAAATATAAATCCTGCGTGATAGAAAGTTCACATTACTTTTTCGCTCTAGTCACATTTTTCTCTTGGGCCATGTCCTTGAAAACTTTTATACTTGACGTTTCCCGCCATTGATTCTAATCGTTGACTTTTAAACATGGTAAATCCATGTGCATGTAATTACCCATATATTACCCATAAAAGTTTCCCATAAACTAATAGGTTTTACATGATCTGTGGGTAAATTAAATATACCCACGCATATACCCACATATTTACCCATAATAACATATTCAATGGTTATTGTGTGTGAAATGTCTTAGCAGGAATAATTTAGCCATAGATTAGACACTAAATATAATGTTGTGGGTAATTTGGTGGGAAAATATGTTGGAACTTCGAGGGTAACTTTGATTAGTATTGCAATTCTCTAATCATGGTTAATTCGTGGGGAAGTGGAGGGTAAATACCCGCAAATTAGTTTCCATGGGTAATTTTCGTGGGTAATTGACTGAATTCTTGTAGTGAAAAATCTCGTTGTTATGCACGAGTACCCGTTTAGTTGTGACTTATGAGCTTATCAACTTGAAGTTATATCATTTTTAAGTTCATAAGCCCAAATCAATAAGCTCATAAGCAAGAAAAAAATGAGCTAACTGGCTTTTCAAATTTCCTATAGAAGCCCAACATACAAACCAACACAAACACCCCCTGACACGCGAATTTTGTATCGTGACAATTAGTGTGTGCAATACAAATTGCTCCATATCTATTACTTCATGAGAGTGCCGAAGACTTCAAAGTTGATGTAAATCTGATTAGGATAAAGGTGTCTATAGTTGTTATGAGAATATATAGTTACTTCACTTGAACAGTATTACATATTCTCTGGAGCTTTATAGTTGCGCGACACCAGTTGTTGTGTCATATGCTTTAGTTGTTCGACATGTTTGAATATAAGATTATGGGGATCTTAATCAAAATGAGACGGTAGGCAATCTAATATTTTGCGAATAAGTTGTTCTTTTAATATTGTTATGTTATGGCATGATATTTTTTGTTACATCTGTTAAATATGAAAGTTATAAGTTAGGACTGGTTCAGTAAGATCTACACACCCGATTACCTTAAATTCACATGCAGTACTCTTACTAATATTCTTTTTCAGATTAGGGCTTCATATACGGTTTAGGCTATAAAATAACAATGCAATCCGTTACCCGACCCATACAACCCAACTATTTCACCACCTTTGTATAAACAAGAGACCCTGGGAATTGTCACCAAAACAGCTACTAGTTGGTATTGGTATTAAATTACTTTGTTTGACTAGAGCCACTCAAAAAACATACTTTCCTTTACTGTTACAGTAAAGAAAAAAAAGTTCAAATAATAATCAATTATATTGCATTACTGTTACAACACACATTTTCTTGATAATAAACCCCACTTATGCTTTTGCAAGATTGTAGGAATTGCATTTATTCAATACTAATATCAAATGAAGATATGTTGTATCTTTATGATCGGAATAGCAGATTGTGACAACTTTTGTCACATGGATACGGGCAGTCGGTTTCTTTCACACTAGATCTATCAAAAAACCAGTCTCCCACAGCCAATGCTATCGCCTGCATCATACACCATAATTACCATTATATTCTATATCCATATATTTTAGAGCTTATAGAATTGTGTCCACGTGAATAAATTTTACTCCCTCCGTCCCATTTTTATTGTCTCATTTGACTTTGACCAGTCTTTTTTGTTCAACTTTGACCATTAATATATTTATTTGTACTTTATAATATTTGATGAAAATTATACCAAACGAAAAAACATTTAAAATCCAATACATTCATATTATTTTTCAATAAGTATTATATAGCACAACCAAAATAATTATAGTCGAAGTTAAAGAAGAAATACTTAAAAAGGCAATAATGAACAATAATTTTAAGGAGAAATATCTACTATATATTAATTTGATCACTTAGTTTTGTGCTTAATTATAGGTAACCATGGTGTCCGACTTTCGGCCGACTAATCCATGCCATGAGGCTTAAGATAAATAAGGAAATTGCTAATCATGGCCTTGAGGGCTATGGCTAACAGCTACTTTGTGGATTATATTACTAAAGACAGGTCTTATACAGAAAAACTTAAGATTGTAATCAAATGAATACATACGTATGTATAATCAAGAGTTATCGTAAGAGGGAAAAATAATAATAAAAAATAATAACAGTTTTTTACCAAATCGGGATCACGTCCATAAAGCAATTTTGTTAAAACTTATTTTGGCCGCTATGTCCTCGTTACCTTTGTCATTTGTAATGGATTACGTAAAAGTTTATTGTTTTATGACTAATTCGCTTTTTAAACATGGGAGATAAATATTTTTAAATTACTTATAAAATTTTTAATAAACTACGGATATATATAGGGCATGTTTTTATGATAGCCCATCAATTCAAATTTAAGTATTAAATGTTTATTAACCATAGCCGTTATCATGTGTGAAACCATGAAAGCGATTTGAGAATCCTTGATTATTACATCAAATTAAAATACAAGTAAGAATAACAAATTGAATTTTGTTCAACAATATGAACAATTTGTTAACCGAGATGAAACAATTAATTGTGGATTTGGCGCAATACTATTATACTTCTCTTAAAGCACTTGATGAATCTTTTCGTAGTAAGAACTTTATCAGGAAATTTCTTAGAGCACTCCATCCGAAGTGGAGAGCTAAAATGCTTGCTATTGAGGAATCAAAGATCTCTCAATAATGTCACTTGACGAGCTAATCGGAAACCTCAAAGTAAACGAAATGGTGATGGAGAAAGATTCGGAAATCATCAAAGGAAAAGAGAGAAAGTCAAATCCGTTGCTCTAAAGGCAAGAACGGAATCTAGTGATAATGAAGAATCTTGCTCCGGTGATGAAGATGAGGGTATGCTGCCGTTAGAGATTTCAAAAAGTTCTTTAGAAGAAGAAGAAAGTTCTTAAGGCAACCTTGAGATGAAAAGAAGCCATTCGAAAAGACCGGATGGCAAAAAAGAGGAAAGGTGAAAGAAAGTGCTTTAGATACGGTGATACAAGCCATCTAATAGGAGATTTCCCCAAGCCACCTAAAATCAAAACTCAACGAGCTTTTGTAAGTGGTGCTTGGAGCGATAGTGAGGATGATGAAGAATCAAGCAAGGATGAGATCGCTCTAATGGCGCATGAATCAAATGAGGTATTCCGGCCCATTCTACTCTTTTATTGATGATGACACCTTGCAAAAAATTATAATCAATTGTATGAGCTTAGCTTAAAAATCATAACTAAAAACAAGTTTTAAAGACTAAAAAGGAATTTTTAGAAAATGAAATTTATGAGTTAAAAGGAAAGGCAAAACGATTAGAAAAAGGGAAGGCAAATGACGATGATTGCAAATCATGTCAAGAGCTTAGTCTTGAAATAGAAAAGCTAAAACTCACACAAGAAGTTCTCATTGAACATAACTCTAAGTTTAAAAGGTTTAACAAAAATATTGCTTGTGCCGATGAAATAGTTAGAATTCAAAAAATACGAGGAAACATGAATGGACTAGGTTTTAATGAGGTACTAATTCCAAATAGTCAAACCAAAACGGCCGAAAAAGACAAACAAATTGTCAAAACTGCTGCAGTACAGCACGGACCAGATGGACACAAAAATAGGGTTCTCCGTTGAAAATTTGGTGCCGTGGGGACAATGACGAGAATGAATGCAATACGGACCGTGAATTTGTCAAAGTAACAAAGAAAACCAAGGATAATGTTAAACTAAAACCAACATTACATTACGAGTAGGACTTGCTAGAAATGAATTTAGATATAAACTACTCAACAACGCCTAAAACACCTATTGCCAAACGCCCTTTCAGAGCAACACAACATACAACCCAACTATCAACATACCGGTTGGAATCAAAACTTCCCTAGGCTATATCAAACTCCAAATTACATGCCATGGAACCCTTACCCATCATTTCAATACATGAACCAAGTAAATGGTATGTTTAACCCAAACGGACCCATGAGATATTTGGGACCAAACGCTTGAGTTATTTGTGTCACAGGTATGCTTGAAAGTTGGATTAGAACCTAATGAATGGATAAAAGATAGTGGATGCTCAAGACATATGACGGGCAACAAAAGCCTCTTCTCAAAATACGAAGAATATGGCGGAGGTAATGTCACTTTTGGTAGCAATCTCAAAAGCAAAATCATTGGCAAAGGTACGATCGCTCATAATTAGTATTAGTCAATTATGTGATAAAAAGTATAAAGTACTATTTGAAGAAAATGGTATTAAAATACTAAAAGATCACATAGCTAAAGGAGTTAGGAAAAATAACATATACGTCATGAAAATAGATAAAACATCTAATGAAAAAATTTGTCTAATAACCTTAGATGATAACTCTACTCTTTGGCATAGATGATTAGGTCACAAAATATGAGACTTATTCAAAACCTATCCTCAAAAGAGCTAGTTAGAAATTTACCAAAACTAAAATATGGCCAACATTTTTGGCAGCTTGCAAAATTGGTAAACGAACTTATAGTAGCCATAAGGATAAAAACATGGTGTCCACATCTAAGTGTCTAGAGCTTTTGCATATGGACTTATTTGGTCCATCCGTTATAAGAAGTTATGGAGGCAACTTATATACTTTGGTCATAGTAGATGATTACTCAAGGTTTACTTGGACATTAATTTTGAAAACTAAAAATGAAGCTTTTGATAAATTTGAAATACTTAGCAAGAAAATTCAAAATCAACTAGGTGTTAACATTGTGTAGATCGAACGGATCATGAAGTTCGACAATGAAACACAATTTGGAAACTTCTGTGATACAAATGGTATAACACATAACTTCTCGGCTCCTCGAACACCTCAATCCAATGGAGTTGAAGAACGTAAAAATAGAACCATTCAAGAAATGAGTAGAACAATGCTTAATGAACAAAACATACCTCGAAAGTTTTGGTGTAACGCCATTGATACTTCTACATACATTTTAAATAGAGTTTTAATACGTCATTTCTTAAACAAAACACCATATGAATTATATAAAGGCAAAAAGCCAACTTTAAGATATTTTATAGTGTTTGGGTGTAAATGTTTCATTCGTAATACCAAAGACTATCTCACCAAGTTTGACCCAAAGTCTTATGAAGATGTATTTTTTGGTAACTCACAAACTAGTAAAGCTTACATAGTCTTAAACAAATAAACAATGAGAGTCGAGGAATCGTTGAATATAACATTGAAGTCCACCTCCTTCTAAGACATCACCTTTGGTAGATGATGACTTAGTTGAAAGCCAACTTGTAAGAAAGAAATAATTGAAAATGCCAAGGAATAAGAACCATTAAATAAAGAAATTATAAACATCAAAGAATCCAAAAGTCATCCTTTTGAAAAGGTCATAGGACAACTAAATCAAAGAACGTTAAGATCACAAGCCCAAAATCAAAGTAACTACTTTTGCTTTGTATCAACCATTGAACCGAAAAACATAAAAGAAGCAATAAAAGATGAATCTTGGGTAATACTATATGAAAGGAGTTAAACTAATTTGTTAGAAATGATGTTTGGAAATAGGTTCCAAACCTAAAGATCAAACTATAATTGGAACAAAATGGGTTTTTCGAAATAAAATGGACGAAAATGGTGTAGTGTCTAGAAACAAAGCTAGGCTTGTCGCACAAGGTTATAATCAACAAGAAGGGATTGATTACGATGAAACTTATGCACCGGTAGCTAGGCTCAAGTCTATTAGAATCTTACTTGCATATGCATGTGCTTATGACTTTAAATTATTTCAAATGGATGTTAAAAGTGCATTCCTTAATGGGTTTATTAATGAAGAAGTATATGTTGCTCAACTTCCCGGTTTTACCGACTTTGAAAAACTACATCATGTCTTCAAACTCAAGAAGGCATTATACGGACTTAAGCAAGCACCAAAAGCTTGGTACGGTTGGCTTAAGACTTTTCTAGTAGAAAACAAATATACCATGGGATTAGTAGATAATACTCTCTTTACCAAGAAAAAGGAATCACACATTATCATAGTTCAAATATACGTTGATGACATCATATTTGGATCAACTTGTCAAGAGCTGTGTGATGATTTCTCTAAAATCATGCACGACGAGTTTGAGATGAGTATGATGGGTGAGTTAAACTTCTTTTTATAACTTTAAATTAAACAACTAGAAGATGGCATATTCTTTAACCAATCTAAATACATAAAAGATATGCTTAAAAAATTTGGTCTTGAAGACTCAAAACCAACTAAGACACCCATGTCCTCGGACACAAAACTCACCAAGGATGAGGAAGGTGAATCGGTAGACAACACTAAATATAGAGGAATGATCGGTAGCCTACTCTATCTCACGGCTAGTAGACCCGACATTATGTTTAGTGTTTGTCTATGTGCTCGCTTTCAAGAAGATCCCAAAGCATCACACTTAGAAGCCTTGAAAAGGATATTTAGATACATTAAGGGAACGACATGTTTAGGATTATGTTATCCCAAAGGAACGGTGTAAAACTATAGTGTATGCCGAGTCGGACCAGGGTGTCTATGTCGATAGAAAAGGTACAAGTGGTATTTGTACTTTTTTGTTATTGTCACCTCATGGTTTGCAAAAACAAACGGCTCTAGCTATCTCAACTCTGAAGTCGAATACGTCTCACCGGAAAAGCATGTCAACAAGCTCTTTGGATGAAGCAAGCTCTAGTGGATTACGGAATTCATCTCAACGATATCTCTATACTTTGCGACAACAAAAGAGCTATTGATCTCACAAAATCCGTCCAACATGCTCGAAGCATAGAAATGAAATCATCCGCTTTCTTCGCGACAATGTTCAAAAGGAAACATCTCAATTGAGAAAGTATCCTCCGAAGACAACATTGTCGACATCCTAACTAAACCTCTCAAACGAGAACCATTTAATCTTCTTAGACTTGGCTTAGGATTAATGGAACCAAACATGTAGTTAAAACATAGTCTAAATCTTAGAACAACCAAAACAAAGCAAATTAGCCTAAATCACTCTGTTCCCACGGCACCAAACGACCAAACGGACGGAACCAAAAATTTGGTGCCGTCTCGTCCGTGGTAAACAGATAACAAATATTCTACTTACAAAACATCTTCTTCCTTACAATTCACTTTACCAAAACGTATCAACAACACACCCACCTCATTGTTAAGACTTTCTCTCCCACATCATTGTAAGTATCCTAACTACATTACTTCTCTTAATTCTGAGTCTAGGATTCTAATTTGTGCACAAAATCATTACATGGGGATTATGTATAATTTTGTACAAAACATGGCATTATTGCATAACTAGTTACTGAAATTAGGTACTACATTGTCACATTGTATAAACTAATCATGTTTCCAACTACTTAAAAGATAATTACTATAAGGCCTTATTCTAATTAAACAAAGGAAAATGATTAGTATCCCTAAAACTTGTGCCTAAAATTATGCCTAATAATATGATTGTAACACATGCCAAATTGAAAGGTTGAGATGAAGAGAGATAAAATGGCTATTACATGTGTCAATCTTTAAATGGATTAGGCATATTATTAGGCATATGAGTTAGTCTTCTCTATCATTGCTCTTAAACAAAAACCCCATGTCAAAATTTTGAAAAGCTTCTCACTTGTAGGAAAACAATTTTTCATTGTTAATACAAATAGAAACGTAAATTTTTTATCATTTGAATAATGTCTCTTGAATACTAAAGGTAATGCATAACTAATATGCATTCCCGGGTATATTCAAATGAAGCCACATTGAATTAGGAGCGTTTGGGTTATCTCCCGCTTTTTTCCAAACACCCCCATTGAAAACCATTTTATGCATGAAATGATTTGAGATAACCGCAACTCCAAATTGTTTTCATATAGGCACACACTAGAACAAAAACGCTAAGCTTGTTTTCATTTTTACTAAAACATATAAATTCTTGCTTATAGGAAAAAATATGGTAGCCGCAAAATTCTATGATCACAAGGACACTATTAACTACATCCCTCCACATCACAAAACCAAGGACCTTACTAACGACCAAGTTGAAATCTTTAAGAGTCTAGAGAGAAGGTATTTCCATGAGGGTAGGACCATTCATCCTTCTTTTGTCGACGGAACTAATCTCCGTCAAGAGCTTGCCACTATCAACTTCGATTGTCTCCTTGACATCGATGAACCAATTTGTCCTAGGTTTGTCCTAGAATTCTATGTTAGTGTTGTCTCTTTCACAAATGAAGATAATCAAATGGCTCTTAGGTTTAGGATCAATCAACATGACTACTCCATCTCCCTAAACGAATTTACTTAAGTTCTAGGAATTCCTAACCGTGGTACATGTGTTTACTCGGATAAGTGGTCACTCACTATCCTTGATGCTATCAATGACCGCTCTCGTCCCTACCAAACTCCTTTGGTGGAAAAGGACATCATTCGTGAGCACCTTTTTAACGAAAGGGTAGCTCCAATCCGTGTCACTCGAGCGGGAAAGGAAGTAAACCGAGACCCATATGGTATGGAACTCAATGAGCTTAAGCCCGAATTTAAAAAATGGGAGGAACTCCTTAGAGAAAAAGTCATTAGGACCATAGGCAATAGAGACCATATCAATGCTTGCCTTTTTCACATGCTCTACAATTTGTCCACTCGTCAACCATTCAATCTAGCTTACTACATTGCTAGGAGAATGGTATATATCCCTAAACTCCGTTGCTCTTCCATACGGGATGCTACTCACCCGTCTCTATAGAGCATTTGCACCCATTCCACCAAATCCAAAAGGGTTGTTGCTAGATTATTCTCTCATCCTTCACATATTTGTGCCCTTGAGTGACGAGCGAGTGGCTAATACTAAGGCAGAGGGTAAAAGGGCAAAACCTCCAACTCCATCATCATCATCAAATAGCTCCGAAGACGGTCTCCCCAATTCTCGACTACCACCTCAAGAGTACTATGCATCTCTTCAGATTGATGAATCGGCAGAGTTCAAGCAAACCAAGGGGATGTTCAAGTGCCTTGGAAGGATGATGACAAAGATCTACAAAAAGTTGGATAAGTGAGGTTTAAAGGAGTGTTTGGAACAAAACAAAAACAATGATGTATGATACTATTTGGTTGTTTTTTCTTTGTAGGATGATAAATTAATATGAAACAATGTTGTATGCTAACCGGTTTATGCAGGGGGATAACACAAGAGTGTTATCAAATTTTACCCATTTTCACTTATATGTGAAAATCGTTAGACCTTGGTCAAAATCAATGCTCCACTATGTTTGTGTATGCGTTATCGATTGTTCCTAACTAGAAATAATTAATGCCATATGTTTTAAGAAAAGTTTCAGGTTTCAGAAAAGTCCCCGATGGTTAAAAAATGGGTCACCACGGATCAGACAGCACCAATTTTTTAGTTCCGTCTGTTGAAAATTTTGGTACCGCCAAACCTGAACAGGCGGACCAGGCGGCACCAAAATTTTGTTTCCTGTGTAAAATATTTGTGACGTGGAACCTGCAGGTAACTTTTTAAATTTTGCTTATTTCAACATTCCAAATTACCATAATTTGCTTCTAGGATAGTTTTTACTAGTTTTTAGCCATATTAGAACTACTTTAACACACTTAGACATATAGGATATCCATTTCCCACCAAAATTCAAAAACCAAAAATTCACCCAAGGAACCCTTTTTCATAAAGGAAGGAACCAAAAATTTGGTTCCTTGCAATCCGTGGGTGATCTGATTCTCAATATCCTACAATCATTAGAACACATTTATTGCATATATTTGTCTCTTCACTCCATCCTTCTTGTATGGCTTGACTTAGGTGATATGACTAGCATTAAAAACACTTCCAAATCATTAGAAACCTCCTTCCTTCTATGGTTTAACATCAAATCAAACACATTTCTCCATAATTTCATAATCCTATAAATTAAGAGCTTCTAAGATGATCATCTTCACACCTTCTCAATTCTTCTCATCTACTAGCACAATCTTAAGCAAAAATGACTAAGTCTTCTCCATCAAACAAACCTTGCAAGAGAACGGCTAGAATGAGCGTTAGACCATGTTGCTTTGTCAACATAAGCTCCTCTTCCGATTCCTCTCCCTTAACCATCTCATCTCCCATAAGAGGTAAGAACTTCCTCACTTTGACTACTCCTACACCACCTCCAAAATCACCTATTGTAGTCAC
Organism: Chrysanthemum makinoi; assembly: GCA_910596185.1. Classification (NCBI taxonomy): domain Eukaryota; kingdom Viridiplantae; phylum Streptophyta; class Magnoliopsida; order Asterales; family Asteraceae; genus Chrysanthemum; species Chrysanthemum makinoi. The sequence goes on along the minus strand of OU343223.1, from coordinate 220,935,928 downwards.
TACTCCACCACCAAGAAAGACTCCCATTACTAGCTCACCACCACCGGCTCCTATCCAATTATCCAAGTCACCATCACCTCGTAAATCTCCAACTCTCATCCCATTAGAGCTATTCTCTACACCACCTACATCTCCAAACCCATTTTTGGAGGACTTGGAGGACTTGCCTCCTAGGCCCAATAATCCACCACCACTACCATCCTTTGGTACAATTGAGCGAATAGCTCATGAGTCTCCACGTCCATCCTTTGACCCAAACGCCCCGTTAGGGCCTCAACCTCTTCTTTTCCATCCTATTCACAAGGAAATTCATGGACCTTTGTATGGGGATCATCCACAACCCCCAACATCCATGTCTCCTCTTATAGAGGACATCGATGAATCCATGTGGGATAATCACCCAACTAAAGCAGAGATAGAAGCCGACCTACACCATCTCCACAAATTCTCCAATATGGTAGACTCTCAGCTTAGTGAAACCATGCAAATGCAAAATGCTTTGCTAGCCTCCCTAATCACCACTCCAACTACCAACACCAACAACTCCACCATTCCACCACCACAAAATCATGAACCATATTACCCTTCTAGACACGGTTGCTCAAATTGTGAGCGGACCGCCCGCATGCTTAAATGGACCGGGTGATGGTACATGAGCTTCAAGATGAAATGTGGTTCATCCTCAACCACATCCTAGAGCGAATCAACGCTCTTCCTCATCCACCACCTCAATAGGAGGTTCCTAGTCTATCTTTTAAGTATTTTTATTTTTCTAGGATTTTCTTTGTATTTTTCTAATTTTCTAGGATTACCTTTTTTATTTTTCTAGGATTTTCTTCATGTACGAACACATCATTGTGTTCCATTTCATGATTTTCATATCATGAAAATTTTAACAAGTGAATGGTGTTTCTTATATTGTTATTGATTATTACATGGTGATTGGAAATGCTTGTGATAATGATTATTACTAACATCTTTTTTGTAGCTTTTTCACAATCCATGTATCTTTCTCTTGGCACCCAATTTAGAGGGAGCATTGGCCAAGGGGGAGATAATGGTTCGGGCTCATTACATATTCCGCCTAGCCTCTTCTTTTTGTTTCGACAAAAAAGGGGAGAAATATTATAGAACTTGGACTTTGACTTTCTGAAAAGTCAACATCACACTTTGGCTAATGAAGACTTTGACTTTCAAATAAAGTCAACTGCATGCTTTGACTTTCTGAAAAGTCAACATCGTGTCTAAATTGGACAAACTAGTATTATCATCTTTATCTAAATCTTTCAAGTTCTAAAATTAATTTCATATTTTTATAACTCTTGTACAAACTTTACATCTTTTATAAAAATCAAATTTATGTTTTGTCCTCAACAAAAAGGGGGAGATTTTTAATACAAATATAGTCATTAAACGTTATTTATATTTTATGATCTTTACCTAAGTTTTGTTAACGACAAAAGTAAATTTAATTTTTATAAAACTTAAAGCTTGTCAAGTTTAATAGATATTAAAACAAGATTTTCCCCAAATAATATCTTCATCACTCAAGCATTTACATTTTGATTAATCATATTTTTGATATGCCTCTAAACCATAATGTATGTTGACATTTTTAGATCAAGCATGTTTTAGTTTCTTAAAACAAAACATTACATATGTATTTGCATTTAACATATTTCTAAAAATAGAAAACAACATATGACATCATGTGGTGCATCATTGAAATCTCTAGAGGATTTCACTAGATATTTTGTGTAGATTTGGACTCTTCATATCTTACACAATCTTGGATGGATTTGGTTGACTTTGGTAAGATTTTGGTAATCTTGCCGTCAGACTCCGGCGGCACCAAAATTATACACGGGCGGAACCCTTTTATGGGGTCCGTGGTCCGTGGTGACTGCTGTTCATTTTTGCTATAAATAGCAAGCCAAACCAAGTTGTTTCATTATCCCTTTCTAGCATAATCACATACATTCATTCTCTCTAACATTTCTAACTCAGTTTCATATCATTATAGTGATCCTCTTTTGTAGCAAAGAAGATCAAGGCATATTCAAGCTTCAACGAATAGTTGGAAGTCTTGTTTGTTTTGTTGTTGTATGATCTAGTCTTGTTCATACATCATTGTTGTACCAAACCATCATAAACTTGTGATGTGAGTTGTTAGTATTTTAGTCCTTAAAATATATTGTATGTGGGAGTGGTTGTACCCTTGAAAAGAACTCAATATCTAGCTTAGTGTCGGAAATAGTGTGTAAGCGAAGTGTAAAGGTTTCTCCGCCGGTGAAAGGAGCTTGTTGACAAGTGAAGTTAAACTCTCGAGTGTGAGACTCGGGGAGTGGAGTAGGGCAAGGAAAAAGAGTCCTTGTAGACCGAACCACTATAAACAACTTGTCGTGGTTTGATTGTTTCTTTCTCTTATTTACTCTTTATATATATTGCTTGCATATTGTTTATTATTCACTAACATATCTAAGATCAATATCAATTGATCTTTCAATAAGTTTCAAAACAAAGTTTTTAATCGGTAAACTGTTCAACCCCCTTCTAGTTTTCCACACATATGATCAGGTCAAACTTTATCTCAAAATACAAGTGCTACTCTAACTTGTACCAATAGCTTTGTTATAAATACTATCACTTGCAGCTTCAAGTGTAAGTACTTTGTACTTCATAAGTGGCCAAACTTGCCAACATTATTTAAGTCCCAACATAAACTGATTAGGATAAAGGTATGGGAAAATGGTTTAAAAAGAAATCCAACTTGCCACTTTTTCTTTTATAGGCATCAAACTTTTAATTTTCCTATTGCAGAATCCAACTTTCTTAATTTTCCTATACTAGGCCTGTAGCGCAAAAAAGTGAGGTGACAATAGAAAAATTAAGGATGTTGGATGCTTACGAATATAAAGATTAAGGAAGTTGGATGCATACAATAGGATGATTAAGAAAGTTGGATGCTACAATAGAAAAATTAAGAAAGTAAGATGCTACAATAAGAAAAATAAAAGTTTGATACCTACAAAAGAAAAAAGTGACAAGTTTAATGTCTTTTTAGACCATTTTCCCAAAAGTTATCTATAGTTGTTATGAGAATATATAGTTACTTCACTTGAACAGTATTACATATTCTCTGGAGCTTTATAGTTGCGCAACACCAGTTGTGGGATTAAGATCCTCTCAAGTTCAATTTGAACATGATAGATCATGTTAGTGTTGTTGTGTGTGAGATTTTGAAATGAAGTATAATAAAAGTCCTACTTTAGAGGGCCTACTTTTTTTTCCTCACAAAAACCTGAGAGGATCTATATCCCCAGTTGTGTCATATGCTTTAGTTGTTCGACATGTTTGAATATAAGATTATGGGGATCTTAATCAAAATGAGACAGTAGGCAATCTAACATTTTGTGAATAAGTTGTTCTTTTAATATTGTTATGTTATGGCATGATATTTTTTGTTACGTCTGTTAAATATGAAAGTTATAAGTTATGACTGCTTCAGTAAGATCTACACATCCGATTACCTTAAATTCACATGCAGTACTCTTACTAATATTCTTTTTCAGATTCGGGCTTCATATACGGTTTAGGCTATAAAATAAAAATGCAATCCGTTACCCGACCCATACAACCCAACTATTTCACCACCTTTGTATAAACAAGAGACCCTGGGAATTGTCACCAAAACAGCTACTAGTTGGTATTGGTATTAAATTACTTTGTTTGACTAGAGCCACTCAAAAAACATGCTTTCCTTTACTGTTACAGTAAAGAAAAAAGAGTTCCAAATAATAATCATTTGCATTACTGTTACAACACACATTTTCTTGATAATAAACCCCACTTCTGCTTTTGCAAGATTGTAGGAATTGCATTTATTCAATACTAATATCAAATGAAGATATGTTGTATCTTTATGATCGGAATAGCAGATTGTGACAACTTTTGTCACATGGATAAGGGCAGTCGGTTTCTTTCACACTAGATCTATCAAAAAACCAGTCTCCCACAGCCAATGCTATCGCCTGCATCATACACCATAATTACCATTATATTCTATATCCATATATTTTAGAGCTTATAGAATTGTGTCCACATGAATAAATTGTATATAAGTATATAACTAACTATATATTAATTTGATCACTTATTTTTGTGCTTAATTATAGGTAACCATGGTGTCCGACTTTCGGCCGACTAACCCATGAGGCTTAAGATAAATAAGGAAATTGCTAATCATGGCCTTGAGGGCTATGGCTAACAACTACTTTGTGGTTTATATTACTAAAGACAGGTCTTATACAGAAAAACTTAAGATTGTAATCAAATGAATACATATGTATGTATAATCAAGAGGGGAAAAAATAATAATAAAAATAACAGTTTTTTACCAAATCGGGATCACGTCCATAAAGTATTTTTGTTAAAACTTATTTTGTAACCAGCTATGTCCTCGTACCTTTGTCATTTGTAATGGATTACGTAAAAGTTTATTGTTTTATGACTAATTCGCTTTTTAAACATGGGAGATAAATCCATTACAAAATTACTTATAAGAATTTTAATCGCGGTTACAGGATATAGGGCATGTTTTTATGATAGCCCATCAATTCAAATTTAAGTATTAAATGTTTATTAACATAGCCCTTATCATATTCTTGGGATCAATAGCCATCGGACCATGGTCCACTCCATGACTAGTCTACCCAACAGCAATTAAAAATCAACGGTAACCAATCCCGTCTTCCATGGGGTATGGAGGAGGTGAGATGTAGATAGCCTTACCCCTACCCGAAGGTAGAGAGACTACTTCCAGAGGACCTCCGGCCTTTTTGCAGGGAGTGAGGATCGAACCCTCGCCTCTGTCTCCAAAGGAGAGGGGTTTTCCAACTGATCCAACCCTGCTTGTTTCTACCCAACAGCAAATTATAGGTCAAAAAACAGTTCAGTTTCTAGCTGATGGTTTAAGTTGTGTTTTTGAAGCTGAATATCTAAATATAATCAGATTGTAGTTTTTGCTTAATTGCTTCTGATTATTAATGGGCCAAATAATCAGCTTTGATTGTTTCATACAGGGGGCAACAAAACCGATTTACTCTAATGTAACAAACGTTTCTCCTCCGTTCGCAATGTTAACCTTGTCGGTCTTTGATTTATTAATTCCTTAAATAGTCAGATTGGTCAAACACTAACAAACCAAATAAGCACTTTCAATACGCACATCCAAGCACCTCCTTGAAGATTATTTACCGAGCAAACACGTTGTGAAGAGTACAAAAAGACACGGACATACCTTGTTGTTAATAACAGGAGAATCATCTGCAAACCATGTATCCTGCCTTTCTGTCTGACAATGCGCAAAACAAGAATTTACGAACAATCCGTTTTGTTTGGAGGTAGAGAATCCTTTAAGTGCATTTAGCATCTGATTTCTGAAATCTGTTTAAAAGAAAAACCGCATGGATACTATTAGTCAACGAATCACATTCTAGTGTGTGTGTGAAAGTTGATGACAATGGCATGATTGAGAAGACACCTTGAAAAAAATTAATTTGAGATGGTGAACAATTGCCAGGGTTGTTGCGGCATGCCTTCCAAGCACCATCGGGATCAGCTGCTGGAGTTGATAAGCTGGAAACGACCTGAAAATTAAAAAAGTTTACACATCATATTAAAAATTAAAAAATAAATAAATAGATGTCTATAAAATCGAGCTAATTATTTACCTGCCAAGAATCATATGCTGCATTTAGAATAAACATAGGGGTTTTGATATGGGGAACAATGTTCTGTGGGAAGAAACACTGAAAAGAAACAAGTGTTACGATAATAAAAACAAGCATTAATACCGTAGAGGTGGTGAAATGGGTACAGTCGGGTCTGGTAACAGCTAAGAACATGTGAATTTTTAAATAAGGCCAAAATGAGCTGGGTCGGTTGACCCACCGACAAGTTTAGCTTCTTTTACCATGCACTTTATAAATATTTTGAGAGCTTTACTGTTAAGTTACTTATGATTTGTTTTTTATATAAATATAAATGAGAGTCACTTTCGATTCATTCAACCCATTTGAGCCGTTTCATTTTAACCAACATTATTAAAGTTTACCCATTTGACCAGTCACGGATATATTATAATAAAAATAAATATCAAAAATGCCACGTGTACCCATCAGATGGATTATTTTGATTACTTACCGAAATTGGGTTGAGCTTACTCGTGCACGCCGGTGACAAGTTTTTAGCAACCCCCTGTTGAAAAGGTTTACAACATACTTTAGTCACCAGTTCATAATAATTCAAACATTGAACATTCCATACTCATGGACTGGACTTTGATATGAACTTATAGATTTCAACTAAGAAATGATATAAGAACTTGAGAATAAGATGAAATCACAACAACTAGAATATGATTTGAACCTTATAACTCCATTGATGATTGATCAGTTGATCGAAATCAGTTACAAGTTTGTGGATTGAATTGAAAGAGAGAGATTTACAAAAACAGACTAAAAATGAAATGATACAATTGAAGTGGTATTTAAAGGGGTTGATATGAGTTGGAATGGAGGGAAAAGCTGTTGGAGTAACACACGTGCACCTCACGTGTCTAGCTCTAAGGCTATGCACGTGCACCTCACGTGCCAAACAACTAACCATTTCTAACTCATATCAATCCATCCTTCTTAATGATACTGTTGATGGCCGGTGGATTGGTTATCTCGGTTTCCATTGTTAGCTGCAATTCCGGTCCCTAATCTTAATGATACTGTTGATGGTTTATTATGGCGCAAGTTGGATGGAAATTTTAGTGGTTTTTCAGTTTCGGGTGCATGGGATTCTATGCGTCTAAGGGCTGAAGTGGTTGATTGGTGTAATGTTCCTTGGTTCTCTCATTGTATACCGAGGCATGCAATACACTTGTGGCTAGCTATTAAGCAGAAGTTGAAGACTCAAGATAGGATGCGGCAATGGGATGTCGGTCCTAATGTTGACTTGGACTCGATTAGATGCCGCTTGTGAATTGGTTCCGGATTCTCATACTCATCTATTTTTTGAATGCCAGTTTTCTATGCAGGTTTGGTTTCAGTCCGGTTTTATCGGCATGGATGCGGTCCCGCCTTCTTTGGAGAGTATTGTTAATGTTCTTATTCCTATATCTAAGGGGCGGTCGGTTGGTAGCATCATTTCTCGGTTACTGCTTGCGGCTACTACATACTTTATCTGGATGGAGCGCAATTCTAGGATTTTCAAGCGTAAGAAGTCTACTGTTGCGGAAGTAGTTAGCATCATTACCTCTACTATTCGGTTGAAGCTGGTTACCTTCAAGTTCAAGAAGCTAACCTCACGGTCTCGTTTGATCTGGATAAATGGAAGATTCCAAGTATATGTATTTCTCACGAAGGGAGTGCCGGGTAAGGGTTGTACTCTTTTTCCCTTCTCCAAGGTTTTTCCCTTTGGGTTTTTCTTGGAAAGGGTTTTTAAGGAGGCAGACTTCCTGGGTTAACTTGCTCCCTTTGTGGATTGGCTGGATGCGGGATGCTCGCTTGCTACAAGTTTTTTTACTTGTTTATGCCTAGTTAGTTGATGTAATATAGCTAGGTCCTCTGTGTTTATGCCATGTCATAAACACTAGTTTATCAAGCTTTCGCTTGAGATTAATGTGGTATTTCAGCCACATTCCATTTGTACTTAACATTATTTTTTGGTTATATATTTACCGGGGTAACACCCTTTACCCAAAAAAAAAAATCCATCCTTCTTGGATTGATGCTTGTCCTCAAGCATCTAATTGAAACTGAGGAAACCTTCTTTGTAAGTCTTCAACCCATTCCCAGGTAGCATCATCAGCAGACCCATTAGCCCATTGCACTAGCACATACACAGTTGCAGAGTTGCCTCTCTTCTGCATCCTCCTATCCAAGATCTTAACTGGCTCCACCTCTAATAAACCCTCAGTAGTACAAGTAGGAAAAGTACCCATGCTCACCTCATTAGACTTGCATTTCTTGAGCTGTGAAACATGAAAAACTGGGTGTACCCTTGCAATATCAGGTAGTTTCAGTTTGTAAGCTACAACCCCTATCTTCTCCAAAACCTGAAATGGGCCATAAAACTTGGATGACAACTTATGATGTACTCCTTGCCTTATAGTGATTTGCCTGTATGGCTGCAACTTTAGATAAACCCAATCTCCCACTGAATACTGCCTATCTGTTCTGTGCTGATCAGCAATAGCTTTCATCCTATCTTGGGATCTCCTTAAATGAAACTTAAGCATACTAACAGCTTCCTCTCTTGCAGCCAAAGTTCTATCAACCATCTCCACATTACTAGTACCAACCACATAAGGAACATGAAAAGTAGGTGGTTGACCATACACCACCTCAAAGGGAGTGGTGTTGATACTGGTATGAAAGTTAGTATTGTACCAATACTCTGCAAGTGACAACCACTGAGTCCACTCCTTAGGTTTCTCCCCAGTCATGCACCTCAAATAACACTCTAAACACCTGTTAACTACCTCTGTCTGTCCATCGGATTGGGGATGATAAGCTGTTGATAAGTGCAACTCAGTCTTCAATAGTTTAAACAATGTCTTCCAGAATAGGCTAACAAAAACTCTGTCTCTATCACTGACAATGGTTTGTGGTAACCCATGAAGTTTATAAACATTGTCTAGGAAGGCTTGGGCAACTTGTGTAGCTGTGTATGGATGAGACAATGCTACAAAATGGGCATATTTGCTTAGCCTGTCCACAATAACAAAAATGACAGTTTTGCCATGTGAACTAGGTAAACCATCAATAAAGTCCATAGATATGTCTCTCCATACATGGTTTGGAACAGGCAAGGGTTGCAAAAATCCTGGGTAGGCTTCCAAATTGGGTTTATTCCTCTGACAAGTGTCACATTGTCTAACAAACATCTTAACTGCCTTTGACATACCTTTCCAATAGAACAGTGATGCTAATTTTTAAGACTGACTGAATTCCAGAATGTCCACCCATGGCTCATTGTGAAAGTAGCAATCAATTGAGTTCTCAATGTAGGATCATTTCCAATCACCAATTTTCCCTTCCTTCTTAACTCTCCATTTTCCCAAGTAAACTTCCTGTTTGGAACATCAGTGGTCTCTAATTGTTGTATCAGCAATTGAATGTCCACATCAGTTACCCAACTAACCTTTATCTTATCAAGCAAATCTGTTTCAATGGAGGATAAAACCATGGCTTGCAGTTCTGCACTAGTAGTTAACCTGGATAATGCATCAGCTGCTCCATTATCAGCCCCCTTCTTATAAGCTATCTCATAATCAAAACCCATCAGTTTAGGTAGCCATTTAGTCTGGAAAGGAGTTGATAGTCTTTGATCTAAGAGGTGAGGGAGTGGTCACCTAATACCCTAGGTGCCACCTCACCTCCATCCAATAAAAACCTTACACATCAAAAGTACCCAATTTTACCCTAACCATACCCTAAGTGGAGGGAGTGGTCACCTGCACTACCCGATTTTTTTTTTTTTTTTTTTTTTTTCATACATAAAATCACATACAATATTTAAAATAAAAACATACCATTTCATTAAATAAATAAAAAAACACATTACATAATACTTAAAAAAAAACATAACATAATACTTAAAAATAACTACATTAAAATAAAAAAAAACCCATTAATTATCGAGATGCGGCAAGTATTGACGTGCTACGTGCTCCGTGAGATCATATCGAAGACGGTCATGGAGAACTTCGTCTAGTAACTCCGCTACCACACTGTCGTCGTACACTGGCTGGACCGGCTCATCCATTATATGAACCGGTGAGAATGCCCTCCCCTCGCGTTTTATAACCATATTGTGCAAAATAACACACGCATGAACCTGTTTGGCAATCTTCGCTTTGGTCATAGCTCGGAGAGGTCGATCGAGAATTTTCCATTTTCCTTTGAGAGCACCAAAAGCTCGCTCGACATCCTTTCTCGCCCCCTCTTGTAACTTCGTAAATCTCCTTTCCTTTGGGTCACTTGGATACGGGTATGCTTTAACAAATGTGGACCACTTAGGATAGATTCCATCTGTCAAATAGTAGCCGCGTTTGTAAAACCGTCCATTCACGCTGAATGAACTGTTCATCGCCGTTCCATTTCGTTCTGTAAGATACAAGTCAGACTGATTCAATACGTTGATATCGTTGTTTGACCCCGGTGGACCAAAAAAAGCATGCCAAATCCACATATCTTGTGACGCGGTGACTTCAAGCACAATAGTTGGAACACCATAGTCACCTCTAGTGTATTGCCCTCTCAAATGTCTAGGACAATTTTTCCATCTGACGTGTGTACAGTCGATGCTACCAAGCATCCCAGGGAGGTGATGCTTCGCTTCATGGGCATGGTAAATGCGAGCAAGGTCGTGTGCTGTCGGCCTACGTAGGTACTCTCGACCGTACAATTGAATGATGGCCTCACAAAAATAATCAAGAGTTTCACGTGACGTTCTTGCAGCCATGCATAAATATTCATCATACTCATCTGGGGATTACGGTTGCGAGTGCCTGACGGCCGAAGTGATTTTTTGTTTCGCCGTGAAACTTTTTTTTGAACGCGCGTCATAGCCTTCTTGAAAATATGGGTATCTCGCTTCAATGTCGGCCACTATTTGCAAAAACATGCTCTTCTCCATTCGAAATTTTTTTTAAAGTACTCTTCGTTGTACTTTGGTGTTTCTACGAACCAATCATTCTCTAACGTTTGAAGACCTATTTCCCGGTGACGATTAACGTAAGTTCGGCTAGAGGTTGCAGTGTCTCAAGATACTGAAAGCCGATTGAAGCAAGTATTGCAACGAGCTACCCGTGGATATCTCGTCGGACGAAGATGGAATAATGCATTCGAATTCGGAAGAATCGGAAGACATTTTGGTAATTACTTTTTGTTTTTGAGAGATTTTAGTGTGTGTTTTATTTGAAAATAATGAGAGTAATATTTGGTTTTAAAGGGAAATTTTTTTTTTTTTTTTTATTTGAAGCACCAAAAGAGCCGTTTGGCTCACAACGGTCAAAAATCCCATCCAAAATCACCAAATAACACTCGGCTTCGTAAACCGATTTTTGTACCCGATTTTCATACCCGAAGGGGCGGCGGCGGTGTTACCGATCGGGTACACCTACCCGATTTGGTACCCGATGCCCACTCCCTCCCCTCTAACAGATATTTCAAACTGAAATGATCAGTCTTAATTTTAAAGTGCCTGTCTAGAAGATAACCTCTCCATTTTTCCAAAGCCAAAACCACTGCCATGAACTCTTTTTCATAAGTAGAGAGAGATTGATGCTTAGGTGCCAAAGTTTTACTCAAATAAGCAATGGGGTGTCCTTTCTGTTGCAAAACTGCACCCAACCCAATGCCTGATGCATCAGTTTCAATTGTAAATTCTTCCTCAAAATTGGGTAATGCTAGTACTGGAGCTTGGACCATAGCATTCTTTAATTGTTCAAAAGCTATTTGTGCAGATTCATTCCATTCAAAACCATTTTTCTTGAGTAAACTGGTAAGAGGTTGACTGATAGTTGCAAAGTTTTTAATAAACCTTCTGTAATACCCTGTCAATCCTAGGAATCCTCTTAACTCCTTCACATTCTTTGGTACAGGCCATTCCTTCATAACTTCAATTTTGGAAGGATCTGTTGCCACCCCTTTTCGAAATAATATGGCCCAAATATTCCACTTGATTTACTGCAAAGACACACTTACTTTGCTTGGAAAACAGAGAATTAGACCTCATCACTTGTAAGACAGCAGCCAAATGTTGTAAATGAGAATCCATAGAATCACTGTAAATGAGTATGTCATCAAAGAAAACTAGCACAAAATCCCTCAAAAACTTCTTGAAAACTGTATTCATCAGAGATTGAAAAGTGGAAGGTGCATTAGTGAGACCAAAAGGCATTACAAGGAACTCATAGTGACCTTCATGAGTCCTGAAGGCTGTTTTGTGAACATCAGAATCCACCATTCTAATTTGATGGTATCCAGACCTCAAATCCAACTTACTAAAGACCTTTGCCCCATTCAATTCATCAATCAACTCTTCTATAACTGGTATTGGGAATTTGTCTTTGATGGTGTGCTTGTTGAGTTGTCTATAGTCTATACACATTCTCCATGACCCATCCTTTTTCTTAACCATAACAATGGGTGAGGAAAAAGGACTCTGGCTATGTCTAATCACTCCAGTCTCCAACAATTCTTTTACCATTAGTTCTATAGCATCTTTCTGAGAAGGAGGGTGTTTGTATGGTCTAATGTTGATTGGTGGAGTTCCCTCTTGTAGTACAATTCTGTGATCATGAGACCTCTGTGGTGGGAGGGTAGTTGGTATTGCAAAGACATCTTGAAAATCTTTCAATACATCTGATAAGGTACTCCTGTCAGTCTCATTCATACCCACTGACTCACTACCCATTGACATCAGTGTAGCAGGATAAACACACAAAGACATGGAAGCACATTCCACTCTTGTAGTTTTCAAAACCTTGCCATAATCCTTTCCAGTCATCCACTGTAAAGTAGCTTGTTTGGTGCCTCTTAAAGTGAATTTCTTCCCCTTAAATTTGAATGCCATTCTCAAGGTACCAAAATTCCAAAGAATAGTTCCCAAGGTAGACAACCATTGACACCCCAAAACCATATCACAATTTCCCAATTTCAGTAACATAACATCACTTTGGAATTCCTCTCCTTGTAAAGTCCAAGTGAAGTTTTTGCAGGCTGCAGTGCTCAACATTTGATTACCTCCAGGCACATCAATTTGTAAAGGGCACATACTACTTATTGAACACCCCAACCTCTTAGCACACTGAACATCCACAAAATTATGTGTACTCCCAGAATCTACTAAAATATGAATAACTTGTTTGCCCACATGACCTTTTATCCTCATAGTATGAAAAGTATTCACCCCAGCCAAAGCATTTAGTGAGATATGTGGTTGCACATTTTGTTCCTCTACTATAGTCTCAAGTGATTGTTCTTCCCACTGTATTTCTTCCTCTTCTACAGTACCACTACCTTCTTCATCTGCCAAAACTTCTAAAGAAAACAACTGGCCACTACATTTATGCCCTGGTGTGTACTTTTGGTCACAGTAAAAACAGAGGTTTTTAGATCTTTTTTCCTCATACTCTTTTTGTGATAATTGCTTTCTTGGAGGTGCATTAGGAGTTGAATTGCCTCTATTATATGGTGTTGCAGGTAAAGCTAATTGAGTTTGTGGTCTAGTGTTATAAGTAGTGTTTCTATTAACAAAAGTACTGGCAACAGGCTGTTTTGGAGTTGGTAAAATAGGAGTATACCTCTTGTTGACCACAGCTTTTGCAGCCTCTTGCATTCTTGCCAGATGATAAGCATCATAGAGACTCTTGGGTTTGAACATCTTAACCAACAATCCAATCTCTTGTTGTAACCCAGCCACAAAGAAACTGATAGCATACTTTTCACTTAACTCCACCCTACTCAACAATGTTTCAAACTTATCCTGATACTCAGGTACTGTACCAGTTTGCTTCAAATTCTTGAGTTCTTCCATAGGATCTTCATAACAAGTACCAAATCTTCTGTAAATTTCAGCTTCATAAAACTCCCAATCCACTGTTTCTCCATGAATCTTCACAAATTGCCTATGCCATGCTAGAGCCTTATCATATAGGTGAATAGAAACCAATCTAACTTTCTCTTCTTCCTCCACACTATCTACTCTAAAGAATTGATGACATCTGAACAACCACCCTTTAACATCTTCTCCAGAAAACTTAGGAAATTCTAACTTGGTCATTCTTGTGTACATTCCCCTACTACTACCTTCACCATTCTTTATCTTGTTGACTTCAGTAGTCAAATACCCATAGTTCACGTTAACAGTATCAAAATTAGTGGACATTGTCTGAACCGTTTGAGCCAACTGAGCCACTGTTTCTTGCAAACTCCTAACCATCTCCCTGAGATCAGGCTCCATATCTAAAGGATTACTGCTAGAATTAGCAGTTCTGGTGGTCACCATCTGGACTAACTGTTTCTTGTGACCTTATATCAAACAGTTAACCTTCACCTACACACAGTTTCTTGATTAATTAGAATCAAGAAAAGTGAAATAGTGAAGTACAGTGAAACAATTAAGAACAATGAGAATTGAAAATTTCAAGTGTTTTTTACCACAAGAATTGAAAGAAAAACAGTTCGCCGGAAAATAACTAATTCTTGCCGGAAAACTAACAGAATTTGATCGGAAAAAAAAATTTTGGCCAAGAAAGAGGCTCTTGATACCAATTGATATGAACTTATAGATTTCAACTAAGAAATGATATAAGAACTTGAGAATAAGATGAAATCACAACAACTAGAATATGATTTGAACCTTATAACTCCATTGATGATTGATCAGTTGATCGAAATCAGTTACAAGTTTGTGGATTGAATTGAAAGAGAGAGATTTACAAAAACAGACTAAAAATGAAATGATACAATTGAAGTGGTATTTAAAGGGGTTGATATGAGTTGGAATGGAGGGAAAAGCTGTTGGAGTAACACACGTGCACCTCACGTGTCTAGCTCTAAGGCTATGCACGTGCACCTCACGTGCCAAACAACTAACCATTTCTAACTCATATCAGACTTAAAACTCAGTTATGTTTAGATAACCAGTTGATTAAAGTTAGAGGTAAGTAGGTAATTATACAGTCATGTCAATAATCATTTTCTGTACAACAACTTCTTACATGTTTCTCCGTAATTGTAACCACTACCCAAAGACTCAAAACTGATCATTGTGATATTTGGTTTAAACGCGCATCCAAACAACCCCTTATTACTCCATCTACCCCCATAGAGAAATGCAACGGTTTCCTTTTCTGGTGAGTTCCATGTGAAACTATACTTATATGTACATTAGTAATTATTAATTGATATTGACACTGACAGATTTCCTCTCACAAAATATTTTTGAAGTGAGAGACTAAATGTTGATAAAAGTACCTGCAAGGTAACAACACCTTCATACATGTTCCTTAGTGTATGTCCACCACCTACATCAGTCCTATAATTTCAAGAAAAAAAATAAAAACTAAAATTAACAAAGCATAATGAAATTATAAAAAGCCATCAGAAAAACGAAAAGGATGAATTCGGTACAGCAAAAGATGTCAATCTTACGCATCCATAAACATTCCAGCATCAGCTAAACACTTGACTTTAGTACTTCTTGGGAATAAGGAGCCAAACTCATCACAGTGTAAAATAGATGCCAACCCACCCGCTGAGCAACCAGAAAGAAGCGCCTGAAATTGCACGAATATATCATTGTAAACTAGAATTTTACGGAAAACCATTGAGAAAAGATGATTGATTGAAGAATACCTGGTCAGCATTTTTCATCCCTTTTGACATCAAGTCTTCCATTGCAGCCAACCATATTTTTTGTCCTCTAAATTGTAGGTTATTAGCCTATTACCAAAATATTAAACGTTAGTGGTGTACAAACAAACTGAGAGTGATGGTGACTGAATGCTGATAATGCACCTTATCTTCTGAGTCCCCAGCAAACGAGGCCCCATCACAATAACGAACTTTTACTCGATTCCAGTTGAAAAAATCTGATCAAGAAACGCAAAGTGAATTCAAACAAACGATAACAAATGAAGCAAAATTCTATAGGTGACAGTTGCATTCCCAATACAAATCAACAGGTCAATTTGGTTTATGTTCTATCTTTAACAAATCAAATGTTTAAGCTAACAAATAAAATGGTCAAATGGATATAAGGGGCAAAAATAGTCGAAAAAGTAAATATCAACGCAAAAAATCTACCATTTTTTTTTTTTCAAAATAGAAAATTATTACAAATTTAATACAACTATTGCAATTATGACACCATAATTTATTGATAAAAAATTGAATTTGACAAACAAATGTCTTGTGTCAACCCAACCTGACCCCTACAAGAAATTAGCCATTTTATCCCAAAACATTATTGCCCATGACACAACCTGCCCATTTTTCCGTCTCTCCTAATGCCTCTATATAGATGTTGGTTTGAGAGGGTACCTGGATTTTCTTCAGGCTTATTGCTCAGAATTCCTGTGAACGCCAATTGTTTCTCAAAAATATTTGATGATCCACGCCTTGTTGTTTTACGGTAAACACATGATCTTATAGTGTTACACCATCCTCCCCCCTGTAATATAATGCTATATATATTTAGTTTAGAAGTGCAGCAGTATAAAGTATGATATCGATGATCACATGACAATCCAGGATCATATATATATAAAAGAATGACAATAAATAAACTAGTTGTTCAAGCATATTAATATATCAAAGGTGCCCGTGGAGTTAAGTACGAAGGATAATATCAAGACAGTAGTATGATAGCGTTCAAAGTTGCTTACCGACTTACTAATCAGACAAAACTAGTGGTTTAACTCTACTTAAATGTTGTAACCAAACTTGCAACGATCAGCATTTTGCTATGTTTGTTTATAGAAAATATAATACACCATATTGAAAATAAATTGCAAGTCATTAACTGAGTAAAATAAACAATAGGAAACAAATAGTTAAATATAAGAAATAATTTTTTAGGTATGTATTAGTATTGTTTTTAACAAAAACACTACAATTATGGAGATAACAGACAAAAGATAACAAAGAACTGAATAAATATAGCAGTAACAATCTTTTTCAAATAACAAAAATGGCAGGGACATGTAAAAGCGATAGACATAGGTTAACATCAAGAATTAAAGGTGTTTAAATTGTGCAAGCAAGTATATGACATTATTAGTTATAGAATGGACCATTTGTCATCATCCATTTAGCTGTCACAAACCTCCAATTGAATAAGCCAACTGTTTGCGCCCGATTCAAATCCACGGTGCAAATGATACCCAGGTAATGTCCCATCCAAACATACTGTAGAAAGTGAAACAACATAATAAAAATCTTTAATTTCCATCTACAGAGTAATTACTACATAAGCTTCAATCTATGAATATTTACAACAGCTTTATATCATGACCAACGAAATTAAACAGATTCATAAGAAAAGGGTGACCAAAAAAGAGTTTGTTTTCTTGGATCAGTCCCCTAGGCCCAAAGTTGAAGTAATGATGAAAAAAAAAGTAAAAATCAATAATCAATGACAAAGTACTAAACTTTCAAGAAATAAAAACATACCAAAGTTGGAAAATTGAAATTATTTACAACTTACAAAAAAAAAATAATAATAATAATAACAAAACAAACAATAGCAAATTGGTGGAGAAGACAACATTTGGGGGTGTCGGGACTTCGATCTTATCCTTCAATCATTTCACGGAAAAACAATTATTACAGCTCAAAAGAAAAACAAAAGCATAAAACAAATTGGCATATAGTGGTTTCTCCATCCACCACACTCAAAATTGCACTTATTTGAGTCAGAAAACTCAATAAGTGGATATGCTGAAATAATAACCAATCTCAAGCAACACCATTTTAATAAGAAATTTAATTAAAAAACTTATTATACCCATTCAAGTAAATCAAGCAAATTGTGTGACACAAAAAATAAGCATTTAGACAACAAGTTAAATCCAAAAACCAGTCACCAAATTCTAGAACTACTAATAGTATTACACCAAACATCCAAATCTGTAAATACAAAACTTAAATCTCAACAGGGTTCATCAAATCTTTACAAATTCCAACACAAAATGCACATAAAACTAAGGTGGTATATATTTAAGTTTATATATAGCTTATATGATTTCGGCTTATATAGATAAAGAAAGAGTATATACCAGCTCCTTTAGCAGCAGCTCCTGGAATCAGAGTGAGACCAACAAGAAGAGGCTTAGGACCAGCAACAGCAGAAGAAGCTTCCAACAATGAAATAACTTCACTTGTATTGAAATGAAACTCGGTCTCATCAAACCCATTAACCAAAACACAAAAACCAATCATAAATATCAAAACCCATTCACAATATTTATTCATCATTCTCAAATCTTGCTCCTCCCACAAAAACTTATAGGGAAGATGCTGGTTATAAATCTAAGTATCTTATGCTTTATGAAATCATAATGAGATATAAAAAGAATCTATGTTTTAGTTAAAAAGACATAAGCATAAGTTTGGAGAGAGAAAAACATGGAAAATAGAGAGGCAACTTATGTTTTTTGTCGGGTTAAAGGCGAAAGTCTGATATGCTTGTTTCACATGAGCTACGTTTCGAATCTTTGTTAGAATTAATGTTAATTAAATATTAGCCCCTCTGCTTTTTGTAATCTTAATCTTTTGTCCATGACGTTTTTATTCTTACGCTATAACCTGTTACCCCCTTTCATCTCAAAATAATTGTTCATTGATAAAAAAAACGCATAGTTTAAAAAAAATATAAATACTTGTTGCTTTTTCTTTGTTAGCTTTTGTAAAATTACAATTTAACCTTTACAAATTAACTAATGTCTTTTTATAGTTTTTAATAACTAATTTAAGCAATTGTAATGTGATAATCTCGATCACGTTTCCTTATTTATATTTTGTAGTCGATAACTAATTCAAGACAATCTGAAAAAAGACGTGAAGAATTAATTTAGAATGGATAAAGTATATTCTTCCTTTATTTTATAATTTCTTTGTAAAAACCACTATTTAT
The DNA here is from genome assembly GCA_910596185.1 of Chrysanthemum makinoi. Taxonomy (NCBI): domain Eukaryota; kingdom Viridiplantae; phylum Streptophyta; class Magnoliopsida; order Asterales; family Asteraceae; genus Chrysanthemum; species Chrysanthemum makinoi. The sequence continues at coordinate 220,917,229 of OU343223.1, read as the reverse complement.
ACAATTATTTGCACCTCATACATGTCTTGCATTACGTTTTCAATCGCTTTTTTAAAGATATACATTCTCTCCAATATACATATCATATTATGTAACACCCCGACCCGACAAGGGTAAAGATATCACAATACGGTTTCATATCAGAACTTTAACTAATGTACAAAAGCGGAAGCCTATACAAAAACTTACAAAAGATAGTATAAATAACTTAATATTCAAATAAATCTAAGATCTCTATGGTCAAATCTTGCTCTCGTCTCTACTCTCAAACCCAGATCAGCTATCCCATAAGCTCATCTTGAATGCTTTATACCTGCCGCATGAAAAGAAAAGTGCGGCTGAGCTTACAAAGCCCAGTGAACGGATATAACGAAACAAAAGCTAAACAAAACAAATATACGAATAACGAAAATCAAAATAAAATAATGAGAGATCTTTAGGATTCTGCGGAAGCACAAATATACAGAAATCCAAACAACCATAACAGTTTAACATCACAGAGCACATCAATGACACAAACACGAACATATCAGAACAACCAAACACATTGCATACCAAAATAACAGATTACGTATAAGCCAAACGAAATGTCTAGAGACTAACTGAAAACACTTCTAAACAAATAAACATGGCATTCATACAAATCAATTAATCAACATTTAATACACTTAATGCAATATAGTAGCAGCGGAAATGGCAGACAATATAGCTAAACCAGTTCTCATATCAAATCCTAACCTTAGCAGAGTTTAACATGGCAGGTCACATATGCAGACAGATAATTAACCTTCAAAATACTCGATTATACACTAGCACATTAATCTCGCAGATCAACACATTCACGTAATGATAACAAATCATAATATCAGATATACGAATCATATTTTAACGTATTAATCCTGTCCTAGCATGGCAACTAATAATCACTTAAACAAATACGTCATAAGCACATTCTCTAACATATCATCTCAGAATACAAAATATAAACACTCGAAATACCGAATCATACAGAATACTTAACACAGAAGTAACAGATAAAGATTTAGTCAACTACCACGAGCCCAGAAACATATCAGATATAACATATCATAAGTAACCATTGTATTCGGAGGGGTGACCTCGGAATACCATATATAATATGAGGGGAGACCTCAAGTAACCAATGGAGTAGCTAGCTCCCAGAATTTGTGAAGACGCGTATTGCACACGACATCATTCACCAGAAAACATATCAGATAACAGATAACAGATCTAGGATGCATCCATACGCCCCACAGACAGATAGTGGCCATATAATATATAGCGAGCTCATAAACAGATAACAGAAAGGGACGTGGCAGAACATCACTCTACTGCCCTAGAGTCATGTCAGAGGTGCATCACTGACACGGACATGGAACCCCCATGACTAGTTATTATTTGGCTCGGGTGTCAAACTAAACTTAGGTCAAACAGGTTGTCATAAATGACACAGATCATAATTCATCATAAAGGTCACAGATAACTTATCAGATAGTTCATATCATAAGGTTCATATTCAGATATTCAGAAATCATAAATTCATGTCATAGTGGCATGTCATATATTCATAAGCAGAAGTTCATATTCAGAAGTTCATAATCAACCATAGCAAAGTTGAACAGATGTGCATATCAAAATCTTCCTAACATAAGTTCACATCAGATATTGCATAGTTCACTAGAACATAAATTCAGATAAGTAACAGATCAAACATTCAAGAAAAAGGGTTCATAGCAATGGCATTGGGAATCCTAATAAGTGAAATAGAAAAGCGAACGAAAAGAACATCATAATGAACCTTTACTAAGAAGGTCAGAATATATGTACGATAACGTAAGTGTCTTAAAGTAAGACAGAATATCCGTACCTTAAAGCAAGTGAGAGAAAAGCAACGAATGAACGAATACGAAGATGTAACGTCGCGTCTCCTTCAACGAATCTACACGGATTATGATTTATTTAATACTTATTAGTATAACGGATCAATCTCATTAATACTTTTAAAGTTGTCAGATTATTCTCATTTTTAGTGACGGACAGAATTACAATGTTTTAGAGTCTTAATCATTAATTCTCCAACTTCCTATTTAGATTCTAGGGTTTCCCTACTCTTTAAATATTACTAAATACGCATTAAATTCACATATTACTTCTTTTAATGATTTCCCAATTTAACCTAGAACGTAAATGATAACAAACCGAAATTAACTTAACTCATGCGTGTCTCTACAAAATCAATTTACACTTGTAGAACCCATAATTACTCAGAATTACAAATTACACCCTTGACATCTCTAAGTTCACAATATCACCTTACTTTATCAGATTTTACACTTTTAACCCAAAGGTTTTAGAATTTACAAAACGTACCCTAATAATTTAAATACAACTCGAATAGCCCTTTAAATATCCAAAATTACATGTTTAACCCCCACACTTATTTTTATACGTTTAGTACAAGTATTTTACTGTTCCCAAAAATAACCTTTAAGTTTCATAATTAACAAAACCAACCCAAAACTTTTATTTAGGACCGAAAAGACATAATTCAAGTACAAATCCTAAACCTAAGTTTAACCCATCATTAACTCATCATTACTACTTCATTAATTACCTTCAATGATTATAAGAAACCCTAGCTCATGCAAAACCCTAATCGGTCCTTTTACACCCCAAAAACCTTCCTTTTTCCATGTTTAATCGAACCCTAAAACTCACAACAATTCATAAAACCTTCGAATTCACAAATATGTATTTTATTCAGGTCTTATATCATGTAATAGCTTCTGGAAAAATCAAATCATGGTCTCTAAAATTATTATACACCCATTCGTTATTTTTATACGATTTCTAGGGTTTTAGATTCCAATAATTTCATACGACTTATTAAACATGCATGGCCAATTTTTATGTGTTCCATATGACTTATAGGACTGAAATCAACATTAGGAACTTACCCTTGATAAGCTTGAATCTTTAGAACAAAAGAAGCACAAAAACCTCACTTGTCGAAACCCTAATTATTCCAAAAACTAACCACGACTAAAACAGCAACCTAGGAACTCGAACACTATTTTTCCCACCTTCTTTACCTTAAATCTTCTCCAAGAAAAATGTTCTCAAGCTCTGGAAACTGGAAATCGATTTGTTGAGGGTTTTGAAGTCGGTTTATGGTTAATCGGCAATAAGGGATTTTATGGGAACCGAATTTTGTATATATACTTGATTTACTATTTTTATTGTAGGCTTCATAATGTATTGGACTTAAAATAAATGGACTCTTAATAATATAAATTTATATTGGGCTCTTATTAATTAAATTCTTTTATTAAAACTATTAAATATATTCGGCTAAATATTTAAAATACATAATTGATTTTATAAAATTATCATCTATAAAAATTAACTTTACAAAGTCATTCAAAATTTATTTGGATCATATGTGATATTTCTTATAAGTTTTCTGAATTTACATAGCTCATTTGGTATTCTGTTTATTTAGTTATTCTTACTTTTGATCATAAGGGTATTTTGGTCTTTTTGTGAATTTTAGAAATTCAGGTATTACAATTTCTTCCCCTCTAAAAGAAAATTTCGTCCTCGAAATTGAACAAGGCGGAACAGAACAGAAAACGATTCGGATTTCGGAATTTCTAGGAATATAACAAACGTTAATCTTATCTCGGAACAAATGAATTTCTTATCGGAATATTCAAACTCAAACTTATTCAGAAATCAAATCGATAGTCAAATACTTATAATAGATAATTATATACTTATCAGAATAATGGCGGAGAACAGATGAGACGCAGAAAATCAAACGACAAATTCTGACTTATCCAGATATCTAATGATGAGGACATCATATGCATAGACGAAATAAATCCTATCGGCTTCAATAGTCGCAGAAATATGGGGAGACATATAAGGTTAAGGTGGTCATAGCAATCTATAGGTTCGTACAGGTCATAACAACTTCGGATTCCAAACGTACAAAACTTACACGTAACAGATATCTACTACAGATCTCACAATTAGGTACGGAATTTCAAACGAACATGAGAAGCACCAAATAACAGATACAAGTTAAAGTCTATCACATGTCAACTACAGGCATTTCCCAGACGTCGTATACCTTCAATAAGTTCATATTATATGATCTCGGTATTATTACGTTGATCAGGCGTCATAATACTTGCATCACATAACAAGTTCTTATTGTCATTATATTCGGTCTCGGGTCATGACAAAACACATAGCTAATAACATACCACATACAGATAACACTCAAATAGCAAGTAACATACTATAACAAACCAGATACTCATGAGTATACCATCATGATGGCCATACTTCATTCAAACAGTAAAATGAAACAATTACATTACGAAAATAAAATAGCTGACAAAACTTATAAGGACTAACGGAAACTTAACGGATCTATCAGAAAGAAACCACAGACAGGAATTATACTTTCAAAATTTTGTTTTATTTCCATCCATCAAACAAAATTTGCAAAGTCGACATAAGATGAATTCCCAAAATGAAATTTAATAATCCGAGATTCAAACGTCAAAATGAAAACAAAAGAACCTAACTCAAAATCAAATGTCAGAAATTTCTCATAAGGAGGGCAACTAATCAGAAGCGAAATTCCTATTCTTGTGTCGGATTAAACCTACCAGTAGCCGTAGATTCTAAATCCGAGTCCACCTCGTATTCTTCCTCATGACTTATTACTGACGATCCAGGAAGAAAAGCTGAGATATACCAGAATGCTAAACGATAAAACTTCACGATTCACACCGAGTTCCGAACAAATCAGAGAAAAGCAATACAGATCAGAATCACTTATCAGAATATCAAACCGTCTTGAAACGCATGACAAACGAATCAGAGTGACATAAGTCGCGCCCAAATCATATGAAGTAGATGAATCTTCTCAGCCACCGGTTGAATCTTGTCTCCGTCTCTTGCGCCTTTGGTTGGTCCATCCAACTTCCTCCAACAACATCCAGATGTCTCCGACAGCACGGCAGTCGAGTGTGGCTTCTGCTTCACGAACCTCTCCAGCACAGGAACCGTCGCAGCAACGCAGGGTCGGCACCATCTTCTTCGGTTCCACGGGTAGTCTCCATCTAACGATCGACAAACGGACGAGCGAAAACAAAATAACAAAATTCGATGCGAACAAAGGAGGGCCAATTCAGTGAAGGCAAAAAGGATATCGAAGTCAAATCTGAACGACCATCAAAAGGAATCGAAAAATATCTGAACAGACGGAAACCTAATGTCTACCCACTTCTCACAGGTCATAGCCTAAGCTCTAAGGGTCCTAAAACCTAGAGCTCTGATACCATAAATTGTAACACCCCGACCCGACAAGGGTAAAGATATCACAATACGGTTTCATATCAGAACTTTAACTAATGTACAAAAGCGGAAGCCTATACAAAAACTTACAAAAGATAGTATAAATAACTTAATATTCAAATAAATCTAAGATCTCTATGGTCAAATCTTGCTCTCGTCTCTACTCTCAAACCCAGATCAGCTATCCCATAAGCTCATCTTGAATGCTTTATACCTGCCGCATGAAAAGAAAAGTGCGGCTGAGCTTACAAAGCCCAGTGAACGGATATAACGAAACAAAAGCTAAACAAAACAAATATACGAATAACGAAAATCAAAATAAAATAATGAGAGATCTTTAGGATTCTGCGGAAGCACAAATATACAGAAATCCAAACAACCATAACAGTTTAACATCACAGAGCACATCAATGACACAAACACGAACATATCAGAACAACCAAACACATTGCATACCAAAATAACAGATTACGTATAAGCCAAATGAAATGTCTAGAGACTAACTGAAAACACTTCTAAACAAATAAACATGGCATTCATACAAATCAATTAATCAACATTTAATACACTTAATGCAATATAGTAGCAGCGGAAATGGCAGACAATATAGCTAAACCAGTTCTCATATCAAATCCTAACCTTAGCAGAGTTTAACATGGCAGGTCACATATGCAGACAGATAATTAACCTTCAAAATACTCGATTATACACTAGCACATTAATCTCGCAGATCAACACATTCACGTAATGATAACAAATCATAATATCAGATATACGAATCATATTTTAACGTATTAATCCTGTCCTAGCATGGCAACTAATAATCACTTAAACAAATACGTCATAAGCACATTCTCTAACATATCATCTCAGAATACAAAATATAAACACTCGAAATACCGAATCATACAGAATACTTAACACAGAAGTAACAGATAAAGATTTAGTCAACTACCACGAGCCCAGAAACATATCAGATATAACATATCATAAGTAACCATTGTATTCGGAGGGGTGACCTCGGAATACCATATATAATATGAGGGGAGACCTCAAGTAACCAATGGAGTAGCTAGCTCCCAGAATTTGTGAAGACGCGTATTGCACACGACATCATTCACCAGAAAACATATCAGATAACAGATAACAGATCTAGGATGCATCCATACGCCCCAACAGACAGATAGTGGCCATATAATATATAGCGAGCTCATAAACAGATAACAGAAAGGGACGTGGCAGAACATCACTCTACTGCCCTAGAGTCATGTCAGAGGTGCATCACTGACATGGACATGGAACCCCCATGACTAGTTATTATTTGGCTCGGGTGTCAAACTAAACTTAGGTCAAACAGGTTGTCATAAATGACACAGATCATAATTCATCATAAAGGTCACAAATAACTTATCAGATAGTTCATATCATAAGGTTCATATTCAGATATTCAGAAATCATAAATTCATGTCATAGTGGCATGTCATATATTCATAAGCAGAAGTTCATATTCAGAAGTTCATAATCAACCATAGCAAAGTTGAACAGATGTGCATATCAAAATCTTCCTAACATAAGTTCACATCAGATATTGCATAGTTCACTAGAACATAAATTCAGATAAGTAACAGATCAAACATTCAAGAAAAAGGGTTCATAGCAATGGCATTGGGAATCCTAATAAGTGAAATAGAAAAGCGAACGAAAAGAACATCATAATGAACCTTTACTAAGAAGGTCAGAATATATGTACGATAACGTAAGTGTCTTAAAGTAAGACAAAATATCCGTACCTTAAAGCAAGTGAGAGAAAAGCAACGAATGAACGAATACGAAGATGTAACGTCGCGTCTCCTTCAACGAATCTACACGGATTATGATTTATTTAATACTTATTAGTATAACGGATCAATCTCATTAATACTTTTAAAGTTGTCAGATTATTCTCATTTTTAGTGACGGACAGAATTACAATGTTTTAGAGTCTTAATCATTAATTCTCCAACTTCCTATTTAGATTCTAGGGTTTCCCCTACTCTTTAAATATTACTAAATACGCATTAAATTCACATATTACTTCTTTTAATGATTTCCCAATTTAACCTAGAACGTAAATGATAACAAACCGAAATTAACTTAACTCATGCGTGTCTCTACAAAATCAATTTACACTTGTAGAACCCATAATTACTCAGAATTACAAATTACACCCTTGACATCTCTAAGTTCACAATCTCACCTTACTTTATCAGATTTTACACTTTTAACCCAAAGGTTTTAGAATTTACAAAACGTACCCTAATAATTTAAATACAACTCGAATAGCCCTTTAAATATCCAAAATTACATGTTTAACCCCCACACTTATTTTTATACGTTTAGTACAAGTATTTTACTGTTCCCAAAAATAACCTTTAAGTTTCATAATTAACAAAACCAACCCAAAACTTTTATTTAGGACCGAAAAGACATAATTCAAGTACAAATCCTAAACCTAAGTTTAACCCATCATTAACTCATCATTACTACTTCATTAATTACCTTCAATGATTACAAGAAACCCTAGCTCATGCAAAACCCTAATCGGTCCTTTTAAAAACCTTCCTTTTTCCATGTTTAATCGAACCCTAAAACTCACAACAATTCATAAAACCTTCGAATTCACAAATATGTATTTTATTCAGGTCTTATATCATGTAATAGCTTCTGGAAAAATCAAATCATGGTCTCTAAAATTATTATACACCCATTCGTTATTTTTATACTTTCTAGGGTTTTAGATTCCAAATAATTTCATACGACTTATAAAACATGCATGACCAATTTTTATGTGTTATATGCGACTTATAGGACTGAAAGCAACATTAGGAACTTACCCTTGATGAGCTTGAATCGTTAGAACAAAAGAAGCACAAAAACCTCACTTGTCGAAACCCTAATTGTTCCAAAAACTAACCACGACTACAACAGCAACTTAGGAACTCGAACACTATTTTTCCCACCTTCTTTACCTTAAATCTTCTCCAAGAAAAATGGTCTCAAGCTCTGGAAACTGGAAATCGATTTGTTGAGGGTTTTGAAGTCGGTTTATGGTTAATCGGCAATAAGGGATTTTATGGGAACTGAATTTTGTATATATACTTGATTTACTATTTTTCTTGTGGGCTTCATAATGTATTGGACTTAAAATAAATGGACTCTTAATAATATAAATTTATATTGGGCTCTTATTAATTAAATTCTTTTATTAAAACTATTAAATATATTCGGCTAAATATTTAAAATACATAATTGATTTTATAAAATTATCATCTATAAAAATTAACTTTACAAAGTCATTCAAAATTTATTTGGATCATATGTGATATTTCTTATAAGTTTTCTGAATTTACATAGCTCATTTGGTATTCTGTTTATTTAGTTATTCTTACTTTTGATCATAAGGGTATTTTGGTCTTTTTGTGAATTTTAGAAATTCAGGTATTACATATTAAGTAGAAGCAATAAAAAGTAAAGGTAAAAGAAACTTGAACCCTCTTAAAATACTCGGCACGATCTTCAGGTGATGTATAAATCCTCACATAGGTATAAATAAAGGGTAAAAGCAATAAATACTTCATGTACTTATATAAAAGTCTCATTATGCACTGCGGATCAATGAAAAACTCATTATGCATTGCGAAACTTGTTTGCAGCCTGTTTGACCGGTCAGTAAGGGTATTTTAGTCATTTGTAATTCATCTTCTTTATTCTTTTATTTTAGATTTTTTATTTTTACCCTTTTTTTTATTTAGGTAACCCAACTGTGAAGTGTATAGCGACTGATGTAAGATCTTTCTTCAGAATTGATTGCATAGTATAGTTTTTAGATTTAACTTCATGAAAAAAAATAACCAATGAGTTTTAAGTTCACACAAACATTAACCTGAATGATTAAAAGGTATAAATCTTCTAGAATCTTGTATCACCTCAATTTTCATGGTAATGATCTCAGGTATATTTATAGCTTAAAAGTTACTTTATGTTATACTCCTTCCGTCCCATAATAATTGTCTACTTTTACTTTTTTGAGTCTTTCTTGTTTAGCTTTGATCATTAATATTTTTATTTGTGTTATATAATATTTGATAAAAATTATACCAAATGAAAATACATTTAAAACCCAATCTATTCATATATTTTTCATCAAGTATTATATTACCAAAATAAAAATATTTATGGTTAAACTTGAATAAAAAAGACTTAAAAAAGTCAAAATGGACAATTATTATTAGGGGTGAGCATGGTTCGGTTTGGTTCGGTTTTATACACAAACCGAAACCGAAAACCGAATGTTCGGTTTCTTAAAAACCATAACCGAAACCGTTGGTTTTTCTCGGTTTCGGTTTTTCGGTTTTTAGTGGGTTTCGTGGTTCGGTTTCTCGGTTTGGTCGGTTATCCACTAAATTGGGCTTGGGCCAAACTTGGGCCAATTTTGCCCAAAAATGATAACACCCTCATTTTACCCAAAAATGATAACAGCTTCAATTAGTAGGAAAAATGATAACAAAATATAACAAAACCAATATCTTAAATAAAACCATCAACTTAAAACTTAAAAGATAACAATCCGACAATATCTTAAATTGCAACACAAACGTCTAACATAAAACCACAATCTCTAAAATAGTTTCTTGACTTCAAACTCTAACGGAAACAACTTTATGACTTCAAATTTCATGTTGAGATGAATCATTGTTTTGCTTTTTTCCGGTAGAAAACATATCTACAAACAAATATAAATAATGGATTAGCATAACATATAACGGGAAAAATTAACATAATTAAATCAAGTTTCATTACTTACCAAATTCCAGTTTCTCCAAATTTTCCACCATCTCTTCAAGTGGTAAGCCATTAATGGGCATATCTTGCAAATCCGCCGGTGTAGACCGTAACCAATCTTGTGCACAAATGAGAGCTTCCGCGGTCTTAGGCGAAAGAGAGCTTCTATATTTATCGATAACCCTTCCACCGGTGCTAAATGCCGACTCCGATGCAACGGTCGAGATTGGCATTGCTAACACATGCTTAGCTACTTGTGATAATATTGGAAACTTCACCATATTTTGATTCCACCATCCTAAAAAATCAAATGAATTATCCCCCCTTTTTTCTGCCCCATCCTTTAAATAAATATCTACTTCACTATAATCATCACCTTCACCATATTGGGTCTCCAAATACTTTGAAAACCCATCATCAAGGTCGATCTTCATGCTACTATCATCTTCACTAGGAGTAGAAGAAGAAGACACGGTAAAAGTTTGATCATCTTGTTTGTCGAGTTTGATCTTGTAGTGCACATACAACTCTTTAAGAGCATCCTCCACAATTTTACAAATTTCAATAGTTTTCACGGACAATGTTTTCAATCGTTTCGGAACTTGGTCACCTTGATTGGATGTTTCTGTGGATGTTTGGCTTTTAGGATAAATTATGTCCAAACAAAATTCAAGATACTTCAACTTATTACGAGGATCTAATACCAAAGCCACATACAACAAAACATTCATATTATCCAAATTGTCCCAATACTTGTCATATGTTAAAATACCTATCAAACACTTTCTCAAATTTGACTGCAGTTTCCAACATAAGAAATGTGGAGTTCCATCTTGTGTCAACATCTAGACATGGCTTCCTTTTACAGTCAATTTTTTCAAACTCGGCACCTTTTTCGAAGCTTTCTTGCCTAGTCGATGACGATCTCAAATACTTCACTGCATTTCGAATTTTGCAAATAGAAGAATTTTGTTCCTCTAAACCATCTCTTACCACTAGATTGATGATATGAGCACAACATCTTAAATGCATATACTTGCAATCTAATATTGCATTAGGTCCTTTAAGCAAAGTGCGTAACCTCCTAATTGCCCCATCATTAGATGACGCATTATCAATCGTGACCGTAAAAACACTAGTAATACCCCATTCTTGTAAACAACGATAAACTAAATTTCCTATCGTCACACCCTTATGATTCGATATTCGACAAAAATTAAGAATTTTCTTTCTTAATTTCCAACTATCATCAACCCAATGAGCCGTGAGACACATATAGTTATAGTTTTGCACGGACGTCCATGTGTCGGTAGTGAGATACACGGTTTGGTTTTTTAAAATTTTTTTGAGCTTTTGTGTTTCTTCTTGATATATGGATAAAGCATCTCTAGCAACCGTCCACCTAGACGGAAGTTCAAATTCAGGATTTGCTTCCCACATTAACTCCGAAAATCCCTCATCTTCAACAATACTAAAGGGTTGATTGTATTTGATGCACATCCTAGCTGCTTTCTACAACGTCTTGGTTAAAAGAGTGAGAAACTAAACTACCTCCAGATTCGCCCATAGTAGCAGGCTTGAAACTTATTGTTGTTTGTTTCTTTTTATCTTTAGTTCTATAAAGGGGTGAAGTTACACATACAGATTTTAAATGATGACCTAAGGTGCTAGTACCATTTTTCTTTGACTTCGCTGCGAAGACCTGTCCACAATAAGGACATGTAGTTGTGGTAGCACCCTCTTCGACCTTCGGAAAATGATCCCACACAAATGATTTATAACGACCTTGATTTTTTTTCTCATCAACACATTCATTAACACCTTCATCAATATTCTCATTAATGTGTTCATTCGCATTTTCGCTATCTACATCAATGACCGGTGCCTTCCCTTTGTCCATACTTCGAGCTTCGGATGCCTCGCTACCTGGTGGTTCCATCAACTGAAATAAATCCAATTTGACAAATATGAAACTGTCATAAACTCATGGTACATCATACTATCATAGGGTACTTCATAGGCAAATAAAATTTATTTAGCATGCAATATAGGGTACATCATAAACTGTCCATATTAATATAGTACATCAAACTATCATAAACTCATGGTACATCATACTAACATGAGTAAAAACCAGAATAAAATGTATTAAAAGAACAACCATGAAACAACATGAGTAAAAACCAATCAAATGTTACACGACATGAAAGCAGAATAAAAAGTTAAAAACATATAACAAAAATCCGTACATGGCTGATGGCTTGCATCTTTTATTCCTACATGCATAAATAAAAATATAAAATTAGATATAAGTTGTAACTTACCAATGCACTTTCACTTTCAGGTTTCAGACTTCAGAGGAGATGGAGAAGATAGATTTAGGGTTACCAATCCATTTAGTTCCCAAGGCAACCGAATAATCTGTGTTTAATTGTTGTTGACGTTTGGTTTTTCCAAACTATTTTTCAATTTGATCCCTCCATTTACTAATTTAGACAATTTAGTAATTAAGAATATATTTATAAATAAAATATATTAGAATTAATGTAACGGTTCGGTTCGGTTTCCATGGTTCGGTTTCTATATCAAAACCGAAACTTCGGTTATATGAAAAGTAAAAAACCAAACCATCGGTTTTTAATTTCAGTCGGTTATTGTGGATCGGTTTTTTCGATTTTCGGTTCGGTTTCGGTTTTTTTAGTTTTTTTTGCTCACCCCTAATTATTATGGGACAGAGGTAGTAGTTTATAAATTATCATTAGTTAAAAGGACCTTGAATGAAAATACTTAATGGAAAAAGGACTTTTCCTTTAATCTTAACATATCCACTTGGGAAAATCATATAGCAATTTCTAATTTGAGTAACAAAATAGACTAAAATTGTAAATAGGGTATTATCTACCCATAATTCATGTTCATGTTATTATGTTATGTTAATGTAAGTTTTATTTTAAGTATTCATGTATCACGTTGACTCGGGTATCATTTTAACAGTCCTGTGTGAAAACCATGCTTTTTTCACTCATGGTCCTTGAGTGATATCGTGCTTTAAGCACATCACGATCGATCATGTGTGGATAAACGCGTACTTGTAAAGCACTCATGGACAAGTCATGAGTTACGCTTATAAGAAGCAACTTACCGTACATCTTTTTATGCTTTCGTTTACTCACTAAGCATTAGCTTACGCTACGTCATATCATGTCTTTTAGGTGAGCCAAGTGGATATGCTAAGATTAAAGGAAAGGGGCTTATGGGTTAACTAGCGGTGAAGCTTGGGACTGGTAATGAGCTCTCTCTCTGCATGCCTCCTTTGTTACAACTCGTAATGCCCTAAATGTCTTTTGTAACTTTTCAAACAATTTTCATAAACTTTTATGTTTTTGTGTAGAACATGTATCAAAAGTACATAAATGTGGTGTTTGCCATATGACAAAAAATACGCACTTTTGAATGTAAAGGGTAAAAAACATGTCTAACGTGTATAACTCAATATTGTAGCATTTTGGTTATTTTTAATATAGTGAATGTTCAATTTATGTTAAATTACATGTTTTGGAAATGGGTCGAAAATGCAAATGTCAGAAAATGCAGCTTGGAGACTCATAACCCCTATACAACATATAGGTATAAGCATATACGGAGTATAGGATTATACCTATACGGTTTATAGGTCAGTATGTGTAAAAAATTCCTATGCGTTTCAAGTTGGTATCAGAGCGATGGTTTAAGATATTTAAGTATTGGGTACTTAGACTTAAACACAAACTCTATAAGCACAGTAGAATCATGTATGTTTCAGTTAAGCATTTGATTATAGTTACATTTCATTATAAAAAGCAAACATGTGAATGGCCATTGACAGTTAGTTCGTGAATTAAGTATGTTGTGATAACAATGAAGACTCAATTATCGGATGTAATTATTATGAGATCTGGCCAACGTAATAATAATCGCATCACATAACATGGACTTATTGGAACCATGTCATTCTTTGGATTGAGTTAGAATGGCATGTAGAGGCAGATGTGATGTACTTTTTACAGCTAGTCAGGTTTTACATTTATAATAACCTATACTACCTAGATTATTCCTATACACTTTTGAGCAGTGTACCCTATTGTGTAGTAGTGTAGTGGCGGTTAGTATGAATGTCGAACCCTAAGAGCTAGATTGTGGTCAATTAATCTGAGGTTATCTAAATCTATTAAAAGAAAACAAGTAAATAAATCAAGGTTGTGTTTCATTAAAAGTAAATAACAATGGAAACTAAATTGACTAAGGTGTGATTCATTAAAGGGAGAAATGGTGTTAACCTAGTTAATTTCGTATTAGTTTAGTGATCCAATTTGTTAATACAAATAAGCCATAAAAACATTTATTTATATTTTATGATCTTCTAATGTTTTGTCGATAACAAACGTAAAATCATTTTAACATAACAAATAAAATACATAAAAGGTTTGAGCCAATAGTTTACTATCACACTTTTACTAAACATATTAAAACTATATCAAAACATGTTTAGTAAATAAGTTTTATAAAACCAAAGACATTTTTATATAAACACTAACAAGTAATACCGTTTACATCTTATATAAATGCATATGTATAACAACTAGTGTTTACATAATATAGAAATGTATATATACTTTGTATATATTGTAATGGGTAAAGTAATGGGTAAAAACCAAAGTCCATGACCCATGACCCATAACCCATGATCCATTGACTAGGTACAATGAATATTGTTGGGTAAAAACCAAAGTCCATAACCCATACCCATGGAGCATGACCATAACCCATGACCCATTGCATGACATCATTCATGAAATCTTGTTGGGTATTATCCATGATCCATGACCCAAAGTCCATGACCTATGACCCAAGATCCATAACCCAATGACTAGGTACATTGCATCTTGTTGGGTATCCATAATCCATTACCCATAACCCGGTTTACAACCCGAAATTCGGACTAAACTGACCCAATAGCCGGATCCTTGGTTTTGCACTAGCCGAATCCCTCTGGGGAGGGATCCGTGAGAACCGTGGGACAGTAGACAAGTTTTTGTCTATAAATAGTGAGCCATTTCTCTTTTGCTCACTACCACTTCACAAATACTTTCTCCCAGTATTCTAACATCACTAAAATCTGATCCTAAGTATCATTCTATGTATTTTTATGTTTGTCTGATTCTTTAGGTTCCTCTTAAAGGCGAGATCACCACCTCTTGAAGACGTGCAAGCTCAAGTCATGAGTTGCTAAGCTTCGTCATCATCAAGAACACTCAAGTGCATCTTGTTGATAGTTCCTTCCTCCCTCCATGGAAGTGTTGTGTTGAAGGCATTAGTGAAACGTGCCGAAGGGTTGTGTTGAAGGCATTAGTGAAAGGTGCCAAAGGTGTACAATCGATATGGTGCATCGATGTACAAGTTAGATAGTTTGGGTTAAAGGATGTTGATGTCCTTCTAATGTTGTAACAACGAGCGTGTCTCCTTTGGGTAGTTTTGTAGTAGTGTAGTGTTGGGTAGTGGTTCCTCCTTTGAAATGGAACTCGGTATCAAGCATTGTACCGGATAAAGTATAGGCGACATTGTGATAGGTTTGGTTCTACCTCGTGGAAGAACTCGGTGTCTATCCTTGTACCGGATAAAGAGTAGGCGACGTTGTGAAGGCTTCTCCACCACATTAAGGAGCTTATGTTGTGTAGTGCTTACGAACTCTCGAGTGGGGTACTCGGGGAGTGGAGTAGGGCAAGGAAGGTATCCTTGTAGCCGAACCACTATAAATACTCGTGTTGTGGTTTTGTGTTCCTTACTCTTTATCTTTTGAATTACTTACTTATATGCTTATCTATTATTATCCAACATACATATTAAATAGATTGACATAAATCGATCTAAATAGTTTAAAACGAAGTTTTAATCTGTAAAACTATTCAACCCCCATTCTAGTTTTCCATAATTGGCATCAGAGCTTCATTACCAAGTTTCTTAGAGTATATTGTACTTTAAAAACTTGATACAATCCATGTATGTTTTGTTGGAATCACTCCTAAACCTTAATGCAAGTGTTAGCTTCTCATATGTAATAGGTAGCTTATTATGGCCTTTATGTTTGTTTAAGGTCAAGCTTATGTAGAAGGCCCATAAGCTTAGGCCCATGTCCAATAAGGAAAAGGGAAGGAGTAGGAGTGTTGCCCTAGCTCCTTGCCTATAAATACTATGTAATAACCCTCACTTGAGGGTTGGTTGTTCAATATTTCTCTTTCACTCATGCCCTACGCGTAACCGCCTAAGTATATCGTGTGTGTGTGTTTGGTTTATTGTTCAATCGCCTCTCTATCTTTCTATTAAGCTTGTGTGGTAAATCTAGTGACCTAACAGTGGTATCAATCGCCTACTAGTTGGGTGAAACGTTTAGTTTTTGAAGTTTTTTGTTCTTGGTCTTACGCGTAAACGTGGTTGATACTTTGGTTCGCTTAAAAACGTCCTTTTTACATTTTTGAATCCAAGATTCTTGTACTTTCAATGTTTTAAGGTGTTAAAATACGTGTTTTTGGCAAAAAGTTTCAAACTTTATGCGTGGATCGTGGTTTTTAAACTAGTTTTTATACGAGGGTTTCAACCTACGCATAACTGTTTTAAGAGCTTTGGATCATCAAGTTTCACACTTTTGTGTCTTTTGGTGTTATTGAAGCTATTTCATCACACAAAAACTGGTTTAGAAACATATTTGGGCATTATCATTTTTACGAGTAATCCTACGCGTAGCAAAACCCTAAAACTACGCGTAAGGTTATCCTTGGTTTGATCTTCGTTTTCGTGGTTTACTCCGTGTTTTCTTGCTTGGATAAGCCTGAAAATACGTCGACTTTGGATATCTTTTGCACTGTGATAGTGTAAAAGATCACTTGGGATAAAACCCTAAACTTACGCATAAGCATAAAGCTTACGCGTAGAAATCCTACGCATAAGATTCATCTTACGCCTAAGCCTAGTCTTACGCATAAGATAATCCTACGCCTAACTTTGTGTCTACGCCTAACTTTAGCGTCTTTTCCATACTTACGCGTAAGCTAAATTCTACGCGTAACTAGTGATTGTTACGCGTAACTTTGGTGTTTTTACGCATAAGTGCTACTTGGATTATTGTGATTTCTACGCCTAAGGACACTTCATCAACAAAGGTTCATTCGACTACAAAGATCCATTTTTACCAACACAAGTTTTCAACATGTCACAACCACCATACTCTAACTATTTCCCTTACACTTATTCTCAACGTCAACAACTTACTCCACAACATCAACAATGGAATCAACAACAAGCAATTTATCAACAACAATTTAATCAACAACATACTCCACAACTTGCTGCAATTCCACACCCTCAAATGGTTCAACCACCACCAAGTCTTCAAGTTCAACCCTACACAAACGAATTCAATCAACATCCATCAAGGAACACTATGAAGGAACCCACTTGGTTTGCAAAGATGTGTGAAGCTTTAAGCAGCCAACAATCAATTCATGAGGCTGGATCACTTGATAGACCTCCAATGCTCACTCCAGGAAACTACGATCAATGGGTGATAAGGTTCTTTAGGTTTTGTGATCTGAAGAAGCCACATGGAAAGTTCTTAAAGAAGGTTATCTTGGAAGGTCCATTTGAGATGCCTACTGCCATTGTACCCGGAGATCCAAATGCTATTCCACCAAGAGATGAACAAACAAACATTGCTACTGTTGCAGACTTGAATCCTCAAGAACTTCTACACTATGAAGCTGATGAACTTGCAATGCAATACATCCTCTTAGGATTACCTAACCCAATTCTTCGAAGTGTTGATGCTCAAAAGACTGCAAAGGAAATGTGGGATCATATTCATCTTCTTATGGAAGGCTCTGTACTCAATCAGGAGGATTTGGAATCCAAAATTTACTTGGCTTATGAACACTTCATGATTGAATCTGGAGAGACACTAGAGTCCTATCATCATCGTTTTTCAGACATCATCAATGATTTGGATAAACACAACATCATCATGCCAAGAATCACAGTGAATACTAAGTTCCTGAGTAGTCTTGGTCCTGAATGGGAGAAGTATGTCATTTTTCTCCGTCAAGCGAAGAATTTGCATCATTCTACATATGGATTGTTGTACGATTACTTGAAGCCTCATGAAAAGGAAGTTGATAGGGAAAGGATTCTCCGTGCTCAAATCGCTCCAACGACACATCCGGAAAATCAACAACTTGCCTTATATGCTCAAAACAGTTATTCTCCTCAACCAGCAACTCAACCAACTGCTACAATCACATCATATGATCCTTCACAGCCTCACTCTCAAACTCAATTAGTTCCATACAACAACAACAATGCTCAAGCACTTGTCAGTGAAGCTAATAAGGAATCTGATCCGTTCGAAGCACTGCAACAAGGATTTGCTATGATTGCTAATGCCTTTAGCCGTTATACCAACAAGTACAACAACCGTATTCGATCCTCATCTAACACAAGGAATCAAGCTGTTGTGAACAATGGACGAGT
This sequence comes from Chrysanthemum makinoi, assembly GCA_910596185.1. Classification (NCBI taxonomy): domain Eukaryota; kingdom Viridiplantae; phylum Streptophyta; class Magnoliopsida; order Asterales; family Asteraceae; genus Chrysanthemum; species Chrysanthemum makinoi. The sequence continues at coordinate 220,898,458 of OU343223.1, read as the reverse complement.
TGAAGTTCAGAATCGTGGTTATGGTCGTCAGATGGGCGGTGGTCAAGGGTTTAATGCTGTGGGTAGGAATAACAATCGAGCTCAAGTGGTGGAACAAGGAAATGCTCAGAATGGGTTGAATGGTCTTCGATGCTACAACTGCAATGAGAAGGGACAACTGGCTAATGCATGCCCAAAGCCAAGGACTAAGGGCAGTGCTTATTTCAAAGAGGCTCTTCCTTTGGCTCTTAAGGATGAAGCTGGTGGAACTCTCACAGACAAAGAACAGAGCTTTATGGCAAATGCCGACTCAGATGATGATATGGAGGACTTGCAGGCCAATGCAGTTGTTATGTTGATGGTTAATATGCATGAATTACACATGAGTGACACAGGCCCAGTGTATGACACTGATGGCTTGTCTCAGGTACCCGAACAAACCATATTTATCTCCGATCTCATATCTCCGCCAACATCTGAATCCGGCAAGGCTCAGAATGTTCAAAATGCGCCGTCCACATCTCATTCCGACGATTTTCAACTAGACCCCGTAGTTATATTTGACGATCAAGATGACCAAACGGTTTCCCTTGATAATCAAATTGACTCCGTGGTTATACTTGAGGATCTCAGTAATGATCATGTTGAGACTCACATTGAACACGCCGAACTTTTGCCTCATCCAGATTTTGCTCGTTTAATACAAGACCAACATACCATAGTGGAAAAATGTCATGCCATTAATCAGGACTTGAAAAGCAAAAATGCACTGTTAACCAAGGATTTTGAATGTTTACAAAAGCAACTCAACTTTTTCAAAACTCAAGAAAAACGTGAAAACGGTTTTGAAGCAGCCTTTGCCAAATCTCATCAAAACGAAAAATATTTAGAAAGACAGATGCGTGATCTAGCCGCTTCGAAGAATGCTTTGTTGTCTGAAATAGAACAACTGAAACATGAACATAAAAAGCAAATTCAAACTCTCACCTTGGAAAATCAAAAAGCTAAGGCTGAGTTGTTAACTTGTCAAAAACAGTTCTCTGCATACAAAAAGCATTCAACGAAACGAATAGATGATCATCTTGAATAAATCACCGGCTTGCAAAACAAACTTAAAGAGTTTAAAACTATTGTTTACAAACATGGCGAGTCGGTCACAGCCATTGAAAAGTTTACCTTAAAACCCAATCCAAATGGATATGGACCGACTCTTGCTGATTACAAACCTAAGCTTTCAACCAAAGCATTCAAACCAAATCCTGAAGTTTCCGGTGCGAGAATATAAAATTGATAATTCTGTTATGAGTGTTGTTGAATATCATCGTCAAGAGGAATTAGATGCAGAAGACGAGAGTCGATCAAAATTAGAAAAAGTTGTTTACAACAAACCTTTTAACTATTCAAAAGTTGAATTCTTCTAACACACCAAGGATTATCATAAAAACGTCTGAGTCTTCTAATGACAATCCCAAACCAGATTATGCACAAACTTATGGTCCTTTACCTTCCATCAGTGAAGTAAACTCAAAACCTGAAAATTGCAAAATTCTTCGATATTTTGACCTTTTCATGGCTGACCTCAAAACTTTACAACATGAGATAGAATATCATTCTGAAATCGAAGTTCAACACTTTCAATCGCCTCTAGCGCGAGAACAAAGAGACATTTTTCAGAAAAATCTTTTACCAAATGTTAAAAATTTGAAAAGTTGTGCATTGTCTTGGGAAAGGGACTTTCATAAGGAACTTGGTTTAATGTAGGTCGTTTTCGAGAAAACAGAAACATCTATTTCTAACACTAAACGTAAAAAGAAACTGTTGAGAAAAGATGTTGATCGACTCTTGGAAGATGTCATCTGTGCTGATGTCCATAATGCTGTGTTATTGAATTCTTTGTCATATGCATTTGATTATATCTCTGCTGATACTGTTGATTCTGTGGTAAATGTTGAGAACACTGATAATGTGCTTCAGATCGAGATCTTAACTGTTGAAAACAAACGAACTTTCAAATGCAATACGTCGTCTTAATTGGTGTCAAAAAGATATTCACGATCAACAACTTGCTTTTCAACACAAAATAGTGCAGTTGCGTGCAAAATCTTCTGATCCTAAAATTGAGCAACTGGATGATCAAAACGTGTCTTTTAAGTGTCAAATCTCAAAATATGAACAAGAACTTGTGAAAGTTAAAAAGGAATATGGTGTAATATTTGATTTACTCAAAAAGACTCGTGATGAAGCATCAAATGAACTTGATCATTATCTTGCACACACTAAAGAAGTTATGCATCTTGTTGGAAATATTCGGTGCGAAAATCAAGATCTGATTCACACTATCTTTAAGTTAAGAGAAATGTTAGGAAAGTATGAACAACTTTCGCCCACCGTGATTAAGAGAATAGCCCCAGTAACACTTAGTTATCATGAACCTAGAATCACTGCTGCCAAATCACAAGTTTCTAACGTGCTTCCTTCTACAGAAACAGGACTAGTTGCGTCTTTTCCAAACGTCCGTACTTCACAGCCTAGGAGCACTACATCGAAGAATAGGAAGTTACGACCTAAGAAAAGATCAATAAGGAATGCTAAAGTAGAAGAACACCCTAGGACTATGAATAAGACTCACGTTGCCTCCACTATAGATATTGCGTCCGGCAAATGTAATAGAAATAGTGATGTAACGAATGCTAAACCGTTAAGTACTTTTGATATTCAGTCTGATGCACCTTGTGTTATTTGTCGTAAAAGTATGAATTCTGATTGTCATGATAAATGTGTTGCTAAAGCTATCATCTCTCGTTTAAGGAATCCTAAGAACCGGAATACCTCTAGGCTTACTAATCTTTCTAAGTGCATTGCTTGGTAGACCGCCCTCTTTAGATTCTAAGAAACGCTTTCTTTGTCCCTGTAGCTCTAGTTTCACCTCCTAGGAATGTAGTACCACCTAGTGCATTCACTAAGACTAAAGCAAATACTAGTTGGAGATGGCAGAAATGGATATATAACACACTAGGATTTAAGTGGATACCTAAAGCTATTGATGTTTGTATATCTACTATAAGCGCTATGGAACCCTCTAACATTTCGGGTTCCACATCTACTTCTATTCCATCTGTGTCGTCTGTGTGTAATGCCGGTGATACAGATCATTCTCTGGATTGTTGATAGCGGATGTTCCCGACACATGACAGGCAACCTTAACCTGTTATCAAACTTTATTGCAAAGTTCATTGGCACTGTCAGATTCGGGAATGATCACTTCGCGGCTATCATGGGCTACGGAGACTATATCAATGGGAACATCGAAATTAGCAGGGTTTATTATGTGGAAGGCCTCGGTCACAATCTGTTTTCAGTAGGCCAGTTCTGTGATGGAGATTGGAGGTTGCTTTCAGGGAGAAAACTTGTTTCATTCGTGATGTACAAGGAAACGACCTTATGTCTGGCTCGCGTAATTCAAGTCTTTACACTATCTCTATGCAAGACATGGTTGCTTCTTCTCCCATCTGCTTACTTTCAAAGGCAACATCAACAAAATCCTGGCTATGGCACCATCTTCTCTCACATCTAAACTTTCAAACCATCACCAACCTTGCTCGACACAAACTAGTTGAAGGACTCCTACGGTTTCGGTATTCTAAAGATCACCTTTGTTCAGCTTGTGAACAAGGCAAAAGCACTCGTGCTCTTTTTCCTTCAAAGGTGGAACACAGCTCTCAGCATGTGCTTCATCTTCTTCACATGGATTTGTGTGGCCCGATGCGCGTGCAAACCATCAATGGCAAATGCTACATTTTTGTAATTGTTGATGACTATTCACGCTGGACTTGGGTCTACTTTCTTCGAAGCAAAGATCAAGCTCCACAGATGATCATCACCTTTCTCAAGAAAATACAAGTTCAGCTACGTAACACCGTTTGCCAAATCAGAACAGACAGAGGCACTGAATTTGTTAACCAAACTCTTCGTAAAATTTATGAGAAAGTAGGAATTCAGCATCAGACATCTATTGCACGTACACCAGAACAAAACGGAGTTGTTGAAAGACGAAACCGAACGTTAGTGGAAGCTGGAAGAACAATGTTAATCAATGCTAAACTTCCAGATTACTTATGGGCAGAAGCTGTATCTACTGCATGCTATACTCAAAACCGGTCTATGATTACAAAACGCCACAACAAAACACCTTTCGAGCTTGTCCACAACAGAAAACCGAATCTCAAACACTTTCATGTATTTGGATCTCTTTGCTATCCGAATAATGATCGTGATGACTTTGGAAAGCTCAAAGCAAAAGCTGACATTGGAGTCTTTATCGGATACTGTGATAATTCAAAAGGTTTCCGAATCTAGAATTGTCGTACAAAACAGGTGATGGAAACGATTCATGCTCATTTTGATGAACTTACGGAAATTGCTTCTGAGTATAACAGCTTGGAACCCAGACACAACCGCTTAAACTTCCCCCAAACCCCATCATCGGTGAACAAAGCCCCAGCTTACTCGTCAACAAATGGAAAGGTTATTTGCTCCGCTGTTCAGTGACGATATTGATGAACGTGCTCCAGGTGTATCCGCTGTTTCCGCTGCTCAACCTGATAATACTCTTATACCTGATACACCTGCTACAACAACTACGGTTGAAGAAGCACCACCAGTTGACTCCAACACAACAGTTGAACAAACCGCTTCCAACAATGATGAACCGGCTGATGATATTCTGAATGAAGTACCCCCACCTGCAGATTTCGATCCAAATGCGTTCTTTAACCCGTTTGCTAATGACACTGCTGCACCTGATGTCGCGGAATCATCAACAAACCATTTGAATCCTCAGAATCTGCACAATGTATACCAACATCAACCCTCCACACATAGATGGACAAAAGACCATCCTCTGGAAAATATTATTGGTAACCCGAATCAACCAGTTGTTACGAGACAACGCCTTCACTCAGATGGTGAACATTGCATTTATGCACTCACTGTCTGCCAATCTGAACCTAAAAACATCAAAGATGCAATGACAAAAGACAACTGGATCGAATCCATGCAAGAAGAACTCAACCAATTCAAACGTCTTGAAGTATGGGAACTGGTTGAAAGACCAACAGGGGTCTACGTCATTGGTCTCAAATGGATTTGGAAAAACAAATTGGATGCTGAAGGAAATGTTATCCGAAATAAGTCACGTCTGGTGGCTAAGGGTTATCGTCAGGAAGAGGGAATAGACTTTGAAGAATCTTTTGCTCCGGTTGCTTGTCTTGAGGCTGTTCGGATATTTCTCGCGTTCGCGGCTCATATGAATATGACGGTCTTTCAGATGGATGTCAAAACTGCGTTTCTCAACGAACAACTGAAAGAAACGGTTTATGTCAGCCAACCAGAAGGATTCGTTGATCCCGCGTTCCCGAACCATGTCTACAAACTGAACAAAGCTCTGTATGGTCTCAAACAAGCTCCTCGGGCATGGTACGATAAGCTATCATCTTTCCTAATTGCCAATAATTTCACCAAAGGTTCGGTTGACCCTACTCTTTTCATACAATATCACGGGGCACATATCTTAATTGTTTAAATTTACGTGGATGACATCATTTTTGGGTCAACACATAAAAAGTATTCAATCGCTTTTGCAAAACTAATGAAGAAAATTTTTGAAATGTCCATGATGGGTGAACTTACGTTCTTTTTAGGACTGCAAGTTCATCAATCACCCCGTGGTATTTTCTTGAGTCAGTCCAAATGTGCCCTTGAATTGTTAAACAAATTTGGAATGAAAACCTGTGACACTTATGCCACACCCATGGCTCATACCAAGAAGCTTGACGCTGATTTACATGGGAAATTGGTTGACCCTACCAAATACCGTCGTATCATTGGGTCTCTCATGTATCTAACAGCTAGCAGACCTGATATTGTCTTTGCCGTATATCTTTGCTCTCGTTATCAGTCGCGACCAACTGAAACTCACCTCTCAGAGGCTAAAAGAATCCTCCGATACATCAAGGGAACCATTAATTTGGGAATCTGGTATCCGAAGGATTCTGGTTTTGAACTAATCGCTTTTTCAGACGCTGACCACGCAGGATGCTTAGATTCACGGAAGAGTACTTCAGGAGCCTTACAATTTCTTGGTGACAAACTGGTGTCCTGGCAATCAAAGAAGCAGGATTGTACATCGCTGTCCTCAACCGAAGCAGAATATGTAGCCATGTCGGCGTGTTATGCTCAAGTCATTTGGATGAGAACACAACTCAAAGACTATGGTTACGTATTTGACAGAATCCCGATGTACTGCGACAATCGGAGTGCCATTGCGATCTCGTGCAACTCAGTTCAGCACTCGAAATCAAAGCACATCGATCTTCGTTATCATTTCATCAAGGACAACGTTGAACAGGGTACAGTTGAATTATACTTCGTGGGTACAGAATACCAATTGGCAGATCTTCTCACCAAAGCCTTGCCTCCCGCTAGGTTTAATGAGTTGGTCCACTGGATTGGTATGAGGTGTTTGACTCAAGAGGAATTGGATGACCTCCTAAAACAGTCTTAAAAACCTGTCAAACACCAAAATCTCTTTTGTAAACATTTTTCTCAAAAACAAAATACAAAAATATAAAACCTGATAAAAATACAAAAATATTCTTCTATCTATTTTTTCTTTCAACATGGCAAGTACATTTCTTCCATCAACACTCCAATCTTTCAAAATTCAATATTTTTCCAATCAAGTGTTGAGGGGGAGAAAATAAATACTTAACCGTTTCAAATCATCCGTGTACTTGCATGTTGTCATATCCCCGTTGTTTCTTTTATCAATGGTGGTAAACTTTTCTGGTTAAACTGACACTCCTCGGACTAAAATTTATAACCTTTCATCATTTATTAAGTCGAGGGGGAGTGTCGTCAAAGTTTCTTTCTTAAAATCTTCGTTTGGTAACCAAAATGGAAGTTAAATGGCTTTGTATGAAAAAGGAAAAGGTGGAGGGACCAAAACTGCCAAAAGTTGAAAGTCATTTTAATAAAACTCTTTCACCTAACATTTCACTTCACATTTATTACTCCTAACCAACTAATCCTACGCATAGAAATCATTCAAGAAATCCGAAGTTTTGATCATAAATCTGTAAGTGTTTTTGCGTTTGTAACACGTTTTTAAACATTGGTTTTGATTTTCAAACGAATCCAACGGTTAAAATCACGTGTATGGTTGATTTTGTGTTATACGCATACGCGTAAGAACACATGATCATACTTATGTGTTTGAGGTTAAGATAAATGGGTCAAAACGGTTCTTTAACATCAAGAATACTATTGTTATCCTCTGAATCCACCCAGAAACACAAAATGATGGTTTTTCAAAATTAGGGTTCTTGAGTCGAATTGGGTGTTTTCAAATGTGAAGGTTTTTGGTCAAATAGATTGTTGTGTGATGTTTATATCATGTTGAATTAATGTTATCCAGGCCCTATAACAACCCAGAAACACTAATTAAGTCAGAATTAGAAATTAGGGTTTAATGTTCTTGAGTTTGGGTATTTTTGATTCACCACGAATTGGATGTTAAAACTTGGTTATTAGACTCTCACAACACCTAAGACCTACCAGAAAAAGTTTGGTGCAATTTCCATGGTTAGAAATCTTATGCGTAATTCATAACCCTTAGGGTTTTGACCTACGCGTATGTGTTTCTACGCGTAAAATGTTTAACATGTTTTCATGTCGTAATCTGTTTAATATGACTATGCATGTTAAGATTGCTGATTTAATGATTTTATTTCAGGCTTGCTACGCTTAAAATTCAGAATCAAGGTCATTTGAATCTCCACGCATAAGGATCACCTTACGCGTAGAAAGTTATGCGTAAGAGAAATCCTACGCGTAACTATTACGCGTAAGGTTCTACAATGGGACTACGCGTATCCTTTGAAGGATATGCGTAAACAGTGTGTGACAACCCGTACTTTCAGGTCATTTCTCGACACGATTCATGTCTCATTATTTCAACATTTATAGTAAACTTGGTTTACTTGTTTCAAATTCGCGTAACCTTGGAGGTTTAGCGGCGAATTCATGATCATGACATCACGTACATTTCATATGGACTATGATTAGTCTACATTTCATTGACATCATGTGCATCTCATTAGTACATTCACGACATTTCATTTCACTTTATACGCGTAATTTTTATATGTAATAATCTTTATCGCGTAAGTTATTATTTTAAATATTTAATCCATTATTTTCAAAAATGATCCCGAGGTATTTTTATACTTACATTTAGTTCATAAAAACTATATTTTTAGTTTTCCTAGTGTTTCAAATTTATTTGGTACTTAAATCATTAAAGTTAAATTATTACGTCGTTTTCTTAAAAATTATATGATAATTATTTTAGCACTCAATTTTCACAAGGAGAGTATTTTTACAATTTTTATCATCTCATTACATTCTATTTTGACTTATTAAAAACTCACTTGTACCAAAATTTCCATTTTATCTTTACTTGTACATTTCCTACACAATTTACTCACACTTTCTTACCAATTTATACAAGTATATATATATACATTTAAAAAAAAAAAAAAAAAAAAAAGATATTGTGAAACATACCCCATGAAAATCCGGCCCTATGGGGGTTGGCCATAAATTCTTGGTGAAAAATTCTACTTGATAGTATATATTTATACTCCACCTTAATATCTTCTCATCATTCACCACATTTTTCAAGAGTTGGTATTTTTTCTCTCTTGTTTCACCCTCTCTAGAACCGGTTATACATCAAGAACAAAGGGGATCAAAATTTTTCTTGAGTTCAAGTGTTGTTTCAATCTAGTATATACTCTTTATATGGTTTTGAAATAAAAACCAAGAGTATTTAGGCTAATCCTTGTTACTTACACCTCTTCACTTTCACTAGTAAGCATATTCTTATCATTTTCATGTTTCCTCTTCATTTTCATATGTTTCTTTTCATCTTTGGAGCTTATATGCAAGTTATGTGATTTATACCATTTATTTCATGATTTTAGAAGTTATATATACAATATGGTCATCCTATAATTATTCCCATGGTATTCTTTGGTCTTGATGGTGATTAGGAACCCATGACACCCTAAGAAGGTGTATGGTAGGATTAGATTAGCTTTGGAGTTGATTTGAAGGGATTAGAATAGGTTTTGTCCGAGAAAAACTATTTTCGATAACTATATTTTATGTTCTGTCCTTAATTCGAATTTCTGGAAAAACCTACTGTTGGTACGACTTTTTGGCCTTGATATTTAGAAAATATACTTTAAAACGAATCCGTGGCCGCTTGAACGGATAAAAACGGACTTATAACGAAGTCGTGGTGAATTTTTAAAGTTGACGACGAAATATATATGTTTTCTGAAAATTTCAGCAACATGTTTTTACTTTAATCGAGTCAAAAACGAGCCTTAAGCTTCACAAATTATTTCGACTTCTCAAAAATATATTAGTTTACTTCAATACGAAGCTAAGGACATATTAAACGTAGAAAACGGATTTGAAACGACAAAGATATGCACTTTTTCATAAACTTGCCGTAACTAATTTTCTGCACTCAATTAGCCAAAAACCACCAACTTTAACCCTTAATATCTTTATGATCGAGACCTTTTGGACGAAAACTCCTGAACTGAAACTTCTAGATATCGATACAAACTTTCCAAAACCGTCGAGTTCGTTCTCTAACGATCGACGTACACCGTTTTACGACTGCTTTTCCGGAGCCATTTTTGTTAATTTCATGATTTTTCCGACGACATTGTTTTGCGACGAAAAGTGGTAATTTCACCAAAAATCATTATAAAACCATTGTAGGATGACATTTTGACGTAAAAACATGTGAAGTCATTTTTGAAGAGTCAAGACGTCAAAAGAGTATTTTTCGACGACGAGTAATATTTTCAAAAAACTAGTAAATGGTATAAATAACATACGAAGTGCATGCATAACATTACATTGCAACTCATGACATATCATATCATTCATCATAGGTTCGAGTATAGAGATTCACATTACATATCGGTGTACTCACTTTTGCCATCGCATCATTGTCCAAGTGAGTTCCATAGCCCCTGCTTTTACTTGTTTTCATAAATGTTTTGGGGGAGATACATGCTCGATTATTTTCATAACTATCATGATTATTTGAAACTATATGTTTAACTGAACTGAATGCTTAGTCATGCGTAGTAACAGTTTTGCCACACTTAGAACTTCCATATTATATTCATTGGTCTAATGGTCTTGGTATATTCATTGAGCTAATGGTCTTGGTATATTCATTAGTCTAATGGTCTTGGTATATTCATTGAGCTAATGGTCTTGGTAATATCATGAACTAATGGTCTTGGAATGATTTGAACCACACATCATATGTTTAGAACATAAACTCTACATATTCGGCGGTGGGTTGTGAACACACACAGGTTGCAAGTTTTGTATGGGCGGGACTTGGAACTGAGTGGATTCACAATGCCTTTGCTGCATAAACGATTTCGATACATTGAGCCATGCACTATTTTTGTGAATTCATTTGACATCATATGTTTGGAACATAAACTACACACATTCTGGCAGTGGGTTGTGAACACACAGGTTGCAAGTTTTGTATGGGCGGGACTTGGAACCGAGTGGATTTACAATGCCTTTGCTACATAAACGATTTTGAAAGTCTTTACATTTCAACGATTTACAATGCCTTTGCGGCATAAACGATTTCGAACGGCTTTTCATTTCAAAACAAACTCTATGAACTCACTCAACCTTTGTGTTGACACTTTTAGCATGTTTTAATCTCAGGTATCTAAGGCATTCACTTCATGGCACGCATTGGGACACATCATGGAGTCGTGGTGACGACGCGTCTCACTTGGGTTTTACGTACTTAAAACATCGTTTGTATTGTAACAAACTTATTTCCGCACAAATTGATTTTCATTTGGGACCTACTTTGTAAACTCTGATTGTTTTATTAAATCAAATGATGTTCTTTTCAAACGACACTTTAGGTCGTTCAATATAACTGTGATTGTGATGCTATGACAGTCAACCGTCAGGAATTCCATTCACGCAAAAAGGTAATTTGGGGGTGTGACAGATTGGCATCGAGCTTCGTTATAGAGAACTAGGTTGCATCATTGACCCTAGACTATAACTACATCATCATAGCATCTCAGCATTTCATCATAAGTATGCGGTTCACTTCACATGCGGTCATTACGTACATTTTTCGAGTATTTCACTTTCATTTCACATCGATTGTCACATGGATGCCCTTAAATGCCCATCCCATTATCTTTTCCCCATACTCTAACGTGGAGAATTCCTTGTCATTCCCTATTACAATTTTTATATCAGGTTGATTCATCACGATGACGTCGAATGCCGAGATAAACCTTTAAGTAGGGCGAAGTCACTCTCACTCCTTTGTTTCACCACTAACATGTCGAGTTACACGTTATTCACACATTAAGTCTCTAAACCATCATACATTGAAGCACTTACAACACCTCATAACCCATCTTTTCGGAAACCGTCGATCATTTTGAAACATAACCTCAAACTTATCATTCTTATCACATTTCTTTGGAGCGTTTATTATTAACATCGGATTTTGCTACGTCTCACACTTCCTCTTGTTTTGAAGAAGATATGGCGCCGAAGAAAGCCACACCGGAAATGACCCAAGCAGCAATTCAAAAGTTGGTGAATGATAGCATTGCTGATGCTTTAAGGATTGAAAGGGAAACGATGACTGCTGGTTCGAGGCAGCCGCTGCCGCCAAAACTTCTTCTGCTGCTGCGTAAATGTAAGAGGGTCCGGGGTTAAAAGTTGTTAGTATAAGGATTTCAAGAGTGGAGATCCCACCAAGTTTAAAGGGACTGAAAGAGCCACTGCCATGGTTAGATGGTTCGAGAAATTGGAGTCCGTGTTTTTGTTATGTAATTGCCGGATGATAGTAAGGTCAAGTTTGCTACAAGTACACTACTCGATGGAGCATTGTCGTGGTGGAACTCATATGCTCAACCGATGGGAATAGAGAATGCTTTCAAGCTTACTTGGGAGCAATTCAAGGGTTTGGTAACTAAGAAGTTTTGTCCTCGTACAGAAGTGAAAAAGTTGGAGACAGAATTCTATGAGTTGGTAACTATTGGGTATGACATTGACACTTACATTCGAAGATTTCAAGAATTGGCCGTGTTATGCCCATCTATGGTTTCGGATAACGAGAAGTTACTAGAGGCTTTTATCGGGGGACTTCCCGAGGTTATTCAAGGAGATGTGACTTCTTCTGACCCGCAAACGATTGAGGAAGCTATTCGATTGACTCAAAAGCTCATGGCCCAGGTAGTGAAGAGAGGCAAGTACACAAACACCAACCAAAACAACAACAACCCCAACAACTGCACCAACTACTACAATAACCAAAACAACAACAACAACAACGGCGATAACCAACTCAACAACAACAAAAGGAAATGGGAAGACGACCAAGGAGATTATAACAACAACAACCACAACCACAACACTAACCATCATCAACAGCAGAAAAGAGGGCAAGAAACTGCGATGGTATATGTTGCTGCACCAATAGAAGGCAGAGGTTATGCTGGAACCTACCCACTATGTAATCGATGTAAGTATCATCACACGGGCCTTTGTCCTGCTAAGTGTTACAAGTGTCAACAACTGGGACACCTTGCCAGGGAATTGTAGAGGCAAGGCCATGGTTACATGTTACAGATGCGGGGAGCAAGGACACTATCGGAATCAATGTCCTCAAAACCAAGGTCAACAAGTCGAAGGTACTCATGGGAATGTATATATGTTAGAAGGAGGAGGAGGAGCTCGTCAAGGTATCAACGGCGGAAGCGAAGAAGTTCGAAACTAACAGTCTTATTTCTCATTATGTACTATGTCGTACCAAGTTTATGTCTAATCATCGTATCCGAAACTTTATAACTAAAAGATGTACTACTTTTTTTTGAACCACTCGTTGTAATATATTCTCATCTATCGTACTTTATTTTCTTTCCGATTTGTTATCATTTACGAGGATTTTAATTCTTTTTACTTCAACTATCATCTTAACGACACTTCTCCATGTCTTTTCTCCTCGATGTTCATCACAATTTTAACAACAGTTGACCCAACACCAAACAAACATATGAGTCGATTAGTCCAAGCATTGCATAGTTACTCCTAAATTATACATAGCCTGATCACCTATGTCTAATTCAGGAAGAATCATGCAATGAAGGGAGTAGTAGTCTTATATGAGTAAGCAATTCTGTAATCGAGCCAAATTTTCAAAAGATTTTCTTCAAACCACTTGTTTCCAGTTTGATCCGCGTGACAGTTCTTGTTTGATGAGTTGCAAAGATCGAGCTAGAAACAAGTTGTTACCTAAACCGATTTAGCCTAATCTCATGACAGTTCTTGTTTGATGAGTTGTGAGATTAAGTGAAAATCGGTTACCAAAAAGTCTTTTGAGGGTTTTGCTCGGGAATGGGAAAGTTTGCCACATCAAACCCTAAACCCGTTAGACCTAACAACGATTGAATTCAGGGACTGAATTCCTTTTGGATGGGCGAATGTGACAACCCGTACTTTCAGGTCATTTCTCGACACGATTCATGTCTCATTATTTCAACATTTATAGTAAACTTGGTTTACTTGTTTCAAATTCGCGTAACCTTGGAGGTTTAGCGGCGAATTCATGATCATGACATCACGTACATTTCATATGGACTATGATTAGTCTACATTTCATTGACATCATGTGCATCTCATTAGTACATTCACGACATTTCATTTCACTTTATACGCGTAATTTTTATATTTAATAATCTTTATCGCGTGAGTTATTATTTTAAATATTTAATCCATTATTTTCAAAAATGATCCCGAGGTATTTTTATACTTACATTTAGTTCATAAAAACTATATTTTTAGTTTTCCTAGTGTTTCAAATTTATTTGGTACTTAAATCATTAAAGTTAAATTATTACGTCGTTTTCTTAAAAATTATATGATAATTATTTTAGCACTCAATTTTCACAAGGAGAGTATTTTTACAATTTTTATCATCTCATTACATTCTATTTTGACTTATTAAAAACTCACTTGTACCAAAATTTCCATTTTATCTTTACTTGTACATTTTCTACACAATTTACTCACACTTTCTTACCAATTTATACAAGTATATATATATACATTTGAAAAAAAAAAAAAAAAAAAAGATATTGTGAAACATACCCCATGAAAATCCGGCCCTATGGGGGTTGGCCATAAATTCTTGGTGAAAAATTCTACTTGATAGTATATATTTATACTCCACCTTAATATCTTCTCATCATTCACCACATTTTTCAAGAGTTGGTATTTTTCTCTCTTGTTTCACCCTCTCTAGAACCGGTTATACATCAAGAACAAAGGGGATCAAAATTTTTCTTGAGTTCAAGTGTTGTTTCAATCTAGTATATACTCTTTATATGGTTTTGAAATAAAAACCAAGAGTATTTAGGCTAATCCTTGTTACTTACACCTCTTCACTTTCACTAGTAAGCATATTCTTATCATTTTCATGTTTCCTCTTCATTTTCATATGTTTCTTTTCATCTTTGGAGCTTATATGCAAGTTATGTGATTTATACCATTTATTTCATGATTTTAGAAGTTATATATACAATATGGTCATCCTATAATTATTCCCATGGTATTCTTTGGTCTTGATGGTGATTAGGAACCCATGACACCCTAAGAAGGTGTATGGTAGGATTAGATTAGCTTTGGAGTTGATTTGAAGGGATTAGAATAGGTTTTGTCCGAGAAAAACTATTTTCGATAACTATATTTTATGTTCTGTCCTTAATTCGAATTTCTGGAAAAACCTACTGTTGGTACGACTTTTTGGCCTTGATAATTAGAAAATATACTTTAAAAACGAATCCGTGGCCGCTTGAACGGATAAAAACGGACTTATAACGAAGTCGTGGTGAATTTTTAAAGTTGACAACGAAATATATATGTTTTCTGAAAATTTCAGCAACATGTTTTACTTTAATCGAGTCAAAAACGAGCCTTAAGCTTCACAAATTATTTCGACTTCTCAAAAATATATTAGTTTACTTCAATACGAATCTAAGGACATATTAAAGCGTAGAAAACGATTTGAAACGACAAAGATATGCACTTTTTCATAAACTTGCCGTAACTAATTTTCTGCACACAATTAGCCAAAACCACCAACTTTAACCCTTAATATCTTTATGATCGAGACCTTTTGGACGAAAACTCCTGAACTGAAACTTCTAGATATCGATACAAACTTTCCAAAACCGTCGAGTTCGTTCTCTAACGATCGACGTACACCGTTTTACGACTGCTTTTCCGGAGCCATTTTTGTTAATTTCATGATTTTTCCGACGACATTGTTTTGCGACGAAAAGTGGTAATTTCACCAAAAATCATTATAAAACCATTGTAGGATGACATTTTGACGTAAAAACATGTGAAGTCATTTTTGAAGAGTCAAGACGTCAAAAGAGTATTTTTCGACGACGAGTAATATTTTCAAAAAACTAGTAAATGGTATAAATAACATACGAAGTGCATGCATAACATTACATTGCAACTCATGACATATCATATCATTCATCATAGGTTCGAGTATAGAGATTCACATTACATATCGGTGTACTCACTTTTGCCATCGCATCATTGTCCAAGTGAGTTCCATAGCCCCTGCTTTTACTTGTTTTCATAAATGTTTTGGGGGAGATACATGCTCGATTATTTTCATAACTATCATGATATTTGAAACTATATGTTTAAGCTGAATGCTTAGTCATGCGTAGTAACAGTTTTGCCACACTTAGAACTTCCATATTATATTCATTGGTCTAATGGTCTTGGTATATTCATTGAGCTAATGGTCTTGGTATATTCATTAGTCTAATGGTCTTGGTATATTCATTGAGCTAATGGTCTTGGTAATATCATGAACTAATGGTCTTGGAACGATTTGAACCACACATCATATGTTTAGAACATAAACTCTACATATTCGGCAGTGGGTTGTGAACACACAGGTTGCAAGTTTTGTATGGGCGGGACTGGGAACTGAGTGGATTCACAATGCCTTTGCTGCATAAACGATTTCGATACATTGAGTCATGCACTATTTTTGTGAATTCATTTGACATCATATGTTTGGAACATAAACTACACACATTCTGGCAGTGGGTTGTGAACACACAGGTTGCAAGTTTTGTATGGGCGGGACTTGGAACTGAGTGGATTTACAATGCCTTTGCTACATAAACGATTTTGAAAGTCTTTACATTTCAACGATTTACAATGCCTTTGCGGCATAAACGATTTCGAACGGCTTTTCATTTCAAAACAAACTCTATGAACTCACTCAACCTTTGTGTTGACACTTTTAGCATGTTTTAATCTCAGGTATCTAAGGCATTCACTTCATGGCACGCATTGGGACACATCATGGAGTCGTGGTGACGACGCGTCTCACTTGGGTTTTACGTACTTAAAAACATCGTTTGTATTGTAACAAACTTATTTCCGCACAAATTGATTTTCATTTGGGACCTACTTTGTAAACTCTGATTGTTTTATTAAATCAAACGATGTTCTTTTCAAAACGACACTTTAGGTCGTTCAATATAACTGTGATTGTGATGCTATGACAGTCATCCCCCCGGAATTCCATTCCGCTGCAAAACAGGTAATTTGGGGGTGTGACACAGTGACCTTTACGCATAAGGTCTACTCTTACGAGTAAGCCTTACGCGTAAGGTTATTATACGCCTACGCGTAAGCTCTACACATAAGGTCCCCTTTTCCTGGCGTAACATTTCTTACTGGCGTAAGTTAGATCCTACGCATAAGCTTTTAAGCCTGCGCGTATACAACTCTGTTCGCGTAACTTTATCATTTCTACTCCTAAGCCCTGATTGACCTTAATTTTGAATTGTTACGTGTACCATCTTGTAAATAAACCATTCATATCGTCACAAAACCAATAATGTCACTAATAAACTTAAACGTTTGATATGTTGTGAACTATAAGTGATTAAATAAACTTTAAAACTTAAAAGTCAACTAACTCACGAAAGCGTTCACGACATCATTGGACTATTAGACAAACAAGTGACTTAGGACTCGTAACAATCATTAGCATTGTACATTAAATAATTAGACAATAAAAACCTTTCGTTGACTAACATTATGTCTTTCGATATGTTGGTTCTTTTGGCTAATGTTAGTTCAGATCACGACATGGCTGCACAAATGAATGTGGATGCACCCGAAGTTCTCACAATTGCTGACATCTTCCCCAATGGCTATCCTAGAAAGATTGGAAAGAACAACCTTAGGGTTGACTTTGAAACCCTCACATGCTCGGAATCTTCTTGTCTCATTGTTGTGGATATTCTAAGGAATCATCCCTACCAGAACATGCTCTCACACTCTGCTACAGTACCTGAAATCTACATTCAGCAATTCTGGAATTCAATGCAGAGGATTGATTTGTCGTTTTCGTACACAAGATATTTTCCAGAGAAATACAAAGGTATGTATTTTCCCCGGGTCGTTTTCCCAGCGAGGGATGAATGGAGTTTAACAACTCACGTCGCGTGATTCGGGATTCGAATGGGTAAAAAGGGAATTTGATGATTTCTAAACTATAAGGCAAGTAATAATAAAGGAAAGCAAGTAAAACTGCTGAATCTATGATGAAAACAAGAAATTATAACTAAATATGCAATTTTAAACTAAAAACGCAAATTAACGAAATTATAAAACGCGAATTAAAATAAAAACTAAACCATTTAAACTCCTAAAAGTGAACTACTATTTTTCTACAGCTAAGAATATGATTTAAAAATTATTTGAAACTTAAAACTATTTTTTTGGGTTTTTCTTGATTTATTTGGAATTAAAAACTAATTTTAGACAATTAAAATAGAGCTAAAATGCTAAAAATTAGGAAAACATGCAAGAAAATGACAAAACTATTTTTCAAAAATCAAAATTAACTGAAATGAATTTAAAAAAACTGGAATCACATTTTTTTTTGACTTTTTCTCTAATTATTATGAATTTAAAACTATTTAAAAGTAATAAAAATGCTAGAAAATACTATTAAAGATAATAAAATTCTGGAAAAAATACTTTTTATGACATTTTTATTTTTCTAAAACTGGGAAAATTGAAATTTTATTTTTCTGACCTTTTCCTAATTTATTTGAATAAAATTCTATTTAAAAATGTTTAAAAATGAGATTAAATGCAGAAAAATAGCAAGAGACCATGGAAAAATATGAAAACTTTCAAGATATTATAAAATAATACTGAGAACAAGGGAAAATTAACAGAAACCAATTTGGAGATTAGGAACTATGATCTGGGCATACAACTGATGAAATAAGCACATGTAGATAAGCTAAAATCTAACCATAAGCTACTATAAGCTACCTTAGCCTTAATCTAACCTAACTTATGCTAATGCAACTGAATGGGACCCTAAAAGCACATGCTAGAAGCATTTAGGCTCAAAAACAACTTAAGACTAACTAATGCCAAACGACCCTAATGTACCAACTTTAAGCCCTTGTTAAGCTAGCTTATAAAAATCACAAAAATAAACTAAAATCACCATGAAAACCACTACCAACCAAAGTGAAGGTATCCAAAATTTCAGCTAAAAAGGACTAGAAATGAAGATATTAAAAATAAAAAATAAAGGCTTAATGGAAGAAAATGAAACTGATGCAAAACAAGTCTGAACCACCCACTTTCACCCATCCACAGATTAAGCTACAGATTTTTATGATTTTTTTCCTGTAAGATATAACTTTTCACATACACATCATAACATTAACACAAGGTAGCATATAGATGGAATTCTAGAGAGAGAAAGTTAGAGGTTTAGGGAACTTAGTGAGAGAAAGTGAAAGATATTATTATGAGCTCCAACTCTCTACCTTGGGAGGTAGAGAGTATTTATAGTCTTACATAAAACGCCACACATCGGGCTGTGGATCGGGCATACAGTGGGTAAAGAACCGTCCGTCCTCCACGGTGTTACTTAACTAAATACTACTTAACTTAAAATAACTACGACTACGAGCTTTCTAACGATTACATATACTTGAGGTGACCGACTCTTTAATACCTGGAATTTCTAATTCCTAACAATCTCCCCCTAAGGGAGGTCACCTCAATCATGCACTAAAATTACATTGAATACAAACAGATATGACATTAACAATTGTTCTTGCATTCTTGATGTAGTCCTTTGTTCCTAAGCTCGTAGTCATTGATTCTTCACATTGCATGTTTGGTTACTTCAAGTGGAGGTCTTTTACTGATCCACGTGATAATAATTTTGAGCCATCATTTGAGATTATCAGCCATCAAAAAATCTCCGTGACATCCTTTGTGGTGTTGGTATTATGTGATGTTGTGACTTTAGGACCGACATGCTCACATTCTGGATCATGATATCTTCTCATCCGAGTAGCGGAAGCATTTGTTGAATCATGATATTGGCAGCAGCGTAGCAGAAGCATGGAGTGAAAATATCCGAGTCATTGATGCACTAATCATGATTTCTTTTGAGATGAATGTGTTAAGTGAGCATGCGGCTATGTATTGACCGCTTCATTCGATCACAAGCGTCGGGGTGTACCTGCATAAGACAGTTAGCAATAAAGCGCATGAAAGTGTCTTTGATCACTTTCGATGAATTGAGGTACACGGCCCACGGTTCCCGTTGATCGATACAACGTACTGCTCTTTGTGATCAGGTAAATTCGAAGAATTTCCTTGCAGGTTTCGCAGCTGCTCTAGCTGTTCTCAAAATGGAATGTCTCAAAGAAGACAACACGGAGTGAGTGAACGGCGAATTTGAGTCCACGATTGATGAAAAGATATTTGAAAAACAATCGAGTATTGCTCAATAGAAATTGTTTTTGCAATAACGCGAAGGTTTTAATGAAAATCAATTATCAATCATAAAACACCTTTTGATTTGAAAAATTAGTACACGGTCGATGTGCTAAAGAAAAGAGTTGTTAAGCACAAAGACCGGTTTTCAAAGGTATCCGTCAATCCCTAACCTGAACCAGGATTGATTCAAGAAATTGAATCGCCCCATTGTTTCCGTTCAGTTGTCACATGGTTGATCCATATAATAGATCTCACATGCCACCTACCAGGAGCTTGTTTGATGTTGGCTCCAGAAGGCTTTCCATCTTCATTGTGAGTGTGTAGACACAACACTCAGATGTGCTGGCAATACCACAAGGATAATGCGAAGGACTCAAGATATAATCTCTCTTTCCACATTGTGTGAAACAGAGAGTCTTCATTGAAAGTGTCCTAATGAGATTTATTGATGATCTCGTGGCTCTAGACTCAATTTGTGCATATTTGGATCCTGTGTCGGAGACTAGGGAGAGGGTCTCCTTCTTCAATATCAACAATCTCTAAGAGAAAGTCGATAGATAATGTCGGTTCCCCGTGAGAATGAAACAAGTCCTTTTAAGAGGAACTTGAGTGGTTTGGAAAGTTGAAGTGCAGTGCGTCACTGGGTCCATGACGTCTTGTCTTCAATACCGATGTTACCATCAGTAGCATATGAATTGAACCCGGCTTCTGCCCTAAGGTTGAATAAATGGAGGCTATTTGTTTTCACCCTTTTCTCATTCAATTCTTTTTAATTCTTCAACCCCTTCATTGCTTACCGAGACTTCATAGCTAGAACCTTGTTGGGTTTATTCCATTACTAGCTCAGTCTTAGTCCGCACTCTTCCCATATCTCATTTTTCTCCTTTTATCATCATACCTAAGAACTCTACACTAACTAGTGGATTGTCCCTGGGTAGATCCCTCCGGTTCTGGCGGATCATGGGAACAATACCTAACCTTATCATCCTTATATCACCGTACATAAAGTAAAGTTGGTCGGTCTATTTGGTATTGTTCATCTGCCATTGGAACCAATTGAAAACCATTTGAAAATCAATCCGGATACTTGTGATATATTATCAAAGCATTTTGTACCTGAATTGTTTTTGATATTTTTAGAATAAGTGCTCTCCCTCAACATGTGCATCAAATGTTTGAAATTGTTTTGCACACGGAGGCAAGAGGAAGAAATTAACTTCTTTGATTACCATTTTCTAAAAGATATCAACATCACTTCCTTGATCAAATCAAGTAGATAAAGCATTTTGGGGAAGGATGAGGTTTTCATGATTTTGCTCCCCTCAATATGTGCCTCGAGGTTTGAAAAGAGTTTTACACATACTAGAGGGAACCGGCACATTGAGATAAATGATCACGTTTCAAATCATAGGTTTAAGATAGATGCTCCCCTCAACATGTGCATGGAAAATTTGAAATCGTTTGTCACATGTGAGCAGGATAGCATGTACATCCTTATAAAACCATTTACCTAATTATCAGTTTAAATCCAATTTAAATCACACATTCTTCCCCGATCACAATTATCAAATCATTTGAGATTTGTGATCTCTTATTGATTTAAATTGATTTTGAAAGCTTTTAAGGAGAATTGTGACTTGATTATGAAAGCGTTTTAGCTGATAAGGATCGGATTTTAAGACTTTAAACTCCATTGAATAAACATGCATGAATATCTTTTGAAAACAATTGAATGACAAATAACCTTTTAATTTAATTGAAATCATTCTCCCCTCAATCAATGACATAGGTTGTTGATTGAGAGATAGAGATTTTGACAAATAAGTCCCGATGATTATCAAAAATAGAGACCGAGTTATTTTTCAAAGCATTTAGTTTTCAGCAGATAAATGTTTATAGAATCCGAGCATGGAATTTGAAAACATGGTAAAACATGGCTCTGTTCTTTCTTTTAAAACCGGGTTATTGCCTGAAAATGACAATAAACCATTTTCTCTTTCTCCCAAAAATATTTTTGATTTTTTTTTGATAAAAATTGAACAACATCTAAAGTCCCGTGTCATTCTTTGAATGACAGAACAAAGACCGTAGATATTATCGAATCGAGAAAAACATGACAAAATGACAATATTTTTTGAAGATTTTTTGAATTTTTCAAATTTTTATGGATTTTGAAAGTTTTATATTTTTCTATTTTGTTTTTTGAATAAATATTTACAAGAGATAGATGAAGATAGACCTTTACTCCTCGTCTTCCTCCTGAATACGTTTGAGAGTTTCTGGTTGAAGGCTTTTCAAACCAAGACGTGGAAGAATAAACTCAAAACGTTCTCTTGGAAGAGCTTTGGTGAAGATGTCCGCTAACTGATATTCTGACCTCACAAAATATAGTTCCACCACACCTTTTCTACTTGTTCCCTGATGAAATGATGTCGAATGTCGATATGCTTTGCTCTTGAGTGTTGGACGTTGTTGCATGAGAGAGCAATAGCACTTTTATTATCACATTACAGAGGGATTTTGTTGAATTCAAAGCCATAGTCCGATAATTGAGATCTCATCCATAAGATTTGAGCACAACAAGATGACATGGCTATGTATTCAGCCTCTGTAGAGGAAATAGAAGTACTCATTTGCTTCTTTGAAGACCAGCTCACAAGCTTATCACCCAAAAACCGAGCACCTCCAGATGTACTTCGACGTGTATCTTGACAACCTGCATGATCGGCATCGCATAGGCCGTTAGTGACATACCGGTGTCCTCCGGGTACCATAGTCCCATATTGATGGTTCCTTGGAGATACCGAAAGACCGTTTAACTGCTTCAAGGTGCTTTTTAGTAGGCTTAGCACGGTATCTAGCACACATGCAAACAGCCGAACAAGATGTGCGGTCTACTAGCTGTGAGGTACATCAGGGATCCAATCATACTACGATATTTCGTTTTGTCAATCATGATCCCGAGTGGTCCTCATCTAGTTTGGTTCGATCAATCATGGGGGTGTCAACAGGGTCACTTGAATCAAATCCAAATTTCTTTAAAATCTCTGTTGGATATTTAGATTGATTTATGAAAATGCCTCCGGGACTTTGTGAAATTTGTAATCCCAAGAAAAATGACATTTGTCCCATCATTGACATTTGAAACTTTGAACTCATTTCATTAGAAAAACGATCACATTCCATTGGGTCAGTCGAGGCAAAAATAATATCATCAACATAAATTTGAACATGAGTTAAATGTTTGCCTGACTTTCTGGTGAACAATGTTGGATCAACTGCTCCTTTGCTAAATCCGGTTGATAGAAGAAACTTTGACAGTGTATCATACCATGCCCTTGGAGCTTGCTTTAAACCGTAAAGGGCCTTCTTCAAGCGATAAACGTGAGTAGGATGCTCTTGATTTACAAATCCTTCGGTTGGGGCGTAGACGACTTCTTTAAGATCTCCGTTCAGAATGCCGTCTTCACATCCATCGATACACTACCATGTTCTTACTAGCAGCGTTAGCCGAAAGATTCGATTGCCTCGATTCGAGTAACAGGAGCAAAAGATTCTTCAAAGTCTATACCCTCCTCTTGACGATATCCTTTAGCAACTAATCGAGCCTTGTTCTTCAACACATCACCATGCTCATCAAGTTTTACTTTGAAGATCCATTTGAGAGCTATAATCATAGCACAGTCTGGAGCCGGTACTAACTCCCATACATCAAGTCGATCAAACTCATGAATTTCATCTTGCATGGCATTGAACCAGGTGTCTTCATTCATGGCGGTTTTAACATCTTTTGGTTCGATCTTAGAAAGTACGGAGTTGAAGAAACACCATAAGGCATCGGTTGCAATTTGTTTCCGGGTTGATCTGGGGCGAGAGGGATTTCCAATGATGTTGTCTAATGGATGATCGTGAGTCCATTTTTAAGGTGTTCATGTGGCGTTGTTGAGGCGAGGTAGCGAGTCGATGTCTCCGAAGAAGATGGTTCGATGATGATTCAGAGTAGCAAATATGTTTTCAAATGGAGCATCAGGGTAGCAAAGGGATTAACTTCATCATTGATGCCCGAAACATTTCCATGATGTACATTTGAAGAATGATGATTTGTTGATGAGACTGAAGGATCGGCGGCAGTGCTTCTTGACTTAAAGATATTGAGGCTGAAGGATTGACTTCATTCACAGGAATATGAGCATCCTCTGTTGCAGGAATCATCACCTCATTAGTATTTGAATCATACAGTTCATCAAACATAGGATCAAACAATTTCTTTACATCATCTTCAGATGGAGGTACATATGGAGTTTCTTGAGTAGAGTTTGGAACAAGAGATGAACCAATGGGACTTTCTTGAAGTGCGGGTCGACTGGAGTGTCCGGGGAGCCATAGGACCACTGCGATAGAAACTCTCTCTGACTATCTTTATCAACCCATAAGTAGACAATTTGAACCGGAACAAATGATTTCTCGACATTAATGCATTCTTCCTAAAGGTATACATGTCGAGACAGATCTAGAAGATTCACCACAAATGTCTTCGAGCGAATAAGGTAGTCATTTTCCTTAATGTTCATGTGGTTGATTTATAGCGTGCGCAATGAGAGGAACAATAATCCGTAAAGATTTGGCAAAGGAATACCAAAGAGCGGATCATTATCCATGAACAACAATCCGTGAAGATTTGGCAAAGGAATACCAAAGAGCGGATCATTATTCATGAGTGCAACTGCAATATTATGATAATAATTATCAACGCCTTGAGGAATAACTGGAGATAGGCTTTTTGAGTAGTCTGAGTTGTACTTCTTTGATGATGAACCAGTTGAGTCAATAGAAACCGGAGCATGAGCTTCAGAAGTTGGATGATCAACATTCGTCGAAGGTTGAAGGTACTCATCAAACATATCTTTGAAAACAATGAATCCCAAACATTGATTCCCAATTATCCTTAGTAAGTGAAGCATTAGGCGTTGGAGGAGAGTCATCAAAATTCAAAACAATGAATCCTAGTTATCCTTAGTATATTCACTCATAATCAAAAAGAATATACACTCATCATCAAAAATAAAGTCGTATAACCATTATTCAAACATCCATCATCATGTAGTATATTCACTCTTCTCCCCCTCAAAAATTGCATCCAAAGTTGCCATTTTTGATTTAACAAGTGAATAAGAGTATACACCAATGATCATAGATCCACTTGATGATTGAATGAGCGTGGAAAAACATGAAGCTTGTTGATGAAGAATGTAGATGAGTATGGCCATTCATGGGAGAATTTCTCTTTAGTGAAGATAAAGTGCCGCGAAGAGCGCATACACTTTTCTTTTCTTTGAAGAACGAGGCCTGGAGTGATATCTGCAGACACCATTATGATGAAGAAACGAGGCCTGAACGATGTGAAGACGTCATAATGATGAAGAACAAGGCCGAACGATGTGAACAGCGTCATTGTTAAGAGCCAGTTATATGTTTAGAGCCGCCCGAATCCAAATACCAAGGGACGACTTGTACGTCCTGCTTTGGACAACGACGAAGACAGGAATTGGAAACATTGGATCCCCACGTGCTCATGGGGTCCTTTTGGTTAGTACAAACAATCTTTGAATCAGCAGAAACCCTAGGTGCAATGTCATTGTCACTAGGAGCTGAACTAGTAGAAGCATCAAACTTAGTCGAGGGACATTTTGTGCTTAATGGGATTATTCTACCAGTTGGCTTCCAAACCTTAATAGGCACTACTCTAGGCATAGTGGGTCTAGTTAAGGGGCAAGGTTTGCCATTCGTGAATATTCGACCTGTTGGCTTCCACTGAAATCCTACATTGGTAAAACCTTCCTGTAGGTTTCCAGGATTGCTTAATCTGTTTTGCTCTCCAAACTTTCTTAACTGGGTTATGAATCTTAGACCTCAGAAATAACACATCACATTTATCATGATTAACAGAAATTAAACATTTTTTGCATGTTTTGCAGACAGCATAAGGCCTCGAATTAATTTTAGTAAGCTTGGAGCTAATACTAGAACTAACACGATTCTTTTGTTCAAATCAAACTTCTTGTCCCTATGGTGTTCTTTCACTTCCTTATCATGATCACTTTTAGTTTGCGTAATCCTATCCTTCTTTGCATAGCTTCTAGGTTTTGACCCGCTAACTTTAGTGTCAATCTTAACATCTGTAGAAGTAACGATGGGAACATTACATGGCTTCACTACTTTCTGCATTCCTGGTCTAGAAGTGCTGGGATTTGAAATTCTAGGAGGCACATCACAGGTTGCTTGCTTGAATTTAGATATGGAACAAGGCATATCAAGGGTCACATGCTTGGCTTTAGGCATAGAACGGATTTCCTGTTTGGCACTAGGCATAGAACAAGGCTTCACAGCTTTGCCTTTTTCACCTAAGGGTTTTGGACATGTTGCAATTACACATTCAAGCAGCTCTTGAGATCGTTTGGACTGGAGGCAAGCAAACCTAATTTCACTATCAAGAGGTTTGTTAATGAAATCCTCTTCGACAATCTCACGGAGACATTCTAGACTATCCTTAAGGTGAGCACAGTAGTCATGAAAAGCATGTTCATTATTCCTAAGATGAGGAGGAATATATTTAACTATCACAGTGTATTTGCAATCTAAGGGTGATTTTGAGACAACATTCTTATTGAAATCAAGTGGCAGTTTCCATTTCCTGACTCTCGATTCTCAATTTCCTTTTGTAAAGACGTTATTTTTTCGTTGTTTTGGTCACGGGTGACTTTCATTGAATCATATAACTCTTTAAAGTGTCGTTTAACTTTTTCATTTTCTTCTAGAAAACTCTTGTTTTCCTTTTGTAATGCATTGACTAAGTTTTGAAGATGAAACGTTTGAGAATTCGAGAATCTAAAGGAGGAGGCATTTGGGAGCCTGTCATATTGTTCGTTTGACCCTTTAATTGAGAGATTTGGGCTTTCAACTTTTTGATCGTGTTGCAATGAGCTTGAATCTGTTCATCACGTTTGTTAATTTGATAAACTGCATCAAACTGGAGCATCAAGATGTCTTGATATTTGAAGTTTTGACATTTTCTTTGAGATGTTGATATTTGAGTTGTAAATTAAAATGCTCAACTTCTAGTTTAGAAAAATGTTTAACCAAATTGTCGTGATCATCCAGTTCAATTTTCTCGTTTAGTTTAGAATTAGTTTTTTCAAGCTCAATGACACGATCATGGGAGACTTTCAGGGCCACAGATAGTTCATGAAATTTGGAAGCATTAATAGAGCAATTTGAAGCAGTGAAAAAGATATCTTGAGCAACACATTCAGTAATAAGAGTCTCATTTAAGGTATGCAAGTTCTTCCTCTCAATCTCATTATATTTTAGTGCACGCTCATAATCACTAACTTCAACTACCATTGCATCAAATTCCTTTTCCATTTCTTTAATATCCGATTTTATCCCCTTTTTAAGACTCTCAAAATGATCTTTTAGTTGTTTAAAGAAAGGCATGACCTCAGTTAAATAACATTCTTTCATTTGCTCAAAACCCTTTCCCTTCATTATCCCTGGGTGTGATCCTTTTCTTACAAGTTTTCTCAAAATCGGTAAATAGTTGAAGAATAACATATTGACTGATTAAGGTCTTGCTCTTAGTGGCAATAGTTCTAGGAACTAAATGCATTGGTGTATTTGGAGGATACACAGTCGCTTTAGGGAATTTCCTACAAGGGGATTCATTTCAACAAGATTTTCACTTTTGCAAGTCCATATCCTTTTTCCGAGAACACTTGTCGGGGGTCAATAGAGTCGAGGCTTAAACATGTTTAAGGATATCCCATTTTCCTTAGTGTAATCATGGGGTTTTATCGTTATCTTGTTCTTTTTACACTCAGGATCTTCTAGCTTCTTATTCATTTTCTCCCTAGTGACTTCATCTGATTTCTTATCTTCCTCAGTGCACTCAGCGCAACTAGGTTTCTGTCTAGGCTTAAGGATCTCATTACCATCATACAATACCTTATGAGCATTTCTAGCCTTTTTAATGACCTCTGGATTTGGTTCCTCAACAAGGGAATGCTATGCTTATCGCTTAAGACTCTATGCTTAGTGATCATGTGAGCAGTCTGAATGGTATTCCCTTGTACGTACAACTTATTTTCAAGCTTGTTTTTCAAAGTTTTTAGATTGGAAAAATCATTCAAAAGTTTTGATTCCTTAGCCTTGAATTCTTGCTTAAGCATTTTAACATTTTCTTGAAGTTCGTGTTTTTGCTTAGCAGTTTTAGAAAGCTTTTCTTGTAAGGAGTTTAACTCTTGTTTTAATACTTCTTCTCTAAACCTACTTTTTCTAATAGTTGTACGTATTTGGACATCCATTTCCTGCTCACGGGTGGTCAACTCAAACTTAGCACGCTGTTCATAAATAGCAACTCGATCCTTATATATGTTAAGCTCAGTGGTAAGGGAATCATCGGGCACAAATGCACGGCGTACTCATGCAGTTCATAATCATCATTTTGAGTAGAAGATGCACAACTAGGTATAGCAGAAACATCCATGCAACTTACCTGAGCATTGACATGCACAGGTACGTGACGGGTGCATCTCTATCTTGGGTACATCCGAAGCTTCCATGGAGCATTCCTTTGCATTAACTTGCACAGGTTGGTCTGTTCACCTCTCTCTCTTGTGAATTTGAGCACGAAGATTCCATTTTTCCATTATCCGACTCATCATTTTTGTTGTCACTGACATTCTGCATTCAGCAACACCTGATTCTTCAACATATACATTACCCAACTTATCACAACAATCTTTCAATCGCACCTCGACACTCATTCACGTCTTCATTCTTTTGAGCAGATTCTTCAATGTACTTTTTCACATTATCCATGAGTTGGATAAATGTCTCAATGAATTCCTGAATTTCCATTCCAGTATGTTTTTGAAGGAAATTCCTGTCAAGTGTTGATCGTATCTGCGAATATTCCCCATGATGAATGGCTGAAATTGTTTGTAGATTACTTGAAGAGCTGCACTGGAACCATCCTTTTGAACCTCTTTATTGGTAAGTTGCAGCTTTAAGTGTTCTAAGTTCAACACAAGCTTTTGTCAATGTAGGTAAGTCCTGGCGGAAAAGAGCACTACATGTTCGATCCCCAGCTATGGATACACTTGTTGTATGAGGTGCAGATGAAGTAGCTGATATGGCTCAATCTTTGCATTCCATTTGCGTGCATTCTCATTGTACTGAGAACATGAAGATCTCACATCCTCATTGTTCAATTCAAACATCTTTAACCGTTCAGGGTAGCATACTTTATCATTGTTGTCCACATCATCATACAATTTAAGCACTTCGAAATCACGGGTCATAGAGTAAGACATGATGTGGTAGAATGCACGGGATTTTACAAGTCTATGATTTAAACCGAGAAATAGAATCTTTCGCGAGATTTTACTTAAATCAAGACCAAACCGTTAAGCAATGACCAATGGAATGTGTTAAGATGACTGATGGATCGACACAATGATAGACAATTGTGTGTTAGGACTTATGATTGTTTGTGGGATAAGCAGAGATGTTGTTTGGTTGAGATTTGGATTGGTTTATGCACGATTTTCCCAAGAAATTTAGGTCTAAAAACATAAAACCTCAATAACTTCTGTTCAGAGCGGATTTAGCCCTCGAAGGTTTACCCGAAAGAACTTTAGTTAATTGACGCATGACATTCTTTCGTTCTCACGGTCGTTTTGATGGGTAGAACGCTGAAACGGAGTTACGGATCAAAAGTTATAGCCGTTTGAAGTTTTGTCGGGAAAAGTCAACAAGTCGCTAAGAATTCTTGAACCAAGTCGCTAAGATAATGCACTAAGTCGCTAGAAGATAATGCACTAAGTCGCTAGAAGATAATGCACTAAGTCGCTAACGCTTAATTCGCTACACCACTAAGTCGCTAGAGTCCCAAGTCGCTAGACAAATGCAAGTCGCTAAGTAGTAACTCGCTAACCTCAAGTCGCTAGCGAAATTTTGGCAGCAATTCGCTACTCAAGTCGATAGAGACACAAGTCGCTAAAGAGCAACTCGCTACTGACCAAGTCGCTACCACAAGTCGCTACCCGTAGTGGAAAATCCACTACTTGTATGTAAATCGCTAGGTAAAGTCGCTAGCTCCAACACCTCGTAACTCGCTACAAAATGTGAAGCAAGTCGCTACAAGAAGAAGAAGAAACTTTTCCGTGGCTCAAGTCGCTAGCATGAAAAACACATAAACACCACTTTTCAATCCAAAAACAACCCAACCACTATGATTCAAACCTTCTAGATCAAAACCTAAACACTTGTGATGATTCTAAACACAAAAGTACAACCAAAATCCAAACTTTAACACTAGAAATCAATCAAATGATGCAAAACCACTAAACTTTTTCAAACTCAAAAACCACCTAAAACCACTAGAAATCCAAAGATGTGCAAGATATGATCTAACCATGGCTCTTGATACCAATTGTAAGATATAACTTTTCACATACACATCATAACATTAACACAAGGTAGCATATAGATGGAATTCTAGAGAGAGAAAGTTAGAGGTTTAGGGAACTTAGTGAGAGAAAGTGAAAGATATTATTATGAGCTCCAACTCTCTACCTTGGGAGGTAGAGAGTATTTATAGTCTTACATAAAACGCCACACATCGGGCTGTGGATCAGGCATACAGTGGGTAAAGACCCGTCCGTCCTCCACGGTGTTACTTAACTAAATACTACTTAACTTAAAATAACTACGACTACGAGCTTTCTAACGATTACATATACTTGAGGTGACCGACTCTTTAATACCTGGAATTTCTAATTCCTAACATTTCCTTTTGGGAAAAGTAAAAGGAGATGGTGAAATTGTGATTTTTAATTTTTAATATTTTTTATGACAACTAAAAATGGATTTAAAAGGCTGGTGAAAACTAAGAAAAACAGATTTTGGACCAAAATTGACTTTTAACAAAAACCTTTTACTTTGACTATTTTGAACTATGATCCTAATTTGATGAAAGGAAATGCAATTATCAGCTACAATGCAACCTAATTAAGCTAGATTATCAACTGTATAACCTAAAACTAAGATAATGCAAACTAGTCTTATCCAAATGCTAACTGTTATGACTTTAAAAATGAACTTTGACTTATAATGAAGCAACTAAGCTGAATTAAGACCTATCCTACCTTTATAATCTGAATGAATACCAACTAAACCATTTTTAAACCCTGATGCAACCTAGATCATTCTAACTTCAACTGTCCCAAACGCTACTTATGGTGACTATCTATAAGAGCTTAACAAAGCAAAACAGTGAGTGATGATACCACTAATAAATGCAGCCTAAAAATTACTAATCACAACTAAAATGAAAGCGTATCAAGCAATCAAAATCAATATAACCTCAGATAGCACAGTTAACTAATGTAAAGACAATTTCAAAAGATTATGATGCTGCAATCCTACTAAACTAATGCTACAGTAAATCTACTCACATAAGCATTAAAATGATGTAATGAAGCTATAATAAACACAAACACACTGCTGACAATAGATATGAGTTAATAAACTGAAATTGAAATTTAAGTGAAAACTTACAAAAGTCCAATGCTAAGCAACATCTAACTGAGTACCCATAGATCAATTCAATACCCCTAAACTTGTTTAGAACAAGCTTAATACCATCAAATGATCAACCTAATCAACTAAATCACCCCATAGCAGCTTAATGGCTCCACAGTTGACTTTTGTTGACCACTTTTGGAATTTTGAGATAAACTGGAATTTGAACCACTTAAGCTCACAATTAGCTAAAGTAAGCTAATATGAGCTTTTTCAGATTAGAAATAAGCTATTTGAAGCTTGATGAATTGATTTTGCAAATATTTTTGTAATTTTAAGTTATTTTTCTTATTTTTTTTTTATTTTTGTTTTGTGATTTGAAAAACAGTTAAGTAGCTTTAAAAACTTAAATGAGATTGAAATTGAGCTTAATGAACAGTAAACGAGCTTAAACAAGAATAACTTGAATTCAAAGTGAACAAGTGAGAATATGAAATTTAAACTTTCATTAATTATAAAAAGCTTGAGTACAATTAAAACAATAAACAATTTAAAAACATTACACTAGAATTTAAACTTTGACAGAAATTAACGATGGTAACAATTCTCTAAAACAATGAAAATTGGACAAATAATCTGTGGTGATAAGGGGTCTTTATATAGGCTTCAGACAGGATCTCAAGGGTTTCCAGGAGCTTCTAGGACTCTAATCTTGGCCATTCAATCCTGCTTCAATCTTACGCATCAATTAGAGTCGTTGGATCTTGTGATATCATCTCACTTCCCACGGATGCCATGGCCTGGCATCTGAGCACGTGCAGAGAGGTGTCGCTCTTCTAGAAGTTCAATGACTGGGTAAATTTGGTGGGTTTCTGGGTAAAGGTGAATGGAAAGGTTAAACAGTGATTTGGGTTTTACCCCCTTTTCATTTGGCGCGTTTGTAGCTGGGTTTATTTTTTATGTTATTTTGACTTGGGTGAAGATAATAAGGATATACGGGTCATGGATTTGAAGATTGGATTGGGCTTTGGTTTTGTAGTCTTTATCCAAATGTAAACATAAAAATAATTTTGTACTTTATCAAGGACCAATGTTGCATTTTTGGAAATAGTAAAGGTGAAAAATGGTATCTTGGATAAATGAGATATGAAGGGTGTATTGTGTAAAATGGTTAAAGTGAAAGGTGAGTTTTTTTATTTGGGGAAAGTTGAGGGATTATTTGTGTAAAATGATAAAGTGAAGGGTAAATTGTGATAAACTCCCAAATCATGTCCCGAAATCCATAATATGATCTTTTGAGCATCAAAGTCCCTGAAATAGCATCCCTCATTTTTGCACTCTTCTTTCTCTCGTGCTCGGTTTTTCTTCGGTTTAGGCTCTCTCTTTTTTGTCTTGTTTGCATATCCGTTCCTGCACATACAAAAACTCAAGAAACACGCAAATATTAAGCATTAATGGCTCTTTCATGGTTATTTTGGTTCTGATTTGATAATGAAAAGGTATGTGTTTTAGCATATACCAAGGATCACAGGTCAAAGTGCAGTGACAGTGACACTTAATCACAAACAAGTCACTATCACTCCTATGAGACTTACTGGTTTTGTACTTATCATTCCAGACATCGTGCCTACTGACTTCTTTGCCACACCTACTGAAGAGACAGTTCTGCAATTTCTACTTGATATTGGCTATGATGAAGCGTCAGGAATTATTAACAAGAACTCTCACGTGGAGCTTAAGAACATTCCTCAACCGTGGAGAACACTCTACATCATCATCACTATGTCTGTCTCTGGTCGTGATAAAGGTGGCTATGTAAGCATCCCAAGCTCATGGAACTGCAAGTCTTCCGGTCATTGATCAATAAGAAGGACATTGAAATCGAAGCACTGATATGGGATGACATGATGACATTTCATAAGAAGCTTGGCTCAAGATTCCCTATATGTCATCTACACAAAGCTTTTGATCCAGAGAGCACTTGGACTTATCTGATATTCCCAAGAGGCTCAATGACCGCGACAATCACGACGTGTTGTCGAACCTATCCTTTCTATCAGAATCAAGGAAT
Source organism: Chrysanthemum makinoi (assembly GCA_910596185.1). Lineage (NCBI taxonomy): Eukaryota > Viridiplantae > Streptophyta > Magnoliopsida > Asterales > Asteraceae > Chrysanthemum > Chrysanthemum makinoi. The sequence goes on along the minus strand of OU343223.1, from coordinate 220,864,800 downwards.
GGGTGACAACAAAGAAACAAGGTGCCAGGTGCTGCCTAATCACTTTCTTATCGACTAATGAAATCAAAAAGCTTGAAACATACAAAAGGTATCAAGTAGCAGACGAAGGCAAAGTTGGTCATCTCGATGAAAAGCCTTCTGGAACTCCTACTCGGAGAACCAAGAGGAAGTTGCCGAAGTGCAATAAGCACAGAGAGTCAAAGGAAGGTCCTAAAGAGGAAACCTACTCCAAAGAAGAAAGTTCCCTCCAAGGAAGCTGCTCCTATTCCTACACCTGAACCACAAAGAAAGCTACTGGTCGAAAGCTCGAAGATACACAATCAGGAATCGAGGAGGTCCACTACTCAAAAGCAAAGGATGACACCCATCCGGTACCAAAACCTCCTAGTCCAATAGCTGAACATGGCAAAGGAAAGACTCTGTACTTGTGCCATATGATGAAAGCTCAGAAAGTGATGAAGAGCAAAGCTGGATAAATCATACGAGGAAGAAGTTCAAATTCGTTCGACTTCAACACGTTGCACAACAATTTGCTCAAGAACAAATGGGTGGCCCGGAGGGTCAAGTGGTGCAGCTCAACCTTCACCAGGTCCTGATGCGGTTAATCAACCCGATAAGGGATCTGGTGCACCACTTTGGTACAACAACAGAGCGTGTCAAAAGATACTCTTGAGTATGATTTTGAAGAACAGAATCTGAGAAGTTAGAGAAGATAAAGCTGATGAAGAAGCTGCGACCCAAAGCCAAAGCGATGAACAAGCTAAGTCTCGACAATGGAAGAAGATGTTGAGTATGATACGTTTCTTCTAGATAGTCTGCTTACGATCAAGGTAGAAACTTGAACCACCAAAGGACCGGGGTCTCCTCACATCTCATCATCATCCGATTCTTCTTCTCACTCTTCACCACCACCATCAAAGAAATCAACCAAATCATCATCCCGATCAGTAAAGAAGCCAACTCCATCTTGGATCTCTCAATCTAAGAATCGAATCGTTAAAGGCTGTCAACAAAGTCAGAAAGAAGGACATGTGCTCTACAGAAATCCTGAATTGGTTTGTGACCAAATCTGATATCTACATGATGAGAATGACAAGATGCAGAATGAAAGGGAGTATGTACGAAGCTCAGCAGGATGATCTACAAGGAAAATGGACAGAATGATCGAAGGCTACACTCACAAGTACCTTCTGGATATCGTTCCTAAAGTCACTAAGGAGATGTTTACCAGACAACTATATCCGAATCTTATGCAGATAGCCAAGCAAACTATAAGATCTACACCCTTAACCGTGACAATCAATCCATCTGATCCTGTAGTTTTCTCGGATAATGAATTGGTGGCCAAGCTTGTCACACAAATGTCTAAACGATCTGGGACATTTACTTCTGATGAAGGAAAGCTGTTTCAAGCATTGTGGACTACCAACTCCAAGAAGCATCAGATCAAGCTGAAAGGTCCAAACATCCTAGAGACGATGAAGATAAGGATCAGGATAAGAATGATGAAGCTAAACGACAAAAGAAGTCTGGTGAATCATCTTCCATGCCACCTCCTCCCCAACGGCCTCCTGCTCAACAAAAATCTCCTCCTCGTTCTTCTTACGATAAACCTCAGGATTCTTCTGAATTGCCACCCTGACTCAGAAAACCGATGATTACTTTGAGTATACGGGTGGTGACGATGAGGAAGTCCGTGAGCCCCTATGATTCGCTTCAAACAGTCAAGTTTATTACACAAGTCAACCACTTGTGAATGGTCAACCGTAATAAAATTCAAACAGTCTAAAACCAATGCAATTTCTCTTAGAATATAGTGGATTCAGGGCGTTAAGTCCCACGGAGGATTAATGGTGCTTAAAACGTTCAGATGTCGAATGATCACTAAGGATAATGATCTGTAAGGATTTTGATTGATAACTACACTACTGATTGATTTGAATGGTATTTGGATCTGAATTGTAAAGCACAACAATCAGATTAAACAAACGTAAATACGTACATTTACTAAATTTTACGTAAACGTATAAAATAAAACGTAAATTTATAAGAATAAAACACCTATGGATATGAAAATGATATTTTTACAATCCTATAAGAAAATTATTGGAAAATTAAAATTATTTTTATAACTATTTATTTAATTATTATTAATTAAAAACTATTTTTAACTATTTAATAATACTCTAAAATATAATAAAATATGAAATAAAGCTAGGAAAATGAAATTATGACTTAGAAAAATCTAAAATATTATAAAACTTATTTTAAAATTGAAAATATATTTTTTACACTTTTTATCTATTTATTATTAATTAATTACTATTTATTAATTATTTAAAATACACTTAAATACAAGAAAATATAAAATTAACCTAGAAAAATGAAATTTTAACTTAGAAAAATCTAAAATACTAGAAAACTAATTTTAAAACTGAAAAGATATTTTTTTTTTTTTAGCTTTTTATTTATTTATTATTAATTATTTAATACTTTTTAACTATTTTAAATTCTAATAAATACTAAACAAACTAGGAAAATTATGAAATTTTTTCTATAAATATCCTATGGTGACAGAAAGCTAAGAAAATTATAAAAATAGAAAGTGCTTAATAATAAGTTGAAAAAGAAAATTAAAAATCTAATTTCTATTAAATAAACGCTATTACTATTTTTAAAATGATGTTTTTGTGTTTTTTTTCTTTTTAAACCTATTTAACTACTGATTATAAGCAACTTTAATGAAAACAAAAATTTTGAAACTTAAAAATAAGCTATTTAAAGGCTTATTGGCTTAACAAATGAGCTTTTGAGCTTATTTTGATTTTTTAAGCTCAAATAAACTTTCAAACTGGAACCAAAGATGAAATAAATACAACAAGCTAAAATTACTCAAATGAAGCTAAAAGATACAAAGAATCATGCTGATAAGCTTTTAATAAGCAAATAAGCACTTATACTAAACCTACTAACCAAACAGGCCTATACAGATTTTGGAGGCTAGATTAAGCTAGGGGCAAAAGCTCCAAAGCCAAAAAATAAGTCTGGATGTAATAAGCTTGCTTATAGGGGTTTCCAAAATCCAAGAATCTCACACCTGGGACCCACTAATAAGCTCTGTGTGAGCTTGTGAAAAGGCTTGTACAACACTGGTTATTATGTGTACACAAAAATGGGACAAGTTAAAGCTAGTTGCAGACCCTATCAAATAAGCTATAAAGTGGAGATTAAGCAACTAACTAAAGAGATGGGTGGATAAGCTTCCACAAAAAAGCTAAGGCACACAAGCTGAGACTAACTAATGAGCTTTTGACAAGCTTATGAAGAAGCTAGCTCAAGGTACAGGCGGGGCACATTTTTAGAAAAGGGCTTAAAAGAAGATAAGAAATAATTGCTGTTAATAAGCTAACTAGAAATTATAAAAAATACTTTGATTAAGATGAGCAACTAAATTTTATAAACCTAAAAGCTTTAAAACATGAAACTCAAAATTAAATCCTATAGAAAATGATCCATTTTATTCAAAAACGAACAAATGAAAATTTTGACTTTTAAATTACACTAAAAAGTTGACTAATATGAACTTAAAATCAAAGCTAATTACTGATTATGATGTATTAAGCTAAGATAAGATGAAATTAAGCTAAAGTACCAAGTTATAAGCCCAATGTGATGAATTTTGTTGCCTAAATCCCTATAAAGTTAATTACTAGAGTGAGATTAAAGAGATTTTGACTTTTGCCAAAGTAAGGACTAGTTTTATGGTGTCTTTGAGTTATTAGGACCAACTGTGACATGTAACAAGCAAAAAAAATGACTTGAACATCTTCTATCACAGTTAAACAAGCAAATCCAAACAACACTTTATAGGACTGTTTATGAAGCTTTAAGTACTAAAACAGCTTTTCAAACCAAGAAAGCTATTGATTAATTTATACTAACTATATTTGTACAGTAATTAAGCCAAAATTAACACACTTTAAACAGATAAACTATGAAATGCAAATTTTGAGAAAATTGCTTACAAATTGGAATTAAAGTGAAAAATGAGAACCAAGGACTGAGAACACAACCTATAGCTTCCCAAGAAGCTCTAAACCCAAGGGAAATCCAATATTCACCCCTGCTCCATTGTGATCTCCATTTCCATTGATTTTTGATTTTTAACTATTTTTGTATTTTTTGTATTTTTGAGTTTTTGATACTAAACAGGATTTTAAAGTTTCTATAGCTTTAAAAAGCTTTATAAGGAGCTTATGTGAGCTTAAGAGTCCATAATAACAACTGATAACAACATTAAGCTTAACATGAGATTTTTTGAACTTGAAATTTTACATAAACCGAAATTGAAACTGAAAATGAAAATTGCTTATTGAAAAAGTTTCACAATACTCTGAAATGGATAGAAACAAGACTTGAAAGATTAAAATTACACTGGAATTTGAAAATTCATTAAAACGACATAACATAAACTAATTTACACTAGATTACTCTTCACATTGCTTCTATTCTTGCTTATAAAGATCTTTTAGAGTCTTTATTTAACCTCGAGACTTTCCCCACTTCTTTCCAACCATTGGATCTTCCAAAATCATCAAGACTGCCCATTTGGCAATTTGGCCAAAATATCTTTGAAAGCAGGTTTTTGCAATTAAAGAAGTTCGGGTGTTTGTGGAGGTGGAAGAGAGTGGGTAGACAACAGTGTGGAGTAGCTAGGTGAGGTGGAAAGGTGGTAAAACCACTGGTTTTGGAATTGCAGGCATGGTGAGGGAGATAAACAGTGTATCTGGTTTTGGCGGGCGTTGACCGTTTGATCGAGGTTTTTAATAATAGGGTGAGGGTTCAAAATGGGATAATGGCAGGGTCAAAATGATTTGGACTGGCTCAAGGGTGAAGGGTCAAGGTTCAAGTGGTGTGTGTTGGGCTTGTGTGTTGTTTCATTGGAGCTAGCTGTGTTTGGTGTTTGGGATTGGATTAATATTACAAGGTGGTCCTGTACGGGTTGGTTTTGTAGTTAATACACAAGGACCAAAGTTGCAATTTTGACAATCTTGAGGGACTGAACTAGCAACTTTTCCAAAGTTATCAAAAGGACCAATTATGCCATATATGAATAGTACAAGGACCACATTTGATTATTTTCACTTTTTAAATTTCCAAGGACTATATTTGACAATTTTCAAACTTTAGGGACTAAAGTTGTCATTTTATAATTTTAAATTTCAAGGACCAATTTTGACAACTCAAGAATCCCTAGGGACTTTAAATAACATTTTGATTTATTTTGATTTACCAGGGACTATATTTGACAACTTTTGAAACTTGGGAGACTAAAACTGCCAATTATGCAAACTTGATACGTTTTTCATCTGATTTTGATATTTTTGCATTTAAAACACATAAAACACTTATTTGTAATATTTTTATCATTTTGATGCATTTCTGAGTGTTTTCAGATGTTTTTGCAGAATAAAAGGTACAAAAATGATGAGTATTTGCATACTCATCAATCCCCTACACTAAAATATTGCTAGTCCCTAGCAATCTTTTAAGAAAACTTAATGGATTTTATCTCTTTACCAAAAGCCATTACTGGAGTGTAGCCAATTGTTTCAGTCAAGTAAGAACCTTGGTACAATGATAACCAAATGATTTTGAGCAAATCACCAGCTTTCAACGGTTTTGATTTGTCTTTACCAGAAGCCGTTTGCTTCTGGACTAGCCAACTCTTAGATAAATTATCTTCGGTGAGTCGATTACCAATTATGGTTTTCCAACTGCCTTTACCACAAGCCATAAACTTGCGGGCTAGCCAACTCTTCACTAATTAAAGATATGGTGAGCTGAACACCATACAATTTTGGGCAAATTGCAAGCCATAAACGGATTTGAGATATCTTTACCAAGAGCCGTTTGCTCCTGGATTAGCCAATCCTTATGTGGGTTAGATATGGCGGACTGATTACATTTGCCGAAAGTAAGTGTAAAACACTTACTCCAAAAAAAATTTTGGCCAAAAATGGGGAATTGGGTGGTATAATTACATGATAAAATTCGTGAGAATTCCCCCCACTAGAAATGAATATTGCCCTCAATATTCAAAGTACCGCTTATTTAAACATAGAACGTGAAAAAGGAAATACTACGGCCATTATTTTATTTTATATATACACTCTCTTTTTTTAAACTTATATACAACAATGGGCAACTCCCCCACACTAGGGGTGGTAGAAAGTAGAAAGAAGTCAGAAATACGAGTGAAAACCCATATGGTGTGCTATCGCTTTTTGGATTCCCGAGTCACTAGCTTGACTCGATCCCCGCATTCATTGGTTCATGGGGAATGTTTGTAGATCCGGGACAACCATGGGTGGAATGTCCTCTCCAAAATAGTGTTTTAATCGATGACCATTCACTTTAAAATTTGGACCATCGGGTTGAGATAACTTAATAGTTCCATAAGAAAATACTTTAGTGATGGTGAATGGTCCGTACTAAAGGATTTTAGTTTTCAGAGAAAATCTTTAATCTTGAATTGAAAAGAAGGACTTCGATCACCCACGGTTGAAAACGCGGTTCTTGATTTGGAGTCATGAATCTTCTTGTCTTTTGTTTGTAGATTAAAGAGTTTTCGTGTTTGATCACTGAGTTCATTTAGTTCATTCATTTAAACTTTTCTGTGATCACCACCGGAATATCGAAGTTGGCATGTTTCAAGGCCCGGATGCTTTGTGCTCAAGCTCAATCGGGTAGATGATACGCCTTTCCAGACACAAGCTTGTATGGAGTAATAACTGAAGGTTTTATAAGCCAGAGAAGGCCCAGAGTGCCATCTCTAGCTTATCCGACCAAGAGGCACGGATTTCAAGCAATCGGGCCTTCCTGCAATTCTTTTAATACCTCGGTTAGAAACTTCCACTTGCCCACTTGTTGGGGGTGGTATGCGAGAGAGACTAGTGAGTTACACCATACTTTTGCAGACTCGATCAACCGTCATTGCGTAAATGTGTACCACGATCACTAATTATAGCTCATGGAGTTCCAAACCTAGCAAAAAGAGATTTTAAGAATTTCCAAATAACCGCAAGCATCGTTGGTATAGTAAAGCTTCGCTTTAACCCATTTGACAAATAGTCAACAGCCACAAGTATGTATTTGTTTCCCCGAGATGATGGAAATGGCCCCATAAAGTCAATGCCCTGCATGTCAAAGATCTCACATACTTGAATGGCGTTTTCGCGGCATTTCATTTCTTTGAGAATATTTCCGTGGACGTTGACAAGCGTCACAAGTGGATAAATTGGGCATCCTTATAAATAGTGGGCCAATAAAACCCGGGATCAAACACCTTTTGGCGTGGTGTAATTTGGACTATGATGTCCCCCGTCCAGCATGGCAAGCCTTGAGAATGTCATTGGCTTCCCCGACCATACACACATCGCTGATGACTTGATCCGCACAAATTTTGAATAAGTAGGGGTCACCCCGAATAATAAGCTTGCACATCTTTGAAGAATTTGTTCTTCGTTGGGTCGCACATTCCTTTCACTATGAAGTTACCATGGTAATTTGCAAAGTCAGAAAACCATGGTAGAAGAAGTTCCATGAAAAGAAACGCGACAGTGTCTCGAGAGGAAATGTTTCATTTATTTCCTTATTCTCGAAAACATCTTGGTGAGGGTTTTCTAGGCGGGACAGATGATCGCACCGGGTTCTCTCCTTTTATCACGATAATGATATCAAACCCTTGCAGAGAAGAACCCAGCGGGCAATCGGCTTTGCATCTTGTTTTGCAAAGAGATATTTGAGAGCAGTGATCATTATACACCGCATTTGGTCAAGATTAAGTGAAACTTCTCAAATGCATACACCACGGCTAATAGCTCTTTTTCTGTGGTGGTGGAATGAGTTTGAGCTTAGATCATAGTTTTACTTGCGTAGTGGATAGGCTGAAAATGCTTGGATCACGTTGCCCTAAGGCTGCACCGATAGCAAAATCACTTGCATCGCACATGAGCTCAAAGGCAAATCGGTCGGGAACGAGAATGGGTGCTTGATAAGCTTTTCTTTAATGTTTCAAAAGCTTTGATGCACTTTCGGTGAGAAGATAAAAGGAGCATCCTTTTCAAGAAGATGGGTCATAGGCCAGGCGATTTTAGAAAAATCTTGTATGAATCTGCGATAAAAACCGGCATGACCTAAAAATCTCCTAATACCTTTGTTAGTAGGATGAGGTAATTGCAATAATAACATCGACTTTTGCTCTATCTACCTCAATCCCGTTTTTGAAATCTTATGGCCAAGGACTATGCCTTCTTTGACCATAAAGTGGCTCTTCTCCCAATTTAGACAAAGATTGGTGTCTTCACACTGTTTTATCATTTTATCTAAATGGGAGGGCATGTTTGAAAGAGTCCCCAATGGCAGAAGTCATCCATAAACACCTCCATTGTTTCCCCGATCATGTCGTGGAAAATGGCCATCATACATCGTTGGAGCGTGCGGGGAGCATTACATAAGCCAAAAGGCATGCGTCTGCGTAGGCAAAAGTTCGGTATGGGCGGTGAATGTGGTCTTTCTTGATCACGTGGATCAATGGGGATCTGAAAATAACAGAAACCATCAAGGAAACAATAGTATTAATTTCCACCTAATCTCTCAAGCATTTGGTCCATGAAGGGGTGAGGAAAATGGTCTTTTAGGGTGGCGTCATTCAACTACGATAGTCAATACACGCCATCCGTAACCAATGAGTTGGAATTAACTTCGTTTTCTTCATTTGTGACAGCGGTAATGCCACCCTTTTTAGGAACGATGAATTGGGCTAACAAGGACTATCGAGATCGGGTAAATTAATTCTGCATCAAGAAGTTTGATAACCTCCTGTTTGATAACATCATGGATTTTTGGATTTACTCTTCTGATCGATGTTGAGCTTCTGGTTTGAAGTCATCCTCCATCAAGATTTTGTGAGTACAAAACTTCGGGTTTGATACCCTTAATGTGGGAGAGTTTCCAAGCAATTGCTTGCTTGTGCGACTTCAAGACCTTTATGAGGCGATCTTTTCATCTTTACTCAAATCTCGAGCAATAATGGCGGGTAATTTATCATCACCCTCAAGAAATGCATACTCGAGATGAGGTGGTAGAATCCTTAAGTTGACTTGAAATTCTTGATTTTCTCAAGCGACTTGACTTCCTTGTTATGAAGCTTCGGCGGAGGGGTGATGGATCATCATTGAGCAACTTCGATGAAGAAGTATCTCCCTCGATGTCAATTGGGCGTGATCAATTTCCCATGGAGCGAATCACTAGACAAGTATGCTTCAATCTCTTCCAGATGAAGTCACTTTCCTCAGCAATTGAGAGAAAGGAGAATTGGCAATGATGGGTTGAGATGAATAGGTGAGATTATCACTTTCGAAGAATTATAAGATAACCAAGAACTTCTTGAGAGTACTCTTGAGCAACATCAATGATATCTATTAGGTTAGCAGAGCTGAGAATCATAGTTCTTGAATACCTCGAAGTTTGATCAAGGTTAAAGGTGGCGGCTTCATTACCCTGCGTAATGTGATTTCTTGCTCAAATACATCAATGAGAGCGGCCGTTCTCGAGGAATCGTCCAACAATGAGAGGAACCCGATGATCGACATCAAATCAACAACCGCAAAGTCGGTGGAAAATGGAACTTTCCTACTTTCACAAATACGTCCTCGGCAATGCCAAGAGGGCCGGGATATGATCGATCGCAAGCTCGAGAGTCATGCATGTAGGGTAGGTCGAGAAGAGAAAGTTTCTTCCATCTTGAATAAGGCATCGAGTTGATGCTTGCACCAAGATCGGCTAAGGCAAAGCATTCAACCATTCATGGAAATACACAAGGTAAGAGAAATTTTCCGGGATCTCCAGAACTTTCGGGAAGCTTCTTTAAGAGCTGGCGGTTCTCGTTGAGGAGTTTTAGCCATTTCAAACAGCTTTTTCTTGTTGCTTAACATGTGTTTGAGAGTTGATGCAAATTTGGGCATCGGCATGATAGCATCATAAAGCTTATGTCAAAATGTAGTTCTTGGAAAATTTGAAAAAATTTGTCCATTTGATGGTAGCTTTTCGCGGAGCTTTGCTCATTCAAACGTGATGGGTAAGGAATAGAAGATTTGGATTTGGTATTTTCAGCGGGAGCTCTGGGAGGTTCAAAAGCAACTCTGGATTGGATTTGGGTTTCAGGACAACTTGAGGATGGACATCGTTGGTACCTCCGTTATTAGTAGGAAGTTCCTTGTCCTTTGTTGCCTCAGGTTCACTTTCCACTACCTTTAGGAGAGAAGAAGAAGAGGTAGTAGGAATAGCGGGTCCATTGTATGAAACACCACTTACGGTTGTGATAAGCCTTAGCATAAGCCCTCGGGTTAGCGATCGTGTTGCTGAAGTTTTCGAGCCGAGGGTTGATCATTTAAGACTTCTTTAGATCGGCCCGATCACTTACGACCAACACTTGTTCATTTCATCTTGGGATTTCATGAATTGTTTCAATAACTCATCGGATGATGGTCGGTTGGAACAATGGCTTGAGTTTGATTAGGAAAATTACGGCCTCTATTGTTGGGATTAGGGCCTTGATTTTGAAAATTTCCTTGATTAGGATTCATATTTCCACGAAATTGATTCCCTCGATTGAATT
>OU343223.1:220552218-220854019 GCA_910596185.1 Chrysanthemum makinoi | reverse complement strand
GTCAAATATCTCATATTTCTTCAAGAGATTTTTGGTGTATTTCTCTTGACTGATGGATATTCCTTTATCGGTTTGCCTGATTTGTAGTCCAAGAAAGTATGTAAGTTCCCCCATCATGCTCATTTCAAACTTCTTTGTCATTAGGTTTTGAAACTGTTTGCAAAGTTTGTAGTTTGTTGAGCCAAAGATGATATCATCAACATACACTCTGACTAGTATCACATCCTGTTGAGTTCTATAGACAAACAGTGTGTTGTCTATCTTTCCTCTGACAAACTTGTTTTGTATCAGGAAGGCTGAGAGAGTTTCATACCATGCCCTGGGAGCTTGTTTAAGTCCATAGAGGGCTTTGTCAAGCTTGCAGACATAGTCAGGAAATTCACTACTCTCAAAGCCCTGAGGTTGCCGAACATACACATCTTTTTTGAGATCACCATTTAAGAATGCACTTTTAACATCCATTTGGTAGACCCAGAAGTTCATGTATGTTGCATATGCAAGGAAGATCCTGATGGCTTCCATTCTTGCAACAGAAGCAAATGTCTCATCATAGTCAATGCCTTCTTGTTGACTAAAACCTTTGGCTACCAGTCTGGCTTTGTTTTTAATGACAGTGCCATTTTCATCAGCTTTGTTTCTGAAAACCCACTTCATTCCTATGACTACTACATCCTGAGGACATTTGATCAAGGTCATGACCTTGTTTTTGTCAAACTGTTGCAGTTCTTCTTGCATAGCCTGAACCCAGCTTGGGTGTTTTAGAGCTTCAGTGACATTTTTGGGTTCTATTTCTGATAGATAATCAGCATATAGACATTCATTGGCTGAAGCTGCAGTTAGATTAGCAGCCATGCTTCTAGTGAGCATGCCCTCAGTGGGTTCACCAATGATGTTTACGAGCTCAATATCCTGAGATCTTGTCCACTTACTTTGTGGTCTAGGATCTGAGTTTGATGAGGTCACTGGAAGTTCAGGATTGAGATTGGTTACAGGATCAACAGATTCATTTTGAGCATCTTTTATGATGTCCTGTTCTGGTTGGGTTTCGTGAATCACAGGATCCTGAATAGGTGGTTCAGTGTTACCTATCCCTGCTGGGACTGATAGATTAAGAATGAATTCACTGATTATTGGTTGGGGTAGGTTGTGAGGTAAGACATAATATGAGATGTCAGCATCAGCTTGATATGAGGAATTGAATTCAGTGGTGAACTAATCAGGAGGATATCTTGATGAGTTATCAATTCCTATTTCCTCCACTGAGGTGTTAGTGAACCTGATGCTTTCAGAACTTTCATCAAAGGTGACATGAAAGGTTCCCTCAACTTGTTGTCTCCTTGTGTTAAAAACCCTGAAGGCTTTGGAGATCAGTGAGTAGCCTAAAAAGTATCCATCATCAGCTTTTGCATCAAACTTGCCTAGATGATCCTTGTGGTTATGAATGAACACAGGACATCCAAATACATGAAAATAGCTGATGTCGGAAAAGTCTACCTTTGAATTTCTCATATGGGGTTTTGTTATGTCTTTTGACAATGATTGACCTGTTTTGAGTGTAACAGGCAGTTTTGACGCTTCAGTCCGAAATGCTTTGAGAGGGCCGAGCCATTTAACATGGTTCTAGCAGCCTCAATGAGAGTTCTGTTTTCCTTTCAGCAACCCCATTTTGTTCAGGGGTATATGGAGATGAGAAATTTTGAGAAATTCCTTTTTCATCACAGAAACTCTCAAGCTCTTGATTTCTGAACTCAGTTCCATTGTCAGTTCTGATTTGTTTAACAGTAATGTCATTCTGGTTTTCAATCTTCCTGACGAATGACATTATTGTATCAGCTGCCTGACTCTTTTTGGAAAGAAATTATACCTAAGTGTATCTTGAGAACTCATCAACAATGACAAGTGTATACTTCTCATGCTGGATTGATCTGGGACTGACAGGTCCAAAGAGATCCATGTGCAGGAGATGAAGACAGCTTTTGATGGAGAAATTTTGTTTGGTTTTGAATGATGCTCTGTGGTGTTTACCCTTTTCATAGGTAGAGCATGGTTTGTCTTTTGCAAAAACCAGTGATGGTAAGCCAAGGACCTTGTTTTGTTTTGCCAAGTTGTTGAGGTTTTTGAAGTTTAAGTGTGAGAGTCTTTTATGCCACAGCCAATTGATAGTTTCAGTGGCTTTGGCAAAGAGACACGTTCCATTTTGGGAGAGTGTTGACATGTCTAGCACATAAGCATCATCTCTCCTAGGAGCTATCAACACAACTTCCTTATTGCCATTGAAAATGGTACCTTGTTTATCATTGAATTGTACAATGTATTTAGCATCACATAGTTGACTGACACTGATTAGATTGTATTTGAGACCATTGACATAGGCTATTCTAGAGAAAACTATTCCATTACAGTTTACTGAACCATAACCTTCAGTGGGACATGATGAGTTATCACCAAATACTACCTTGGGCCCTGGTTCATTTACATACTTGTGCAGATATTCCTTCACACCACCACATGCTTCTTGAGCATCCACTGTCTAGATGCCAAATAGGCCCCCTGGCGTGTCTCTGCACAAGTAGTAAACTGAATTAGTTTCTCTTGGTGACCCACTTACTAGTGGGCTTGGGTCTCAAGGTCTCTCTGAAATTTGCAATCGACTCATGGTCAGTGGTTGTGTGCACAATGCTACCACAGGTTTTGCATTTAGAGGCTGAGGATGACTCAGTGACTCTAGGTTGTTTGGAATTTCTCCTTGCATGAATGACACCGTCATGTTGGGATGTCTCATGAGCTGGATTACCGCATATATCACAACATGTATTCATGAGACAATCATCCTGATGATGATCATTAAACCCACAGTGAGGGCACAGAGGAAAAGGTTTTGCTCTATTCTTGGAGCAGCTTTGGAGGATGAAGCATACTGATGACCAACTTTGGTGTAGTTTGCTTGACTGACATATGTAGATGATCTCGCATTCTGTGATCATCCTTTTTGCATCATGCAAAAAGGATTCTATAGCAGTTGTCAGTGGTATGGCTGGTGTAATGACACAGCTCACACTTTTGTTTGTTTTTGGAGGTTGACTTAGACTTTGAGGAACTGGAGGAAGTTGACTTTGTCTCCTTGATTGGTTCAGGGACCTTTTCAATGGATTCCATTTTTCAGTAAGCTTTCTCACAAGTTCAGTCAGTTGCTGAATTTGGTCAGCTTCAGTGGGGACAGAGGATGTTGAAGTCTCAGGAGGAGTAGACTCTTGTTGGATTTGTTTTGCTTGTCTTTGTAGGATGGTTCTACCAAGTCCAGACCTTTCTTTTGGTGAATGAGGATTGAATTGTAGTGGAGTAAGCTCAGAGCTTGGATCAGCACCCTGAAGAGATTTCAGGGGGGTGGAAGCGGTGTTTCAGATTCTGCTTCACCTGACTGAGATGTGTTCGTACCACTGGTCATCTCAGAAGTCCTAGCATGCTCTTAAGAGCTTGGCTCTCGTGCTCTAGAATCCTTCCGAATCGAAATTTGGAAGCTTACTCTCGATTCACCCGTTCAATCCAATCATTGGAATTGGGATCAGCCAACATATTTGTAATCATGCCACCGCACACAAATGGCTTAGGAGACTGATCTTTGTTGAGAGAGTCAGGAAGATGATCTTCACCTATGACTCTTCTTGCTAACGGGCACCCACGATCAAAGACCTGGATTCTTAGCAGTCCAACTATTAAGAATATCATTTGCCTTTTTAAGTTCATCTTGAAGATTCTGATTTCTTTTAACTAGTTCGGTGTTTTGAATTTGCAAAGTGACAGCCTCAAGCTTTGCTTGTTTTAAAATAAGCAATTCATCCCTACACTTATTCAATTCAAAACTTAACTTGTTGTACTTAGAAAAAGATTCAGTCTTTGATCTTCTACGAACTTAAGGTCTACATTTAGATAATTCATGTAAGACAGCCAATCAGAGTCATCATCCATAGAAAGTAAAATGTTTACCTTCTTCATTGTGATGTTGACCCATTCTCCATTTCTGGCATGATTCTTTCCAACAGAAGCTTGTCCTCTTCTGAGATGGCCATCAGTGCACTGACATGCACCATTTCATCATCGGATGAGACTGGCTCTTCATCCCAGTGGTCTCAAAGAACAAGCCTTTGTTTTTACCCCCGCATAGATTGAACATTTTTGTTGTTTCGGAGGGACTGGCCTCAAGCAATGCAAGCTTAGCTTTTGCTTTCTTATACTTAGCTTCATAATCATGGTTTTGTTAAGATCATATTTGTTTTGAACATTTTGATGAGACTGATAGATTTTTGGTTGAAATTTGCTAAAGCCTGAAGACCGATTAGATCCTCGATGGTTTGTAAGAGGGTTCGAAGTTGTTTTTGAAAAATAGTCTTTGCAAAATGGCCTCTTTATGACACTTATAAAGCATTCAAGGTCTTCAGCTTGCTTTAGCAGTTGAAAAACCTTTGTTTTTTTTTTATAAACCTTCGAGAGTTAGCAAGGAGTGCCCTTTCCTCGAATTCAGATTCAGGTCATTTAGGTACTCCTCACTTGATCTCTCATCGGCTCATCATCCGAAGTTTTCTTAGAAATCTTGAACCACATTGTTAGAAAAGAAAGCAGTTGAAATTGGTGATGAGGTGGTGGTCAGGACTTCTTGACTTCCTGAGACTTCTTTAAGTCTGGGTATCGTCTGTTGATGAGGTTTTCCTCATAGACAAATTTCCCATAAATTTCGGAAGCTCAAGATTTTGATATGATTAGCATTCCTAAGTCCCCTGAGAGAATTCAACCACTTCTCAGGGAGACTCTTGACAAAACCAACATTGATTTCATGTTTGGACAACTTAACACCATCATTTGAAAGTTCATTTAAAAGAGTTTTGTATCCGGTGTAAGTTTGAGAGAGAGTTTCTGAGTCCTTAGCCCTGAAGGTGTTATACCAAGTTTCGGTCCATTATCCTGTTTTCCTTGGTGTTCGATGGTCCTTCATGACTATGAACTAGGTCATCCCAGGTTTGCTTAGCTGTACTACAACTTATAACAGACTCCATAATATCGCCGAAAGACAAGATATTATGATACTTTTGAGTCTTTGGTCCCGTTGACCACTCTTCTTTCATCCTGGTCCATTGAGCTTCGTGTTGGGCAACCCTTCAGCCTTTTGGGATAAATGGACCTTCATTTATACACTTGATATAAGTTCCATCCCAATCAAATAGCAAAGCATTCGCTTTTTCCATTTGTTGAATTTGCCAACTTCAAGTCTAGGGGCACAAATGAATAAGCTCCACCCTTTTTATCGACTAGTTTGGGTACATCAATTTCAGCCATTTAGGATCCTAATTTAAAAACTTTTAGAGCGACCTAAAAACGAGTTTTATAATTAGCCTTGCTCTGATACCACTTGTTGTTCCCCGTTCACTATCGTTAAAAACAGTTTAAATACATAAAACAAGTTAATAGTGAACTATGACTGAAATTAACATAAGAAAACACACTAAGTAATTTTCAACATAATATTCTTATTAGAAATGAATCAACAAAGAATACGCTTACCAAGTACTTATGAATAGTACTGGGATTGAAATGACAAAGTTGGGTGACTCCTCTCTAAGCCAAAGCTAAGTCTGAGCACAACTCTTAGAGCTCACTGAGGCTATCTCAGAACTAAGTTGTTTGGAGGAGTGAAGATGGCTTGCTGTGTGTTTTACAATTCACAAGCTTAATCTTTTCACTCCATCTCTTATGCTATTTATACATGTGTGAGTTTTAACTCTTTCCTAAGTGACAAACTGACATCATACGAAGACAAAATATGATGTATTTTGTCTCTGCACAAAGACTATTCTAAGTAAAGGACAAGGATGCTTTCCATATTTCAGTGAATACACTGAGCTTGTAAGTTAGCCATTCAGGGAAAGTTGACTTATGTTGATAAGGACTTTTTTATCTGATTCAAACTTTGTCCCGCTTTTCTTCATCTATTTATCCTTCACTTCTTCAGTTTGTCTTCGTAAGTAGTTGGAGGAGTCTTAGGATTCAAAGGAGTTATTGTCATCACTCACTGAATCCATCATCTCTTCTTGACTCAGTCTTCACCCTTTAAGTTCCGCCTTACTGAGTGGAGAGACTTCTTCACGCCGTACTGAGTGTCCGAAGATGACTCACTGAGAGGCTATGCACTCAGTGACCTGATTAGTGTTTAACGGATTAAACACTTGGGCTATTTTCTATTCAAATCCTAGATTAAGGGGTTTGGGTATTTATTGAACCCAACAAGGAACTTGGTTTTTTGCGACTTGATTCAAGGAATCTTAGCGACTTGGTTAACTTTTTTTTGTAATACGGTTTTCTTTTGATTTAGTAAAATCCCGTGAAAGAATCTATTTCCCGGTTTAATCATAGAGTTATAAAATCCCATGTAATCTTTAAACATGTCTACCAACGCATTCCTATAATCATCTCCACTATTGCCGAGGATGTTCAAGCAAATGGATCAGATAACCATTCACCCATGCTTTGACAGAACTGACTACTTACTTTTGGGCTCAAAGAATCGATTGTACTGTCTTGGAAAGAAAATGGGGTCAACATTCTCAAATCGATTGATGAAGGGACCCATCGATTGAGACTACAAGAGACTTAATTGATACAACCGCTAGACGAACAATGATCTATGGAAAAGACAACCAAAGACATGATGAGCTCAATGATAAGGAGAAAAAGAGATTCGATGCCGATATCGTGGCTTCTAACATCGTACTTTAAGGTCTTCCAAAAGATATCTACAAGCTTATCAATCACAACACCGAGGCCAAGGCAGTGTGGGATAATGTCAAGATGCTTCTTTCTGGTTCTGAATTAACTATGGAAGACAGAGAGTCACAACTCTATGATGAATTTGAGCACTTCAAGATGAAACCAGATGAGAGGTCTATGAGTATTACGTGAGATTCCACAAGCTTGTTAATGACATGAGGAACATCGAATGACTATGCCTAATATTCAACAACTCAAAGTTTGTGAACAACATGAATCCCGAATGGCATAAGTTTGTCACCCTGTGAAGCTAACAAAAGGATTAAAGAATACAAACTATGAGCAACTCTATGCCTTCCTTCTTCGAATCGAGACATGCTATGTTTGAAAAGGATTCTTGATCGGTTCAAAACTAACAGGGAGACAATCAATCATCAAATGATTCAACCGCTTTCTACTCAAACATTGGAATTACCAACAAAGCATCTCAAGTTATACCCATGGGTGAT
This sequence comes from Chrysanthemum makinoi, assembly GCA_910596185.1. Taxonomy (NCBI): domain Eukaryota; kingdom Viridiplantae; phylum Streptophyta; class Magnoliopsida; order Asterales; family Asteraceae; genus Chrysanthemum; species Chrysanthemum makinoi. The sequence goes on along the minus strand of OU343223.1, from coordinate 220,846,754 downwards.
GGCAATCACAAACTCATTCCCGATCCAAGATTCAAACAAGCCGATGTTGATGCACCGTGGGACACTTCATTAATCAACTGCCCTTATGGTTAAACAAACTTGACTCTCACCCACATACCAAAGTCTTCACACCAACAATGAGATCAGAAGTGCATCCAATCTTCACAATCATGCTCTAGTCAGAGATAGGAAGGTTATGGTGCAACCAGTTCAAGAAAGACAGTAAATGAACAAGGAAGAGGTAGAGTCGGTAGAGGTTATGCCGCAAATCGAATAGGAACCGTGGTCAAGCAAAGCCAGTCAAATGCTACAACTGTGGTGGTGAGGGACACATTGCTAGGAATTGCACATCTCCAAAATGTCCTCAGAATGCTGAGTACTTCAGGGATAAGATGTTGCTAGTGCAAGCTCGTGATAATGGTGCAGTTTGGATGAAGAGGAGTTGTTGTTTCCGCTGAGGGAAATGCCAAGAAGTATGATGCAGATGTGGATGAGCAGCCAATTCAGGAGATAGGCAACAATCATCAAAATGCCTTTCAAGTCGCTGATTGTGATGCATATGAACTGACGTTGATGATGAACCTATCGCGACAAACCATTTCATGGTTAGCATTTCTCCAATGGTCTCTCCTAAAGTCTCTTCATCACCACAAGCTGGTCCATCCAAAGACAAAATCATTTCGAGGTATTAAACTATATGATGATGTTGATGCAAAAAGATGCATGACAAAGTACAATCAACTGAAACTATTGAATCAAATATTGAAAATATGGTAATATCAATGTTGTCCCATATGATCAATATGTGAAACAAAGTGAAAGTGAGTCGTACCAAGTGATGCATCTTTCTGAGTCAACGATGACTATATTTTTGATGAATACACTGCATGTGCTCCTGATGATTCTGTTACCTCTGAACTTAATGCCTATAAAGAACGATGCATTTATGAACAACGTAGCTAAGTTTGAGTTAACTACTCGGAGCGTGAGTTGATAACCAAATGCTGCATAATTATTAGAAAAGTAATTTTAGAGAAGAAGTGTTAAACAAGAGTTAAACTCCTTACAAGAAAAGCTTTCTAAAACTGCTAAGCAAAACAAGAACTTCAAGAAAATGTTAAAGTGCTCAAGCAGAAATTTCATGTTAAGGAATCAAAATTTTTGAATGATTTTTCCAATCTAAAAACTTTGAAGAACAAGCTTGAAAAATGTTAACAAGACAAGGGAATACCATTCAGACTGCTCATATGGTCACTAAGCAGAATTTTAAGCGATACACAGGTTCCCCATTATTGATAAACCCAACCCTGAGTACAAAGAAGATAGCAAAAGCAACAAAATATAATCTATGATGGCAATGAGATTCTTAAACCTAGACAAACCTAGTTGCTTGAGTGCACCTGAGGAAGATAGAAAATTAGATGATGCATCTAGAGAGAAAATGAATAAGAAGCTAGAAGATCCTGAATGCAAAAAGAATAACATCACGATCAAACCCCATGATTAGAAGCAAGGAAAATTGGATCTCCTTAAACAAATTTAAGCCTAAAAAATTGTTAACACCTGAACAAGTTTTGTGAAAAAGGACTTAGATAAGCAAAAAGCTAAAAATCTTGTTGAAACAAACCCTCCTCTTAGGAAAATGCCCGCAGCTTACTATGTATCCTCCAATACACCAATGCATTTAGTTCCTAGAACTATTGCCACTAAGAGCAAGACCTTAATCATTCAATATGTTATTCTTCAACTATTTGTCGATTTTGAGAAAACTTGTAAGAAAAGGATCACACACACTGGGATAACTGAAGGGGAAAGGGGTTTTGAGCAAACAAAAGAATGCTATTTAACCGAGGTCATGCCTTTCTTTAAACAACTAAAAGATCATTTTGAGAGTTCAAAAAGGGATAGATCAGATATTAAAGGAATGGAAAAGGAATTTGATGCAATGATAGTTGAGGTTAGTGACTATGAGCCAGCATTAAAATATAATGAGATTGAGAGGAAGAACTTGCATACCTTGAATGAGAATCTTATTTCAATGTATTGTCAAGATGTGTTTTACATCGCTACCTAATTGCTCCATTAATGCTTCTCAATTTCAAGAATTATTCTGCTGTTCAAAGTCTCCCATGATCATGTCATCGAGCTTGAAAAGATTAATTCGAAACTTAATGAGAAAATTGATCGTGATGATCATGCATAATTTGTAAAGCATCTTTCTATACTAGAAGTTGAACATTTTGATTTACAACCAAAATATCAACATCTTAAAGAAAATGTCAAAACCTCAAATATCAAGACATCCTCAGATGTTCCAAGTTTGATGCAGTTTTTTCAGATAAACAAATCCGTGACGAATGTATCTCGAGTCATTGTAACACCCATCTAAAGTAAGCCCAAATCTCTTTGAATTATGTAAATGAACAATGTGACTGATCCCAAATGCCTCCTCCTTAGATTCTTGACTCAAACTTTTCATCTTCAAAACTTAGTCAATGCCTTGCCAAAGGAAAACGAGAATTTTCTAGAAGAAAATGAAAAAAGTTAAACTAAACTACAAGAGTTATATGATTCAATGAAAGTCACTCGTGACCAAAACAACTAAAAATAACGCTTTACAAAAGAAATTGAGAATCTGAGAAGACAGAAAATGGAACCACTGTTTTTAATAAGAATGTTGCATCCAAGTCATCCTCAGACCGCAAATACACTGGGTGGATCAAGTAAATACTTCCTCCTCATCTTGTGAATAATGAACCCTGATTTCATGTCTATTCAGTTTCACCTTAAGGATAGTCTAGAATGTCTCCGAGAGATTGTAGAAGAGGATTTCATTAATAAACCTCGATTTTGGGAGTGATTGAGCCAGTCACAAGAGCAAATTGATATTCATATTGGTGAACGTATCCCCGACACCCACAAGTCTTTTTAGATACTGATCGATAATACATAAATCAAAGAGGATAGATGAAACGAATCTAACCTAGATCGTGAGCGGGGTGGGCGAGATGAGGGCTGGTTTCAGAGTCCTTACGATAGAACATCCCATCTAAGTTAAAGGGAAAAATTTATAAGGTGTATGCATTAGACTGCTATCTTGTAATGGCTCAATGTTGGTCCATATTAAAGGCACATGCTAATAGGGTTGAGGTGGGCGAATCAGGATGCTAAGATGGACTTAGAAACCTTGCTTGAAATGATCCCAAAGGAGTTTTCAGAGCTAAACCGAGGTCGGGAATATTGTCTCGAAAAATGTGAGAGAAGGAGGTTGAGGTGGTTCTGACATGTCGAGGAGGCCAGCTATTGCGCCAATTAGAAGGGATGCCGCTTAGATGTAGATGGCGCGTGAGAAGGAGAGGTATGCACTCCAATATCGTGTGGGAGGATAGACTTAAGTTTGGACATGATGGAGCTTTATTTGACCGAGGACATGATCTCGTATAGGAAGGGCGGAGGGATAGAATTAGGATTTGCGGGTAGTGGGCTAGGTTCTTGGCTTTAGGGTGTCCCCTTTGCCTTGCTGTTTTGTTTTGTGGCATCTTTTGTTTTTGCTTTGCCGTAGTCTTAGGCTCCGTGCGAATTTCATGCTAAGTTCGTTGATGTTCCCTAGGTTTCCTCGCTTTGTCTTGCTCCCCGTGGTTTGGTTTTTTTGGTGCTACGTGTTTGTTGCATTAGCTTTATGCCTCATGTGCTTCTCTCGATTGCTCAGGCTCCCCTTTGTTGGTCTCAAACTTTTCATGTTCCCTGGGTTTTTGGTTTTATTTCAAAAGGCGCTGGCTTTTTTAGTGAAAATGTGTGGTTCTTTCACTGTAATGCCCGATTGCTTGTTTGCTTGTTTGTTTGCTTTCCTTTTAATACGCTTTTGCATATTGTTTTTGTAGTATGTGAAATCTCTATCCTTTCTAGAATGTAGCACAATGCACCTGCCGAGGTCTCGTTGGAAGGCTCTACATACCTCCTTACCCTCTTAGGGTAGAATCTGCTCATATTTTACCTCCCATACCTCCTAGCAGAATGGGTCCTCAGTGTTGTTGTTGTTGTTGATAGAGAAATTAGGTTTGCTTGCCTCTAGGCCAAACGATCTCAAGATCTGCTAGAATGTGTAATTGCAACATGTCCTAAATCCTTAGGTGCAAAAGGCAAAGCTGTGATGCCTTGTTCTATGCCTAGTGTAAAGCATTCAAACCGTTCTAGCCCGCTTTAAGAAAGTGAACATCAATGTGCCTTCTAGTAATACATACCCTTGCACATCTAGTTCAGGAATGCAAAAAGTAGATCAACCAACTAATGTTCCCATAATTCCCTACAGAGTAATCAAGGACATTAAAGCAAGCAAATCAAAGCCTCCAGGCAATACCAAGCAAGATAGGACCTCGCAAGCTAAAATGTGCATTGGAAGAGAGTAGAAGACCAACCTAGGAACTTTAAGTTTGAGTTGAATAAAACTAATCGTGTTGATTCTAGTATTAGCCATAAGGCATCAGTAATTAATTCGAATTCGATACTATTTGCAAACTATGTAATGATGTCATTGAATTCTCGTTGCTAATCATGAATGTGGTGTGAATGCTTTGTCTAATGATGTCAAATGCCCAGTAAAATTGTTAATGCTAAAATTCATGCTAAGAAGGCAAAAAGGCAAAAACGAAAGAAAGTTAGAAAACAGTGGAAACCCACAGGAAGAACATTTAGAAAGATAGGTTATCAATGGATACCTTGGCCATAAGAATAATCGCTTGCCTCAATCGCTAAGACTATGCCCACTAGAAAATGGATGCCTCATAGAACTATTCCCTTAAGAAGTGAACATACTTTGAATAGGTCAAATACAAACACCAAAGCGTGATCTATTCCTAATGATTTCATTGCTTCTACTTCTGATATTGATGTTTCTATTTCTGATGTGGGTGTTCCAATCAATGTTACTAACCAAGTGGAACCCATTCTTGCATGGGGATCCCAATTATCCAGTTATCCATTCTTATCTCTGTGTTCAATCAGATCGTTCAAATCGCTCGTGGTACTTGACTCAAAGTTCCAAGCATATGACCGGAGACGGTCATGCTCATGAACTTCGTGAGTAAATTCATCGGGACTGTTAGATTCGAACGACATTTTGGAGCTATGGGTTATGGTGATTATGTAGTTGGAAAAAGTGTAATCTCCATGGTATATTATGTGGAAGGTCTTGGTCATAATTTGTTCTCTGTTGGTCAATTCTGTGATTCGATCTAGAGGTGGCCTTTAGAAAACATACTTGCTTCGTTAGAGAACTTGATGGTGTGGAATTATTAAGAGGTAATCGTGGTTCTAATCTATATACCATCTCTATCGAAGACATGATGAAGTCTTCTCCAATCTGCTTGTTGTCAAAGGCTTCTAAAACAAAGTCATGGTTATGGCATCGCCGTCTCAATCACTTGAACTTCGGCACCATTAATAACCTTCGTAAAGGATCTTGTCGAGGCTTACCCAGATTGAAATATGAGAAAGATCATCTTTGTTCAGCATGCCAATTGGGTAAAAGCATACCCAAAAAACCAAAACCCACAAATTCAAGAATGGAAGTTCTTCATACCCTTCATATGGATCTGTGCGACCAATGAGAGTAAACGATAAATGGGAAGAATATATTCTAGTAGTTGTTGATGACTACTCTTGATTTACTTAAAGTTTTTAGGACAAAGGATGAAACTCCATATGTCATCATCAAACTAATCAACAAATTTTTAGGTTCGACTCAACAATAATCGTCAATTGTTCGAACGACAATGGCACGAGTTTGTTAACAAAGACTTAATTCATTTATGAAAGTGTTGGAATCACCATCAAAGAAGTGTTCCACGAACTCCTCAACAGAACAGTGTAGTTGAAAGACTAAATCGAACTCTTGTGGAAGCCGCAAGAACAATGCTTATTTATTCAAAGGTTCCAATGTTTCTATGGGCTGAAGCCATTGCCACCGCTGCTACACCCAAATCGTTCCTTATACACACCTCTCATGGAAAACTCCATATGAACTTGTTCATAAACTAAAAACCGATCTCCTACCTTCGTGTGTTTGGTGCTTTGTGCTATCCAACTAATGACGGTCAAGACTTAGGTAAATTAAGAGCAAAGGCAGATATTGGAGTTTTGTTGGTTATGCACCAAACAAGAAGGGTTACCGAATCTACAACAAGAAAACCCGAAATATCATGGAAACAATTCACGCTACGTTGATGATCCGACCGGTCAAATGGCTCTGGACAACGGCTGACCAAGACTTCAAAACAGTCCCATTGGTTCATCTCTTGTACTAAACTTTCCAGCAACTCCATATGTACCTCCATCACAAGATGATTTAAAGAAATTGTTTGATCCAATGTTTGATGAACACTATGAACCAAATGCTGATGAAATGTCAATTCCAGAGGCTGCTCCTATCCCTGTGAATGAAGTCAACCCTTCAGCCTCAATATCATTAAGTCAAGAAGCCGGCCACATCACTTGCTCATCAACAAATCATCAGTCATCAAATGTACATCATGGAATTGTGTTTGGCATCAATGATGAAGTTAATCCCTTTGCTACTCCTGAAGATGCTCCATTTGAAAATATATTTGCTCTCGAATCATCATCGAACCATCTTCATCGAGACATCGACTCGCTACTTCAGTTCCTTAACAACAACCACATGAACACCTTAGAAAATGGACACATGATCACCCATTGGACAACATCATTGGAAACCCTCTCGCCCAGTATCCACACGGAAACAACTTGCAACCGATGCCTTATGGTGCTTCTTCAACTCGTACTCTCTAAGGTCGAACCAAAAGACATTAAAACCGCCATGAATGAAGATTGCTGGTTCAATGCCATGCAAGAAGAAATTCATGAGTTTGATCGACTTGATGTATGGGAATTAGTACCTGCTCCAGATTCTGCTATGATCCTTGCTCTAAAATGGATCTTCAAAGTGAAACTTGATGAGCATGGTGATGTCTTAAAGAACAAGGCTCGATTGGTTCCAAAAGGATACCGTAAAGAGGAGGGTATTGACTTTGAAGAATCATTTGCTCCGCTTGCTCGTATCGAGCAATCAATCTTCTTGGCTAATGCCGCTAGTAAGAACATGGTAGTGTATCGATGGATGTTAAACCGCTTCAATGGAGATCTTAAAGAAGTGGTTTACGCCACCACCCGAGGGTTTTGTGAATCCAGAGCATCCTACTCATGTCTATCGCTTGAAAAAGGCCCTTTACGGTTTAAAGCAAGCTCCTAGAGCATGGTATGATACGCTATCAAAGTTTCTTCTATCCACCGGATTCGCAAAGGAGCAGCTTGATCCGACATTGTTCACCAGGAAGTCATGCAAACATTTAATTCACGTTCAAATTTATGTTGATGATATTATCTTTGCCTCGACCGACCCCAATGAATGTGATCGCTTTTCAAATGAAATGGGTTCCAAATTTCAAATGTCAATGATGGGACAAATGTCATTTTTCTTGGGATTACAAATTTCACAAAGTCCCTGAGGCATTTTTATAAATCAATCTAAATATGCAAATGAGATTTTAAAGAAATTTGATTTGTTCATGTGACACCGCGACACTCCCATGATTGAACGCATAAAACTGGATGAGGACCACTCAGGGATCATGATTGATCAAACGAAATATCGTAGTATGATTGGATCCCGATGTACCTCACGCTAGAGACTGCATATATCTTGTTCGCCGTGTGCATGTGTTAGATATCGTGCTAAGCCTACTAAAAAGCACCTTGAAGCGGTTAAACGGGTCTTTCGGTATCTCAAGGAACCATCAATATGGGACTATGGTACCGGGACACCGGTATGTCACTAATGCCTATGCGTGATGCCGATCATGCAGATGTCAAGATACACGCCGGTACATCGAGGTGCTCGCTTGGGTGATAAGCTTGTGAGTTGGCCTTCAAAGAAGCAAATGAGTACTTCTATTTCCTCTACAGAGGTGAATACATAGCCATGTCATCTTGTTGTGCTCAAATCCTATGGATGAGATCCCAATTATTCTACTATGGCTTTGAATTCAACAAAATCCTCTGCATCGTGGATAATAAAAGTGCTTATTGCTCTCTCATGCAACAACGTTCAACACTCAAGAGCAAAGCACATTGACATCCGACATCATTTCATCAGGAGCAAGTGGAAAACGGTGTGGTGGAACTCTATTTTGTGAAGTCAATACCGCTAGCGCACATCTTCACCAAAGCTCTTCCAAGAGAACGTTTTGAGTTTATTCTTCCCCGACTTGGCTTGAAAAGCCTTCAACCGAAACACTCAAACGCCTTCGTGAGGAAAGACGAGAGTGGTCGTTTTCTTCATCTATAATTTGTATATATATTTATTCAAAAAAGCAAAATACAAATTATAAAACCAACTAAAAGCAAATAGAAAATATAAAACTTTCAAAAATCCATAAAAATCAAAATTTAAAAATCTCAAAAATATTGTCCTTCGCTTCCTTTTCTTTCTGATTCGAGTATATTCCACGGTTCTTTGTAATGCCAACAAAGAGTCACACGGGAATTTAGATGTTGTTCAATGTTTTAAAAATAAAATAAAATAAAAATAAAATAATAATCTTTGGGAGAAAGTAAAACAATGGTTTATTGTCATTTCAGGCAAAGAATCATTTTCAAAGAAAGAACAGAGCCATGCTTTATCTCATGTTTCAAACTTAATGCTTTGATTCTAAAAACAACAGTTTAATTTCAAATATTTTTCCTTCTAATGATTTCTTCCTCAAAAATATTTGTATCTTATGAAAAACTCAATTGTTTTAATAACACTTCGGACTCTATTTTTGAAAATCAAAAGAACTTATCAAGTGTCAAAATTAATCTATCAATCAACGACTTTCGTCATTGATTGAGGGGAGAATGATTTTTCAATCAAATCAAAAGTGTTCTTTCAAATAATTTGCACTTAAATGAGTAAGTTCTACTCTAAATGTTTTACAAAATGTTTCACAATTGGTTCCAATCTTGGCTATTATTATGTTTTCAAAAGATAATTATGCATGTTTAATCAATGGAGTTTAAAGTCTCAAAATCCAACCTTATCGCTAAAACGCTTCATAATCAAGTCACAATTCTCCTTAAAAGTTTCAAAATCAATTTAATTACAGAGATCACAAATCTCAAATGATTTGATAATTGTGGGGGAGAATTTGTGATTTAAATTGGATTTAAACTGATAATTCGATAAATGGTTTCATAAGTGTTTAGCATGTTTGCCTCCCCGCAAGTGACAAACGATTTCAAATTTTCCATGCACATGTCGAGGGGAGCATCTATTTAAACTCAAATTATTGAAACGGATCAATTGTCTCTAGTGCGTTCCTCTAATATATGCAAAATTCTTTTAAAATTCGAGGCACATATTGAGGGGGAGCAAACTTTTGAAAACCTCATCCTCCCTCAAAATGTTTTATCTACTCAAATTGATTGGGAAGTGATGATGATCATTTTAGATAATATTAATCAAAAGATTGGACCTTTCACTCTTAATGTAACGATTTCAAAGATCTCTTGCCTCCATGTGCCAAACAATTTCTAAATTTTTATGCATATGTTGAGGGGGAGCATTTCTAAAATATCAAAACAATTAAGATACAAAATGCTTTGATTCAATATCACAAGTATCTTGATTGATTTTCAAATGGTTTTCAATTGGTTCCAATGGCGGATGAACAATACCAAAAAGACCGACCAACTTTACTTTATGTATGGTGATATAAGGATGATAAGGTTAGGTTGAGGTCCCATGATCCCGCCGAACTGAGGGATCTACCCAATGACAATCCACTAGATAGTGTAGAAGTCCTTAGGTATGATGAAAAAAGGAGAAAAGTGAGATAAGGGAAGAGTGCGGACTAAGATTGAGCTAGTATCGAATAAACCCAACAAGGTTCTAGTAATGAAGTCTCTAAGCACCAAGGGGTTGAAGAATTAAAAAGAATTGAATGTGAAAAGGGTGAAAAGAAATAGCCCTCCATTTATTCAACCTTAGGGCGTAAAACCGGTTCAATTTATATACCATGGTGGTTACTGGTAACATCGGTATTGAAGACAAGACGCCATGGACCCAAAGGACGACAGCACTTCAACTTTCCAAACCACTCAAGTTCCTCTTAAAAGGACTTGTTTCATTCTCACGGAGAACCGATATAATCTATCGACTTTCTCTTAGAGATTGTTGATATTGAAGAAGGAGACCCTCTCCCTAGTCTCCAGCATAGGAACAAAATATGCACAATTGAGTCTAGAGCCACGAGATCATCTTATAAATCTCATTAGGACACTTTCAATGAAGACTCTCTGTTTCACACAATGTGGAAAGAGAGATTATATCTTATGAGTCCCACGCATTATCCTTGTGGTATTGCCGTAACATCCGAAAGTGATATGTAAAAAAATATTCACAATGAAGATGGAAAGCCTTCTAGAGCCAACATCAAACAAGCTCTTGGTAGGTGACATGTGAGATCTTATCGTATAGACCTGTGACAACTGGATAGAAACAATGGGCTTATTCAATCTTGAATCAATCCTTCGTCAGTGAAATGGATTGACGATACCTTTGAAAAACCGGTCTGTGCTTCAAAAAACTCTTTCTTTAGCACATCGACCGTAACTTATTTTCAAAATAAAAGGTGTTTATGATTGATAATTGATTTTCATTAAAACTCGCTGTATTGAAAACAATTTCTATTGAGCAATACAAGATTGTTTTTCAAATTCTTTTCATCAATCGCTGAATCTCATTTCGCTGGTTCACTCAACCGCGTTGTCTCTTTGAGACGCTCCAGCTTTGAGAACAGCTAGAGCAAATGCTAAACCCTCGCCAAGGAAATTCTTCGAATTATACCGATCACAGTAATACTTGTAATGATCAACGGGGAACCGTGGGCCGTAAACCTCAATTCAATGAAAGTTATCAAAGACACTTTCGTTTGATTTATTGCTAACTATCTTATGCAGTACACCCGACGCTTGTAGTGACGAATGGAGCGGTCAATCCATAGCAAAGATGCTCACACAACACATTCATATCTAAAGAAATCATGATTGGTGCATCAATGACTCGGATATTTTCACTCCATGCTTTCGCTAATGGCCGCCAATATCATGAATCAACGAAGCTTCCGCTACTGATAAGAAGATATCATGATCCATAATGTGAGCATGTCGGTCCAAAAGTCACAACATCACATAATTCCAACACCACAAAGGATGAGTCGAGAGTTTAATGTTGCCGATGATCTCAAAGTCGGCTCAAAACTCAGATCACGTGGATCAGCTTAAAGACCTCCACTGATTATCCAACATGCAAAGATGAAGAATCTAAGACTACGAGCCAGTGAGCAAAGAACATGAACAAGAATTCAAGAACAAACTAAATGTAGTATCTGTTTGTTTTTTATGTAATGTATTGTGTGTTTGACGTGACCTCCCTTAGGGGGAGATTGTTAGGATTTGGAAAATCCAGTAGTTAAAGTGTCGATCACCTCAAGTATATATAATCGCTAGAAAGCTCAGAGTCATAGTTGTTTAATGTTAAGTAGTATTTAGTTTAGTAACACCGCGGAGGAGGGATCTGACGGGTCTTTACCCATCGTATGCCCGATCCACGCTCCGCCGTATGCTTTTATGTATATAAATACTCTACCTCTCAAGGTAGAGAGTTGGAGCTCATAATAAGATTTTTCTTTCTCTCACTAAAGTTCCCAAACCTCTAACTTTCTCTCTCTAAAACTCATTGTTTACGCCTACTTTGCTTATGGTTTGATGTGTATGTGAAATCCAATATGTTACACTAGCCATACCATTGACAACTGCTATAGAATCCTTTTTTGCATCTCATGTAAAAAGGATGATCACGAATCGCAGACTTACCTACAAGATGTCACAAGAAAACTATACCAAAGTTGGTCATCAAGATGCTTCATCCTCCAAAATCAAGCCCTCAAGAATAGAGCAAACCTTTCCTCTTTGCCCTCACTGGGTTTAATGATCATCATCGTGATGATTGTCTCATGAAAATGCTCAGATATATGCGGTAATCCAAATCATGAGACTTCCCAACATGACAAGATCATTCATGCAAGGAGAGGTTCAAAACAACCCTGAGTCACCGAAGTCTCTCAGCCTCCAAATGCAAAACCCTGTAGTAGCACAATGCACTCAACCACTCCACCATGAGTCAATTAATAAATTCAAAGAGACCTTCAGACAAGCCCACTAGTAAGTGGTCACTAAGAGAAACTAATTCAGTTTACTACTTGTGCAGAGACACCAAAGGGAGCCTATTTGGCATCTAGACAAAGGGGATGCTCAAGAAGCATGAATGGTGTGAAGGAGTATCTGCACAAGTATATGAGGAACCAGACCCAAGGTAGTGTTTGGTGATAACTATCATGTCCCATCAAGGTTATGGTTTAGTAAACCGCAATGGAATAGTTTCCTCTAGAATAGCTTATGTCAATGGTCTAAAATACAATCTCATCAGTGTCAGCCAACTATGTGATGCTAAGTACATTGTGCAATTCAATGACAAACAAGGTACCATCTTCAATGCCAACAAGGAAGTTGTGTTGATAGCTCCTAAGAGAGATGATGTTTACGTGTTAGACATGTCAACACTCTCCCAAGATGGAACTTGTCTTTGCTAAAGCCACCGAAACTATCAATTGGTCGCGGGCATAAGAGACTCTCATACTTAAACTTCAAAAACCTCAACAACTTGGCAAAACAAAACAAGGTCCTTGGCTTACCATCACCGGTTTTTGCAAAAGACAAACCATGCTCACTGGCTCAAGTTGAAAAAGGTAAACACCATAGAGCATCATTCAAAACCAAACAAAATTTCTCTATCAAAAGCTGTTCTTCACCGTTGCCGCACATGGATCTCTTTGGACCTGTTAGTCCCAGATCTATCCAAAGATGAGAAGTATACACTTGTAATTGTTGATGAATTCTCAAGATACACTTGGGTATACTTTCTTTCCAAAAAGAGTCAAGAAGCTGATACAATAATGTCATTCATCGTGAAGATTGAAAACCGTAATGACATTATCATAAAAAACAAATCGTAACTCCAATACAATGGTATCGAAGTTCGAAATCAAGAGCTTGAGAGTTTCTGTGATGAAAAGGAATTTCAAAATTTCATCTCCTTATACCCCTAACAAAATGGGTCGCTTAAAAGGAAAATGAACTCTTATTGAGGCTGCTAGAACCATGCTAAATGGCTCACCTCTCAAGCATTTCGACCTATGAAGTAAAAACCGCCTGCTACACTAAAACAGTCAATCATTTTCAAAAGACATAATAAAACCCCATATGAGATATTCAAAGGTAGACTTCCTAACATCAGCTATTTTCATGTGTTTGGAATAACCACAAGGATCATCTAGGAAAGTTTGATGCAAAAGCTGATGATGGATATTTCTTAGGCTACTACCCATCTCCAAAGCCTTCGTGGTTTTAACACAAGGAGACAACAAGTCGAAAACAGGAAACCTTTCATGTCACCTTGATGAAAGTGTTGAAAGCATCAGTTCACCAACACCTCTGGAAGGAAATAGGAATTGATGACTCATCAAGATATCCCTTGATGAGTACAACAATCAATCACCTCATATCATGTCAGATGTCGACATCTCATTTTATGTCTTACCTTACAACCTTCCCCAACCAACTATCAGTGAATTCATTGATAATCAATCAGTCCCTACCGGGATAGGTAATATCTGAACCAAATATTCAGGAACCTATGAATCAAGTACCCTAACCTGAACAAGACATCTCAACAGATGTTCTTAATGATTATGTGGCTCAAGCACCAGAACTCACCTCGAAGTCTCTAGTGACCTCTTCAAGCTCAGATCCTAGACCACAAAGTAAGTGGACAAAAAATCAAGACATTGAGCTTGTAAACATTATTGGTGAACCCAATCGAGGGCATGCTCACTAGAAGCATGGTCGCTAAGTTAACCGCAGCTTTCAATGAATGTCTATATGCCGATACCTATCGCATCGTAAATAGAACCCAAAAGTGTCACTGAGGCTCTAAAGCACCCAAGCCGGGTTCAAATACATGCAAGAAGAACTCAGTAATAGCTTGATAAAAACAAGGTCAAGTGACCTTGATCAAATGTCCTCAGATGTCGTTGTCAATAGGAATGAAGTGGTTTTCGAAACAAACCGATGAAAATGGCAATCGCTATTAAAAACAAAGCGACTTGTAGCTGTGCAAAGGTTACATAATAACAAAAAGGCATTGACTATGATGAGACATTTGCTCCGCTGTTAAAAGAATGGAAGCAATCAGATCTTCCTTGCATATGCAACATACATGAACTACGTGGTCTACCAAATGGATGTCAAAAGTGCATTCTTAAATGGTGATCTCAAGGAAGATGTATGTTCAAGAACCTCCTGGCTTTGAGAGTAGTGAATTCCTAACTATGTCTCAAGTAGCTTGACAAAGCCCTTTATGGACTTAAACAAGCTCCTGTGGCATGGTATGAACTCTCTGCCTCTTCCTCGATACAAAACAAGTTTGTCGAGGAAAGATAGACAACACCTGTTTGTCTATAGGACCAAACAAGATGTGATAATCGGTCCAAGTGTATGTTGATGACATCATCTTTGCTCAACAAACTACAAACTCGCAAATAGTTTGAAAATCTGGATGACAAAGAAGTTTAGAATGAGCATGATGGGTGAACTCACTTACTTCCTTGGACTACAAATCAGTGCAAACCTGATAAAGGAATCACCATCACCAAGAGAAATACACCAAAATCTCTTGAAGAAATATGAGATATCCGACCGTGCCTCTGAAGACTCCAATGGTCCCTCCTAACAACCTTGACCATCTCACCGCAAATCACCAATCAAACTAATTTCAGAGGGATTGTTGGCTCACCGATGTATCTAATCAAGCTACTAGACTGCATATACAATTCTTAGTCCGCTTCTTTTAATAGCAAGATATCAGCCCAATCCCAAAGAATCCCACCTCAATGCAGCCAAAAGAATACTCTGGGTACCAAGGGAACACCAAGCCTTGGACTCTATTATCCAAAATGCTGTGGGTTCGATCTCAAAGGTTACTCGACTGGATTATGTTACTGGGTTTAACATGGACAAAAAAAGTACCTCAGGGTCCTGTCAATTTCTTGGAGGAAAACTGGTTTGTTGGTGTCAGGTCACTAGATTTACCACACAAGCTTCAATGAAAGAGATAGAGAGGCGATTGAACAATATCCAAACAAACACACACGTATATGTGAAATGGTTATGCGTAAGGAGTGAATGAAAGATAATATTGAACAACCAACCTTCAAATGAAGGTTTACAAGGGATATTTATAGGAGGGAAGCTATGGCAACACTCCTAGTTCCCATCCTTACCTTATTGGACATGGGCCTAAGCTCATGGGCCTTCTACATAAGCTTAAGGCTAATAACAAACATAAAGGCCATAATTAAGCTACCTATTACATATTTCTTACTAACACTTGATTATGGTTTAGGAGTGATTCCAACAATCTCCCCCTCAAGTGTTGGTGATAAAAAACGGTGAAGGCGTTGATGTAATAGAAGCTTTGATGTCTTCTGACATTCTTCTTTCTTGTGAGAAGAATTGCCTTGATTCGAACAATCTCCCAGTGTAGAGAGATAGTTTTCTTTGAACAGTATGCTTTGACGCCATCTTTAACTTTCTTCTTTGATCATTGTTCTTTGTGATGAAAGTGATAGTATGTTGTTATCTCCAGATCAAGTCTCCGCCTTTCGCTGCTCAAAGGTTCCACGCCATTCTTCAACATGCTCACACGCTTTTGACGCTGGAAATCAGTGATGAAGTTCTTTAAGTCTTTAACTTTGTAGATTCTTTGATTTGACTAAGAATCATTCTGACTTTTGTGTTGCTTTTGGATAGAACTTCCATTAGTGATGATGTTGGCGTGAGCATGAGAAGAATCAGCACGATCATTCCGCCCAGAGCTTCCATAAGAAGAAAACATAAAACGTTAGTAATAAGCGGATTCCAGCACTTACAAGTTTGAACTTCGAGAGTGTTAACAACATAGTGTGAAAACACAACTCTAATTCTTACAAAGGCCGCTCAATCTGAGTCCCACAAGTGAGATAACACGATGTGTACCAAATCGGTACACCTACGATTCAGATGAGTCACCGAGGTACACCAAGCATCACCTCACGATCGTAGACCGCTTGAGACCACTAAGCGCTAATCCACGGGAGTTGCCGCACCCGCAAGGTCGCTTTTGATGTTGACCCCGGCAGAGTTTCCATTCAATCACCGAGGATCACAAATGTGAACCTCTCATAAATGTTCTACTGATTGCTAAGATCTCGTGAAGGACTCGATAATGTATCACCGAAATTCTTATTGTTGAATATCAAGTGATGAAATGTCAAGTGTACCTAAGAGATCTTTTGATGAATCTCGTGGCTCTAGACTCAATAGTGCATTTTGGTTTTCCTGAAAGGAGACTAGAGAGAGGGTCTCCTTCTTCAATACCAAAAATCTCTAAGAGAAAGCCGATAGTTTACGTAGGGTTCCCTGTGAGAATGAAACAAGCTTCGCTGAGAGAAAAATTGAGTGGTTAAGAAAGTTTAGTGCATGCGTCACTGGGTCCATGACGACTTTTAATCTTCAATACCGGTCTCATCTAGTGACAACCAAGAGCATATGAATTGAACCCGGTTCCGCTCTAAGTTGAATAACTGAGGGCTATTTCTTTTCACCCTTTCTTTGCATTTCTTTTTAATTCTTCAACTCATTCTTTCTCCGATTCTCAATTCTCCTTTTTATAATCATACCTAAGGACTTCTAAATTCTAACTATTTGTGGTGTCCTTGGGTAGATCCTCCGCTCAAGGATCATAGGACGGTTTTTCCTAACCTTAGTCACCTTATAACTCCATGACTAACCTATGTTGCCATAAAACCATTTTGAATAAAATCTCTCAAAGGGTTTGTAAATGAAAACATGTTTGAACCATCGCGTGAGAGTTTTATCTTTAGCATAAATACTCCCCTCCACATGTGCTTTAGAGTTTTGACGGAAATCGCACGTGAGGAAAGAGCGCGCACTTTTGAATTGATCGACTCAAGATAGACATTCCCCGCGAGACACGGTTACGTGGCATAGTTAAAGAGTTGCATTATCAGCTTTTAGGTGACAACTAACTCTAATAACTATCTTGAAGGTGTGGACAACCTCGAAAGGTTGTCAAACCCGTCAAGGTTCATGTCTACCAAGAGTTTCTCAAATGGTACATTCTACTCGAACAAGTCCTTTGCGAGACACGCTACATCACTAGCTTAACTAGCTTGAAATTATTACCGCCCCTGACAAGTCTTTTCGAAGTTACTACAGCTTAAGATCTCACAATTCATGGGTTAATTCTATAGCACAAAGATTCATTTGCATTTACACAACATATTTCTTATCACGTATTTTCTCCCCTCAAAAATGGCATATAAAATGTTATTTTTGAAAAGTTGAGAATAAATATGACCATTTCGAAAAGGCGGGAAGAATGACCACTGGAACAATTTGTGAACAAAGTTTTAAGTCAAGTACTCTCAACGAAAGTGATATAAACGGTTGAGGTTTTGAAAATCATAAGGGGGAGTACTTGTTCTTTTGAGCAAAACCTTGAAAAGTGAAAGGTTTGATAGGTTTTACTCAAAAGTAAGAAGCTTTCGCCCTTTTTATAAGGATTGTGGCACGCGCGTACTCACGGTCCTTTATTTACAAGTACGGGTTGTACACCGAGATGTGTGCAAAGCCATTGTGACATAATAAATCATACATCCAAAATAGTAATGAGAGAAGCAGCTTAAGGGGTACCGTGTAGTCCGAGATGTCGCCAGAGTGTGAATCGGGCGCTGAAAGCCGATGATGTTTCTCCTTGGTCGCACCACCAACATAGCTTTCCAATCTTCGAATCGATCCCTTCTATACAACCGCTCATCAATCATCGTGATGATCCTCTCACATCCCTTCGATCCTCGAATTCCATCGCTAGGAGACCCATCTTTTGTGTATATCCTTCAATCGGTAAGCCAATCCGCCCCTAACCATCTTCAAAGTGTGATCTCCAAACTTATGAAGATCTCTTCACGCCATCAAGCAATTTCTTTGAAGTTCACTACGCGTAAACGACGCCTAATGGTTTGTCGATGAGTGTAAATTGTGAGCCGGGTTGATGTCGGGAAGATCAAGCCGCTGTGGAGTGAAGTTGACACGGTCCATAAGATTCAACCGCCAACCGGAGATCTTCTACACGCTCCTTGATGACTATGCGTCTGATGAAGATGAGCAATGAGTTGATGAATTCACGTTGTACTTCAGTGGAGAATTGTCTCATACGACCCTATACTTTGGCAAGGTACATGTCTTCGATGTCGTTGATAGACAAATTCTCAAAGTCAGCCTTCATAGAATGCATAATCCCTTTCGCCTTGTCTTTTTAACCACAACATTCTTGAGATAAGTGTAGTCCCATTTGGACAAAAGATCAACGTGTTTGATGGCAACGATGTTTTTAGTACTGAACACCGCATGTTGAGACTTCGACCTGGCAGCCTTACGTAGTAGATTCTTCTGCGTTCCGCCAATGATGAATCCCAGACATTGCATCTCGTCGTATGCTTCCACTTTGTTGGAGAACAAGTGATTAGCTCTTTCCTCGATAGCTATGCGGTTTGAGTATTCGGCTGCTGGGAATGGAAGTGTCAATGATGTAGCGTATTTCCGTGAACCATCGCCACCGTGAAGAAGAAATTCCAAGTCTTTGTTGAAGAAATATCTGAATGGGATCCTAGCCTGATCTGGTTGGCCGATCGTTGGTGGTTTAGACCCGGTAATATGGAGGGTTGTCCCGCTTCAGAAAGTCGATGTTTGCTTCTAGGTTGAGCCAATCCATGTTATTAGACATAGCTCGAGCAATGTTGTCAAGGTGATATTCGACCCGATGGCACTTTCTCGAGCTATCTTTCCATAGTTGAAAAGCTTCATTCTTGATTCGCACAACTCAGGATTTCGCCATCTTCTTTACTCGGAATTTTTCTTGCAATATCTTTGCATGCTCCAAAGTAGTACCGCCTACCAGATCTTGACCTTCTTCAGGGTAGGGAGTGGAATTGACAAGTGTAGAAAACCATTCAAATTCCTCACGTGTTGTCTTCATCTAGCCAGATAGGACGCCACCTTTTGGGTGCCTTCTTCTTCTTTCTTAGGCCTAGATGAGGATTCTGTTTCTGTACTTTGTCGGGTGAGGCGGGTTGTTGTTGGGGCTCATGGTATTCTTCATTGTCACCACCCGTATACTCAAAGTGGTCACCGGTTTTTTGAGTCTGGGTGGTAACTCGAATCCTCGAGGTTTATCGCCAGTAAGAGCGGGAGGAGATCTTTGTTGAGTGGAGTCCTTTGTGGTGGAGGCGGCATTGAGTAATCAATCAAGATGATTCACCGACTTCTGTGCGCTTAGGCTCCTTATCTTGATCTTTGTCTTCATCATCTCTTGAACGCTTAAGCCTTATAGCCTCTTCTCTAATGATGTCTTGAGTTGGTATTCCAGAATGCTTCAAACAGCTTTAGTTTCATGGGAGGCAAACGCTTGCAGCTGATGACATTTGCGCTACTAGCCGGTTTACTAATTCATCATCCGAGAAGATTGTAGTTTCAACTGGATTGATGCTCAAATTCATCGGAGTTGATTTCATGGCTTGCTTGGCTAAGTGTAAGAGATTCGGATAAAGTTGTCTGGTATACATCTCCTTTGTCGGCTTTGAATGACCTCCATTAAGAACTTGTGAGTGTATCCTTTTATCATCTCGCCCATGCTCCCTTGAAGATCATCCTTCATAAGCTTCTAGACATACTCCCTTTCAACTTGCATCTTGTCATTCTCATCATGAAGATATCGTTATCCGATCAGCGAGGAAAGTCAACTTTCTGGAGAATATCTTTCTTCGACTCGTTTGACAGCTTTACCGATTCGATTCTTAGATTGAGAGATCCAAGATGGAGTTGGCTTCTTTACCGATCCGATGATGATTTGGTTGATTTCTTTGATGGTGGTGGTGAAGAGTGAGAAGAAGAATCGATGATGATGAGATGAGGAGACTCCGGTCCTTTGGTGGTTCAGAAGTTTCTTCCTTTGATCGTGCAACACTATCTAGAAGAAACGTATCATACTCAACATCTTCTTCATTGCCGCACTTAGCTTGTTCATCGCCTTTGGCTTTGGTCGCAGCTTCTTTCATCGCCTTTACCTTCTAACTTCTCGATTCGTTCTTCAAAGTCATACTCAAGAGTATCTTCGACACGGTCCGTTGTTGTACCAAAGTGGTGGCACCAGATCCCTTATCGGGTTGATTAACCGCATCAAGACCAGGTGAAGGTTGAGTGCGACCACTTGACCTCCGGGGCCACCCAGTTGTTCTTTTGCAAATTCTTTTGCCACGTGTTGGAGTCTAAGGAATTTGAACTTCTTCCTGTATGAAGTATCCAGCTTGCTCTTCTTCTTCATCTCGAGCTTTCTTCATAAGGCACAAGTACAGAGTCTTCCCTTTTCTTTTCACCGTGGACTTGGAGGTTTAGCTGTGAAGGAGGTGTTTGCTTGCATTCAGAGTAGAAAGTCTCTTCATCTGATTCAAGAGCCTCGAGTCCTCGCCCATTAGCTTTCTCATGCGGTTCAGCTTAGATACGGGAATAGGAACAGCTTCCTTGGCAGGAACTGTCCCCTTTCGTGGAGGATTCCTCCTGGGAAACATCCTTCGACTCTCGCTTGCCGCACTTCCAAGACTTCCTCTTCTCGGTTCTCCTAGTAGGTGTTCCGTAGTTTATCATCGAGATGGCCAACTTTGCCTTCTCGCATCGCTACTTGATACCTTTTGTATGTTTCAAGCTTTTTGATTTCATTTGTCGGTGATCAAAGACGACACTCGCTTTGTTGACGATTCCTTGATTCTCGACCGATAGGGTAGGCTCACCAACATATCGTGATTATCCGGGTCATTGAGCCTTTGTGGAATGTCGGATGAAGTCCAAGTGCTCTCGGATCAACAATTTCGTATCCGACATAGGGAATCTTTGAGCCAAGTTTCTTGTGAAATGAAATCATGTCTTCCCATAGCAGTGCTTCAATTTCGATGTCCTTTTGTTGATTAAAGACCAGAAGATTTGTAGTTCCATGAGCTTGGGATGCTCATAACCACTATCACGCACTGAGACCGATTTGGTGATGATGATGTAGAGGGTTCTCCACGGTTGAGGAATGTTCTTAAGCTCCACATGAGAATGCTTAGTGATTATTCCTTAAGCTTCATCATAGCCAATATCGATCGAATTTTAACCGCTCTTCAAGAGGTGTGGCATAGAAGTCGGTTGACTCGATTTCAGGAATTAGAAGAACACCGTAGATCCGCTTGTGTGATGGTGATTTGTTTGTGATTGAGCATCACAGTCACCGCACTTTGACCTTTGATCCTTTGCATTGAATTCCAGAATTGTTGTATGTAGATCTCCGTGCATGGCGAGTGTGAGAGCATATTCGTACGGATGATTCTTAAGAATATCCACAGCAATCAAGCAAGAAGATTCTGAGCATGTGAGGGTTTCAAAGTCAACTCTGAGATTGTTCTTTACAATCTTTCTTGGATAGCCATTAGGGAAGATATCAAGAATTGTGAGAACCTCGTGCATCCACATTCATTTGAGCGCCATGTCGTGATCTGAATAACATTAGCCAAAAGAACCAACATATCGAAAGACATAATGTTAGTCAACGGAAGGTTTTATTGTCTAATTATTGAATGTGCAATGTCAATGATTGTTACGAGTCCAAAGTCACTTGTATGTCTAATAGTCCAATGACGTCGTGAAGAGTTTCGTGAGTTAGTTAACTTTAAATTTTTAAAGTTTATGTTATCACTTATAGTTCACAACATATCAAACGTTTAAGTTTATTAGTGACATTTTTGGATTCGTGACGTTATGATTCATTTATTTACAAGTTTGCACGCGTAACAATCCAAAACGAAGGTTTGATCAAGGCTTATGCGTAGGAATAGTAGCTTATGCGTAAACAAGATAAGTATACGCGTAGATGTAAGCTTATGCGTAGGATCCTGACTTACGCGTAGGAACAGAGAACCTTATGCGCAAAAGCTTAAGCGCGTAGGCGATATATAAACCTTACGCTAAGGATTACTCGTAAGAGTAAACCTTATGCGTAGAGTCATGCTACGCATATCCTTCACATGATACGCCAGTAGTCCCATTGTAGAACCTTACGCTGCACGTTACTATTGCGTAAAATTTCTCTTACACATAACTTTCTACGCGTAAGGTGATCCTTATGCGTAGAGTAACAACAACCTTGATTCTGAATGTTATGAGTAGCAAACCTGAAAAATCATCATCATAGCATCAATTTTAACTTATACATTCAATCTTAAAATAGATCAAGGCATGAAAGCATGTTAACGCAATTATTGCGTAGAAAGTCATACGCGTAAGTCAAAACCCTAAGGTTCATAAATTACGCATATGATTTATAACCATAGGAATAGCACCAAATTTTTCTCGGTAGTTCTAAGTAGTTTTGTGAGTGATATAACCAAGTATTAACATCCAATTCGCAGTGAATCAATAATACCCAATTCTCAAGAACATTAAACCCTAATCTTTAATTCTTAAACAATTAGTGTTTCTGGGTTGATCTAAAGCCTAGATATCATCAATTCACCATCATAACACCATTACACAACTACCTTTTTGACCAAAAACATCACATTTGAGAATACCCAAACCCACGCATAAACCCTAGTTTTCCAAATTCAATCAATTCGTGTTTCTGGGTAAGTTATGAGGATAAAAATGGTATCATTGATGTCTTTAAAACATTTTGACACAATTTTTTTGACCACAAATACTCACCAATGATTAAGTGTTCTAATACTTACGCGTAGAACACAAACATCACATTATCTCAAGATTTAACCGTTGGATTTATGAAAAATTCAAAACCATTGTTTAAAAACTTGTTATAAAACATAAATCACTTACAAATTGATGATCCAAAACATGGATTTGTGAGATGATTGTTGTGCGTAGGATGAGTTTGGTGTGTATAATAAATGTGATGTGAAAAAGTTAGGTGGGGTGTTTTTTATTAAAATGACTTTAACCTTTTGACAGTTTTGGTCCCTCCACCTTTTCCTTTTCATCCAAAGGCCATTTAACTTCCATTTTGGTTACCAAACAAAGATTTTAGGAAATAACTTTGACACTCCCCTCCGACTTAAGAAAGTAATGAAAGGTTATAAATTTTAGTCCGAGGAGTGTCATTGAACCGTAAAAGTTTACCACCATTGATACAAGAAACAACTAGAATAGAGTAACATGCAAGTACACGAATGTTTTGAAACAGTTAAGTGTTAATTTTCTCCCTCTCAACACTTGATCGGAAAAAATACTGAATTTTGAAAGATTAGAGTGTTGACGGAAGAAATGTACTTGCCTTGTTGAAAGAAAAAAATAGATAGAAGAATATTTTTGTTGTTTTGTCGTGTTTATATTTTGTATTTTGTTTTTGAAAAAATATTTACAAAAGAGATTTTGGTGTTTGACGGGTTTTTAAGACTGCTTTAGAAGGTCATCCAATTCCTCTTGAGTCAAACACCTCATACCAATCCGGTGGACCAACTCATTAAACCTAGCGGAGGCAAGGCTTTGGTGAGAAGATCTGCCAATTGGTATTCTGTACCCACAAAATATAATTCAACAAGACTGCTCCACGTGATCCTTGATGAAATGATATCAAGATCGATGTGCTTTGATTTCGAAGTGTCGAACCGAAGTTGCACGAGATCGCAATGGCACTCCATTGTCGCAGTTATCGATTCTCAAATACGTAACCATAGTCTTTGAGTTGTGTTCTCATCCAAATGACTTGAGCACAACACCGATATGGCTACATATTCTCGCCGTTGAGGACAACGATGTACAATCCTCGCTTCGATTGCCATGACACTAGCTTATCACCAAGAAATTGTAAAGCTCCTGAAGTACTTTTCCGTGAGTCTAAGCATCCCGCGTGGTCGGCCCCGAAAAAGCGATTAGTTCAAAACCGAATCCTTCGGATACCAAGATTCCCAAATTAATGGTTCCCTTGATGTATCGGAGGATTCTTTTAGCCTCGAGAGGTGGGTTTCAGCTTGGTCGCGACCGATAACGGAGCAAAGATATAATGCAAAGACAATATCAGTCTACGCTAGCCGTTAGATACATGAGAGACCCAATAATACTACGGTATTTTGTAGGGTCCACCAATTTCCATGTAAATCGCCTAGCTTTTGGTATGAGCCATTGGTGTGGCATAGGTGTCACATGTATTCATTCCAAATTTGTGTAACAATTCAAGGGCATATTTGGACCGACTCAAGAAAATACCACGGGGTGATTGATGAACTTGTAGTCCTAGAAAGAACGTAAGTTCACCCATCATGGACATTTCAAAATGTTTCTTCATTAGTTTTGCAAAAGCTTATTGAGTACTTTTATGAGTTGACCTAAAATGATGTCATCCACATAAATTTGAACAATTAAAATATGTTCCCCGTGATATTGTATGAAAAGAGTTGGGTCAACCGAACCTTTGGTAAAATTATTGGCAATGAGGAAAGATGATAGCTTATCGCACCATGCCCGAGGAGCTTGTTTGAGACCATAGAGAGCTTTGTTCGCTTTATAGACATGATTAGGAAACTCGATCAATGAATCCTTCCGACCGTTGACCGACATAAACCGCTTTCAGTTGTCCATTGAGAAAAGCAGCTTTGACATCCATCCGAAAGACCGCGATATTCATATGAGCCGCAAATGCCGTGAAAAATCGAACGCCTCAAGACGAGCAACCGAGCAAAAGATTCTTCAAAGTCAATACCCTCTTCCCCGATGATAACCCTTAGCCACCGACGTGACTTGTTTACGATAACGTTTCCTTCAAAGATCCAATTTGTTTTTCCAAATCCATTTGAGACCAATGACGAGACCCTCGTTGGTCTTTCAACCAGCTCCCATACTTTCAAGACGCGTTTGAATTGGTTGAGTTCTTCTTGCATGGATTCAATCCACTTGTCTTTTGTCATTGCGTCTTTGATGTTTTTAGGTTCAGATTGGCGGGAGTGCATAAATGCAATGTTCACCATCCTGTGTGAAGACGCGTTGTCTAACGACCGATTGATTCGGGTTGCCACTAATGTTTTCCAGAGGATGGTCTTTTGTCCATCTATGTGTGGAGGGTTGATGTTGGTATACATTGTGCGATTCTGAGGATTCAAATGGTTTGTTGAAGATTCCGCGACATCGGTGCGGTCATTAGCAAACGGGTTAAAGAATGCATTTGGATCAAAATCTGCAGGTGGGGGTACTTCATTCGTAACATCATCGGTGGTTCATCATTGTTGGAAGCGGTTTGTTCAACTGTGTGTTGGAGTCAACTGGTGGTGCTTCTTCAACCGTAGTTGTTGTAGCAGTGTATCGTATAAGAGTATTATCGTTGAGGAAACATCGGATACACCGGAGCACGTTCATCAATATCAGCAATGGAGCAAATAACCTTTCCATTTGTTGACGAGTGTCGGGGGCTTTGTTGGTGATGATGGGGTTTGGGGAAGTTTAAGCGGTTGTGTCCGGGTTCCAAGCTATTATACTCATAAGCCATTTCCGTAAGTTCATCAAAATGAGCATGAATCGTTTCCATAACCTCTTTTGTTCGACGCATTCCGATTCGGAAACCTTTAGAATTATCACAATATCCAATAAAGACTCCAATGTCGGCTTTGGCTTTGAGCTTTCCAAAGTCATCACGATCATTATTCGGATAGCAAAGAGATCCAAATACATGAAAGTGTTTGAGATTCGGTTTTCTGTGGTGGACAAGCTCAAAAGGTGTTTTGTTGTGGCGTTTTGTAATCATAGAACGGTTTTGAGTATAGCATGCATGATACGACTTACGCCCATAAGTAATCTGAAGTTTAGCATTGATTAACATTGTTCTTGCGGCTTCCACTAACGCTCGGTTTAGATCTTTCAACAACTCCGCTTTTGTTCGTATACGCGTGCAATAGATGTCCGATGTCAATTCCCACTTTCTCATAAAATTCACGAAGAGTTTGTTAACAAATTGATTGCCTCTGCATTTTCGATTTGTCGAACGGTGTTTCAGAGTCAACTTGTATTTTCGTAAGAAAGGTGATGATCATCTGTGGAGCTTGATCTTTGCTTCAAAGAAAGTAGACCCAAGTCCAGCGTGAATAGTCATCAACAATTACTAAGATGTAGCGTTTGCCATTGATCGCTTTGCACGCGATCGGGCCACACAAATCCATGTGAAGAAGATGAAGCACATGTTGAGAGTCGTGTTCCACCTTTGAAGGAAAATGAGCACGAGTGCTTTTGCCTTGTTCACAAGCCGAGCAAAGGTGATCTTTAGAATACCGAAATCGTGGGAGTCCTTCAACTAGTTTGTGTCGAGCAAGGTTGGTGATGGTTTGAAAGTTTAGATGTGAGAGACGACGGTGCCATAGCCGGGATTTTGTTGATGTTGCCTTTGAAAGTAAGCAGATGGGAGAAGAAGCAACCATGTCTTGCATAGAGATAGTGTAAAGACTAGAATTACGCGAGCCGGACATATAAGGTCGCTTTCCTTGTAGATCACTTAATGAAACAAGTTTTCTCCCAAAGCAACCTCCAAATCTCCATCACGAACCGACCTCTTGAAAACAGATTGTGACCGAGGCCTTCCACATAATAAACCCCGCTAATTTCGATGTTCCCATTGATATAGTCTCAGTAGCCCATGATAGGCTGCAAGTGATCATTCGAACCCGGTGCCAATGAACTTTGCAATAAAGTTTGATAACAGCTTAAGGTTGCACGTCATGTGTCGGGAACATCCGCTATCAACAATCCGAGAGAATGATCTCAGACACCGCATTACACAATGCATCGACACGGATGGAATAGAAGTAGATGTGGAACCCAAATGTTAGAGGGTTCGAGGCGCTATAGTAGATATACACACATCAATAGCTATAGGTATCCATTTAAATCCTAGTGTGTTATATATCCATTTCTGCCATCTCCAACTAGTATTTGCTTTAGTCTTAGTGAATGCACTAGGTGGTACTACATTCCTAGGAGGTGATATTGGAGCTACAGGGACAAAGAAAGCGTTTCTTAGAATCTAAAGAGGCGGTCTACCAAGCAATGACTTAGAAAGATTAGTGGGCCTAGAGGTATTCGGTTCTTAGGATTCCTTAAACGAGAGATGATAGCTTTAGCAACACATTTATCATGACAATCGGAATTCATACTTTTACGACAAATAACACAAGGTGCATCGATCAATATCAAAAGTGCTTAATGGTTTAGCATTCGTTACATCACTATTTCTATTACATTTGCCGGACGCAATATCTATAGTGGAAGCAACGTGAGTCTTATTCATAGTCCTAGGGTGTTCTTCTACTTTAGCATTCTTTATTGATCTTTTCTTAGGTCGCAACTTCCTATTCTTCATGTAGTGCTCTTAGGTCGTGAAGTGCGGACGCGTTTGGAAAAGACTCAACTATTCTGCTTTGATAGAAGGAAGCACGCTTAGCAACTTGTGATTTGGCAGCAGTGATTCTAGGTTCATGATTACTAAGTGTTACCGGGGCTATTCTCTTTATCACGATAGGCGGAAGTTGTTCATACTTTCCTAACATTTCTCTTAACTTGAAGATAGTGTGAATCGGATCTTGATTTTCAGATCGAATATTTCCAGCAAAATGCATAACTTCTTTAGTGTGTGCAAGATAATGATCAAGTTCATTTGATGCTTCATCACGAAGTCTTTTTGAGTAAATCAAATATGACACCATATTCCTTTTAACTTTTACAAGTTCTTGTTCATATTTTGAGATTTGACACTTAAAAGACACGCTTTGATCATCCAGTTGCTCAATTTTTGGATCAGAAGATTTGTCACGCAATAGCGGGCGATTTTGTGTTGAAAAACAAGTTGTTGATCGTGAATATCGTTTTGACACCAATTAAGACGACGTATTGCATTTGAAAGTTCGTTTGACAATCGCTTGTTTTCAACTTTTAAGGACTCGACCAAGCACATTATCGGTGTTCTCAACATTTACCACGTAATCAACGATACAGAGATATAATCAAATGCATATGACAAAGAATTCAATAACACAACATTATGGACATCGGCATAGATGACATCTTCCAAGAGTCGATCAACATCTTTTCTCAACAATTTCTTTTACGTTTAGTGTTAGAAATAGATGTTTACTTTTCTCAAAACGACCTTCATTATCCAAGTTCCTTATGAAAGTCCCTTTCCCAAGACAATGCACAACTTTTCAAATTTTTAACATTTGGTAAAAGATTTTTCGGAAAAATGTCTCTTTGTTCTCGCGCCAGAGGCGATTGAAAATGTTGAACTTTGATTTTAGAATGATATTCTATCTCATGTTGTAAAGTTTTGAGGTCGGCCATGAAAAGGTCAAAATATCGAAGAATTTTGCGATTTTCAGGTTTTGAGTTTACTTCACCGATGGAAGGTAAAGGACCATAAGTTTGTGCATAATCTGGTTTGGGATTAACATTAGAAGACTCGAGCGTTTTATGATAATCCTTGGTGTGTTAGAAGAATCCGTTGGTGTGACGAAGTGACCGCTTTTGAATAGTTAAAAGGTTTGTTGTAAACAACTTTTTCTAATTTTGATCGACTCTCGCTCTTACGCATCTAATTCCTCTTGACGATGATATTCAACAACACTCATAAAATTATCAATTTTATATTACCTTTGAAACTTCGGATTTGGTTTGAATGTTTTGGTTGAAAGCTTAGGTTTGTAATCAGGAAGATTCGGTCCATATCCATTTGGATTGGGTTTTAAAGTAAACTTTTCAATAGTTGTGACCGACTCGCCATGTTTGTAAACAACAGTTTTAAACTCTTTAAGTTTGTTTTGCAAGCCGATGATTTCTTCAAGATGATCATCTATTCGTTCGTTGAATGCTTTTTGTATGCAGAGAACTGCTTTTTGACAAGTTAACAACTCAGCCTTAGCTTTTTGATTTTCCAAGGTGAGAGCATTAATTTGCTTTTTATGTTCATGTTTCAGTTGTTCTATTTTAGACAACAAAGCATTCTTCAAGCGCTAGATCACGACTGCTCTCTAAATATTTTTCGTTTTGATGAGATTTGGCAAAGGCCGCTTCAAAACCGTTTTCACGTTTTTCTTGAGTTTTGAAAAAGTTGAGTTGCTTTTGTAAACATTCAAAATCCTTGGTTAACAATGCATTTTTGCTTTTCAAGTCTTGATTAATGGCATGACATTTTTCCACTATGGTTTGTTGGTCTTGTATTAAACGAGCAAAATCTGGATGAGGCAAAGTTCGGCGTGTTCAACGTGAGTCACAACATGATCATTACTTAGATCCTCAAGTATAACCACGGAGTCAATTTGATTATCAAGGGAAACCATAAGGTCATCTTGATCGTCAAATATAACTACGGGTTCTAGTTGAAAATCGTCGGAATGAGATGTGGACGACTCATTTTGAACATTCGAAGCCTTGCCGGATTCAGATGTTGGCGGAGATATGAGATCAGAGATAAATATGGTTTGTTCGGGTACTGAGACAAGCCATCGATTGTCATACATCGGCCTGGTCACTCATGTGTAACTCCTGCATATTAGCCATCAACATAACAACTGCATTGGCTTGCAAGTCCTCCATATCATCATCCGAAGTGCATTTGCCATAAAGCTCGTTCTTTGTCTCGTGAGAGTTCCACCAATTTCATCCTTAAGAGCCAAAAGAAGAGCCTCTTTGTGATAAGCACTGCCCTTGTCCTAGGCTTTGGGCATGCATTAGCCATGTGTCCCTTCTCATTGCAGTTGTAGCATCGAAGACCATTCAACCCATGCTGAGCATTTCCCTGCTCCACCACTTGAGCTCGATTGTTATTCCTACCCACAAAGATTAAACCCTTGACCACCGCCCATCCGACCATAACCACGATTACGAACTTCAACTCGTCCATTGTTCACAAAACTTGATTCCTTGTATTAGATGAGGAACTAATATGGTTGTTGGATTTGTTGGTATAACGGCTAAAGGCATTAGCAATCATAGCAAATCCTTGTTGCGCTTGAACGGATCGATTCCTCATTAGCTTCACTGACAAGTGCTTGAGCATTGTTGTTGTTGTATGGAACCAATTGAGTTTGTTGAGATTGAGGTTGTGAAGGATCATATGGTGTGATTGTAGCAGTTGGTTGAGTTCTTTGGTTGAGAATAACCGCTTTTGAGCATATAAGGCAAGTTGTTGATTTTCCGGATGTGTCGGTGGAGCAATTTGAGAACGGAGAATCCTTTCCCTATCAACTTCCTTTTCATGAGGCTTCAAGTAATCGTACAACAATCCATATGTAGAATGATGCATATTCTTCGCTTGACGGAGAAAAATGACATACTTCTCCCATTCAGGGCCAAGACTACTCAGGAACTTAGTATTCAATGCAATTCTTGGCATGATGATGTTGTGTTTATCCAAATCATTGATGATGTCCGAAAAACGATGATGATAAGACTCTAGTGTCTCTCCGTGTTCAATCATGAAGTGTTCATAAGCCAAGTAAATTTTGGATTCCAAATCCTCCCGATTAAGTCGATCCTTCCATAAGAAGATGAATATGATCCCACATTTCCTTTGTAGTTTTTTGAGCATCAACACTTCGAAGAATTGGGTTAGGTAATCCTAAGAGGATATATTGCATTGCAAGTTCATCGGCTTCATAGTGTAGAAGTTCCTCTGCATTCAGGTCGGCAACAGGAGCAATGTTGGATTGTTCATCTCTTGGTGGATTAGCATTTGGATCGGCGGGTACGATAACAGAGGCATCTAAATGGACCTTCCAAGATAACCTTCTTTAAGAACTTTCCATGTGGCTTCTTAGATCACAAAACCTAAAGAACCTTATCACCCATTGATCGTAGTTTCCTGGAGTGAGCATTGGAGGTCTATCAAGTGATCCGACCTCATGAATTGATTGTTGGTCGCTAAAGCTTCACACATCTATGCAAACCAAGTGGGTTCCTTCATAGTGTTCCTTGATGGATGTTGATTGAATTCGTTTGTGTAGGGTTGAACTTGAAGACTTGGTGGTGGTTGAACCATTTGAGGTTGTGGAATTGCAGCAAGTTGTGGAGTATGTTGTTGATTAAATTGTTGTTGATAAATTGCTTGTTGTTGATTCCATTGTTGATGTTGTGGAGTTAGTTGTTGTTGATGTTGAGAATAAGTGTAAGGGAAATAGTTAGAGTATGGTGGTTGTGACATGTTGAAAACTTGTGTTGGTAAAAATGGATCTTTGTAGTCGAATGAACCTTTGTTGATGAAGTGTCCTTAGGCGTAGAAATCACAAGAAACCAAGTAGAACTTATGCGTAAAAACACCAAAGTTACACGTAACACGGAGGGTTACGCGTAGTTTTAGCTTACGCGTAAGTAGGGAAAGGACACTAAAGTTATGTGTAGACACAAAGTTAGGCGTAGAAACTTATGCGTAGGATTACCTTAGGCGTAAGACAAGGCTTAGGCGTAAGATGAATCTTATGCGTAGGATTTCTACGCAGAAGCTTTATGCTTATGCGTAAGTTTAGGTTTTATCTCAAATGATCTTTCACTATC
This sequence comes from Chrysanthemum makinoi, assembly GCA_910596185.1. Lineage (NCBI taxonomy): Eukaryota > Viridiplantae > Streptophyta > Magnoliopsida > Asterales > Asteraceae > Chrysanthemum > Chrysanthemum makinoi. The sequence goes on along the minus strand of OU343223.1, from coordinate 220,814,897 downwards.
ACGGCAAAAGATATCCAAAGTCGACGTATTTTCGTGCTTATCCAAGCAAGAAAACACGGAGTAAAACCACTAAAACTAAGATCAAACCAAGGAATAACTTACGCTGTAATATTAGGGTTTTGATACGGTAAGATTACTCGTAAAAATGATTGTGCTCAAATTTGTTTCTAAACCAGATTTTTGTTATGGAATAGCTTCAATATCACCAAAATAACACAAAAGTGTGAAACTTGATGAACCAAAACAAATAATAGGCGGGTTACGCGTAGAGAACGACACCGAACAAAAACACGCTTAAAAACTTAGATCCACGCGTAAAGGTTGAAACGTTTTGCCAAAAACAAGTATTTTAACACCTTAAAACATTGAAAGTACAAGAATCTTGGATTCAAACGTGTAAAAATTGTGTTTTTAATCGAACCAAAGTATCAAACCACGCACGTATGTTCTACGCGTAGGACCAAAACCCACTTCAAGAAACAATACGTTCACCCAACTAGTAGGCGATTGATACCACTGTCAGGTCACTAGATTTACAACACAAGCTTCAATGAAAGAGATAGAGAGGCGATTGAACAATATCCAAACAAACACACGCGTATATGTGAAACGATTATGCGTAAGGAGTGAATGAAAGATAATATTGAACAACCAACCTTCAAATGAAGGTTTACAAGGGGTATTTATAGGAGGGAAGCTAGGGCAACACTCCTAGTTCCCATCCTTACCTTATTGGACATGGGCCTAAGCTCATGGGCCTTCTACATAAGCTTAAGGCTAATAACAAACATAAAGGCCATAATTAATCTACCTATTACATATTTATTACTAACACTTGATTATGGTTTAGGAGTGATTCCAACAGTTGGAGTGCAAAAAAGCAACAATCAGTGGCTATGTCTTCAGCTGAAGCTGAGTATGTGGCTGCTGCAGGATGATGTGCCAATGTTTTATGGATGAAAAGTCAACTCAGTGACTATGACATCCATTACAAAATGGTACCTATACGTGACAACACCCGATTAATTACAATCTCCAATAACCCCGAGTCCTTTACCAAAGAACCAAACACATTGATATCAGATATCACTTCATCGGGGACCACATAATGAAAGGAGACATAGAACTCCATTTCATCCCTACCGGTATCAACTGGCGATATCTTCACAAAACCCTTGGATGAAACTACCTTCGGAGACCGGAAGGCTAATTGGGAATGCTTGACATTGAAAGTCGCATCCGAAACCAATCTCTGAAGTTCTGAAATGGTTCCTCCTCCCCTGAACGAAACCCACAATACAACTTCTCCTTTGAATGAGTAAGACTCATTCAGGGGACCCTGACGATTAATATTGAGCATTAGATGAGTAACTAAATGATCCAAGTATGAGTTACTTAAATGTCCTAGGTTGGTAACTATGCCAATTTAATATAGGAATATATGTCTCTTTATCTTACATGTCAACCATATCAAGGGTCCCTCACAAACCTACCTCATCCCCACTTGGCATTAAATGCCTCCTCTCACATGAAATATCTTATTGATATTTTATTACTACAAAAGTGCACTTTTACTATGCACCTCGCAATCCTTCCTTAAAATACGGGATTTTCTGCAGTGGTGGGTGGCATTAAATGTGGAATTTCAAGCTTTTCAAAACCCTTTACATATCCGTTTATGCTAAACCACCCCTCACCACTCTATAAATACCCTCTCATAAACATTAAAGCACACACAATTGATTTAAACAAAACTCAGTCAAAATCTCTTTCAAACCCAGAAATCATTGTGTTCTTCAAACCTCTTTCAAAAAAACCTTCATTGTAAACATTTACAAAGTTTTTCATCAAAACTTAAAGATTCAAAAATTCTTTGATTGTTCTTGTCAAGTTTTTCTCAAAACCCTAAAAACTATTTCAAAATAGAAATGGCAAGAACTCAATCTCTTGATGCACAACGATGGGTAGGGATCTTACTAATGTTGAATTTAAAACAAATAATGTCATAGGAAATTTTGAATACCCACAAAATGTCCGACCTATAAAGACATTATTAATTTTGTTTTAACTGTCCACTAAAAATGCCTTTGTTCAGTGTCCTCTATTGTTTACCAAAACCCCTCAGAGTTTTGGGCAACGTACCGTGGCCTATGACGACACGACACTAATGAGGTGACCTCCACGACCACTAAGGGAGTATCTCATTAAGTTCACCTTTTGATGGGAAACAATCAGCCACCTGGATTACAAAACGCGTTTCCACCTCTTTGGGTTGGACTATAATAAGGGTGTTTATGTCGCCCATCACGAACCCACAACAGTGAAGGATGGGTTAAAGCGAATTGCTTTAGAGCCAAACTTTTGGACAGTAACCCCACCAAAAAATTCATTCCCGTGGCTTGGAGGATCTTATTCACTTTTGTGATTGAGGTCCTCTGGTAACCACTTATCAACGAACAAGTTAATTCTATTCAGTTGATGATGGCTTCTTGTTTGATGAATGGGGTAAATGTCGACATTGGGGAGATCATTTACAGTGATCTCATAACTAAGCTCTGAGCAAATCTAGGGAAAAATATGTCTCATATCCTAGATTTGTCTCTTGTGCTCTACAAGTGTTCTTGGGTTGCAATTACCCTCGGAAGAAAATTTTGGTGCTTTACAAGGCCCTGAGCAAATCAAATTTTCAAAAGACCCATCCCTAGTCCATAACATTGAATTGACGCCCATATGGTTCTGTAAACAACCGGGAGGGATCGGTCTCAAACCCTACTCCTAAAAAGAGAGGGAAGTCTCGGGTGGGACTAAGACTAAACCCAAGTCTCAAGGCCACGAGGCTTCGAACACAGCCTAAGAGGCACAAAAGCCCAGACTAAACAGACACCCATTGGTGACGGAGCAAAATCCACCCGTGACAACGAAGGACATTGATACATCATAATGTCGGTGCCGCTTGTCAAACCACTACTCCCCAAGATCCGAGGAAACATACAACCCCGGTAGGAGCGCCTTCCAGCGCCAAAGGATGACATTAGCAAATCCGGCCTTTGTCCGAGGGCACACTAAATGATCCCAAAGACTGGGGGGAAACAAACAACCCATTGATAGGGATACCACCTTCACTGACTCTGCTAAAGGCACGGAAAACACCCGCCCGGTGTCTCGTGGGGTCTCGGGGGGACAAAGACTCGGAGGGACAGACTCAACCAGCGATATGGAACCCAAAACCAATCCGACTCCAGAGAAGGCACTGGAAACGCCCACGGTGTCTAAGGGGTCAACGGGGACAAAGACTCGAGAGGAAATATACCCATATGGAACCCATCACCAACCCCTAACCGTTCAACGATGTTCTTTGAATACTATTTTCTGAAGATGAACTGTCGTGCTGATGATGAGATTTTATCACAGGGAAGAAGTGGACGCCGAGGTTCAAGTGAACAAGGACCTCGGCCTGATCCACGAGCATCTTGAATCACCATTCAAGCGACAATGATGACTCCTCTTCCTCCTGATGAGTTCAGCGTTTGACAATGTTCTTCCATTAACTGAAAAGGCACAAATGGTTCGGTGGATCACAAGAGCTTCAAGGAACTATATAAAGGGGTCACTGACACTCTGTGAACAACACACCGCTGAAGCGGTGCCGTTATACAGACCTGGTGAAGTCCAAACTTTTGATGAAAATGTTCATGAGCACAGGGATCTAATGTATGACAACCTTCACAGACTGGATGAAAACTTGGCTAAATTTCTCGGGCACCTTGAGGGTGTAGGCACAAAGATAGATGAAATCGAGAAATTTGTCAAAGAAGATCCGGTGCTCAACTCTCAAGTCTTTGCCAAGGCTCTTGAGGCTTACTACAAAACAATCTTCCAAATTTGAATCGGGTCGAAATGCTCCAATCGCAAATGTTGAGGTCTTCAATCTTGATTCAGTCCCTTCAAGCTACATTGGGCTCTCGTGAATAATCGGTGGCTACTTTGGCTCAAGCATCTTCTTCCCCGGCACGGAATCTCGGGCCCGAATGACTGCTCTGGAGGTTTCTCGGCAAATTTGGAAGCAAAAGTCACCGTATTCAAACTGACACCGGATATCAAGGCTATGATCTCGAAATTTATCAAGCCTTCAAGGGACAAGCAGACTCCGTCCCCCTCAGGCACCCACACCAACTCTTGCCCACACTGACGCTCCGAGCTTGCGGGGAGAAAGAAGAAACTCCTCTTCACACGCGAGGGAGACAACACCACCAGTATCTGCAGCTCCAATCTCATCATCACCACCAGTCTTAGCAATACCTATCTCATCAATCCCACCACCAACATCAACAACAACAACAGCGGCAGTGATTACACCAATAATAACAACAACACCGCCCCGGTAGCATCTTCTTCTTCAGGGCGGGACAAAGGAAAAGGCAAAATGACAACACCTCCTGATCCTGAGAAGATTCCCTTTAAGATCGGCGACAGCGAATACGCTCACACCATAATAAATAAGTGCCTATCTTGCAAAAGAAGAAAGGAAACGAAACTTCTTTGAGGAAGAAAGAAAAGCAGAGAGGCGGTAAAGGTGGTCGCTAAAGAAGCTGAAAAAGTTGGAATAGATGCTAAGAAGCTTAAAAGGGTCGAGGCGGGACAAAAGTTCAAGGGCCCGCTTTCGGATGGTGAAATGAGAAAGCAGTTGGAAGAAAAGAAGAAGAAAACTGAAGCTCTAAGGCAAAGCTGAATTGAGCATTACAAGTGGACAATCACAAGCCGAAGGCTACCTGAAAAGATCACAGATGTCAAGATCATCCCTAATACCAAACCACTGGCCATGAATGTTTATAGAGGGGATGATAAAAGACACTTTGAGGTTCATGATCCCTAAAATTCACCGACTTTGGGATCACTGAACTCGATGAGCTTGGTCCAATTATCGAAAATAAAAAGAATCGCGGTGGTTAAGGAGTGATGAAGATGCTCGATAAAAGATATGAAAGGAGAGATGCACCCGGCTGAGATTGACACCTGCCTTAACTATACCTCAAGGATCTCAACCACAATCATCCACTGGCAAAAGGAAGAGAGTTGAGTTCTAGCCTCGAGATAAAACCGCCTGGCTTTGAATGCAACAGAGGAGCCTCCGAAGGTGTTAAGTTTGTAAACTGTTTGGTGATTGAAAAGCCTGAAAGAGGGCTATTTCTCATTGATGAATATGGAAACCCAGCGTTCCAAAGGTGGAGCGATATTGATAAGGCTGGAGTGGCAACAATGCGGAGCTACATACCAATGGCTTCTCAAATTCAGTCTCCTGCAAATATCAAGTTTTAGTCTGACTTAAATGCCAAGATAAGAGAGCATCCTGACAGGAAACGATCACAAAGAAAGTCAAGCTTGAAGCACTGGGAATCCATCTAGACTGATAATTTTGATTTATGTTTTTGTACTAGTGATAGGAGCCATGTAATCTGATCAATAAAAGATGTATGTTTTTGTTAAATTACTCGGTGTTCCTGATTGTATTCATTAGTACATTCAGTGTAAGAAGAAGCCATTTGCTCACTTACACCGATCAAACACTTAGGCTATTTGTATATCCAAATAGGGGGAGGCTGTTGGGTTCAGTAAATACCCAAACCCCTTAATCTAGGATTTGAATAGAAATAGCCCAAGTGTCTAGTTCGTTAAACACTACCGTGTCACGAGTGCATAGTCTCGGTGGAGCCATCTTCGAGATACTCATGACGAGGCAACAAGATAGTCTCTCACTTAGCAAAGCGTAACTTAAAGGGTGAAGACTGAGTCAAGAAGAATATGGTGGATTCAGGTGAGTGACAATAACTCACGAATCCCTAAGACTCACCAACTACTTACTGAAGACAAACTGAAGTAGAAGAGAAGGATGTAAAGACTGAAGAATGGCGGGACAAGGCGGGATAAGTTTGAATAGATAAGACGAAGTCCTTATCAACCAAAGTCAACTTTCCCTGAATAGCAAAAGATCATGCTCAGTGTCATCACTGACCTTAGGAAAGTAGTCTTGTCTCTTACCTAGAATAGCCTTTGTAAATAGAGACAAAATGCATCGATTTTTGTCTTCTGTAAGATGTCAGTTTGTCACTTAGGAAAGAGTTAAATCTCATACATGTATAAATAGCATAAGAGATGGAGTGAAAAGGTTAAGCTTGTGAATTGTAAAAACACACATACACACAAGCCATCTTTTCGCCTCCAAATCAACTTAATCCCGAGATAGCTCAAATGGGTTCTAAGAGTTGTGCTCAACATAGCTGAGCTTAGAGAGAGTCACCAAACTTTGTTATTTCAATCCGAAGTCTGTTCGCATTTGTACTTGGGTAACATATTCTTTTTGATTGATTTCTAATAAAGAATATGATGTTGAAAATTACTTTGTGTGTTTTACTTATGTTAATTTCAGTCATTGTTCACTATTAACTTGTTTTATATTCTTAAACTATTTTAAACGATAGTGAACGGGGAACAACATCTATGTCTATTGTTGTGTGCTCGTATGATGATTAAAAATGTGCTTACTTAGGTTTTATTACTCCCTAGTTATCTCCTATTGATGGTTGAATTGTCACGTCCTTATTCTTAACGCGTTGTGTTTCTAAGGTCGTAGGATATGCGTTTATCCCTAACTCTTTGAAGCTACCAAAGGTTAATGACTACAAAATCTCTAGGATTCATAAACTTAACACTAAGGTATTCTTTGGATGTTTAGCCTACAATTCCACTAGTAACTATATGCTAAGGTTCAACAAATATTAATCAAGCATTAATAGCACAACGAATGACCTATCGCAATACTAGGTCAATCACAATTAAGATAAGAGACAACCAATCAATATTCAATAACTAGGTTTCATATTACCTAAGCAAACACACAAATAAATTAGCCGGACATGGAGAACATGCAAGCATAGATACAATCATGTGAAGACATAATTGAATTAATGAAGTAAAACACTTATCTTGATGTAAAATAGGGTATGGAACCCTAAAATACTATACAAGACAACCTTGGTTCAGTTTAGGTTTTTACTCCACAAAAATACCTCTCTAAAACTGAAAAATTCGGATTCTATATATAGTATTACAAACTGCGACGGCGTCACTCTTTAATTGTGGCCACGGTTCGCCGTCATTAGGTTTTCATCTTGACCACGTTATCATTGTGATGGCGTCACCTTATGCCTGTGACGCCATCTCCTTCAGTCTCTGACACCGTCTGGATCAAATCTAGGCCGTCTGAGCTGCAACGCCCTACTCTTTTAAAACCTGATGCCGTCACTTGTAAATAAGCAATTTGGCTACTGAGTCATCACAAAACATGTTCCGATGGAATCACAAATAGAACCTGATGCCGTCCCCTTTCAATTCAGCAGATTGGGTGTCTCGGTTCTTGACTTTGGCCATTTTCTTCATATATTCGCGCCTTTTCGTCCGAATAAGTGTCATTCCAGCAATTTGCCTTCAAGAGACCTAAAAAGTGAAAAGGAACGAAATTAAGTAGTAACGGATAGAAAAGTGATCAATTAAGGGCTTAAATGACCACTAAAAAGGTACCTTTTAAATCCTTATCAAATATCCCTACACTTGGTATTTGCTTGTCCTCAAGCAAATGTGCTTTTGGCCAATTGATTTATAAATTAAGGGTCATGAAGCATTAGTTTAGAACGATCCACAACAAATATAAGCCTCGCAAAAGTCATAACAAGCACGGAAATTACATACTAGCACCTCACATGGGGTGTTTGGAAACTCACATCTCTCGGGTGTATATGAAATATAACAAGTTGGAAATGGAAGATAAACACTCATTAACTGGTCCTAGTACATAGATTACCATAGGCTTGACACTAGATTAAATCTCCATCGCTCTGGCGTAAGCACCTAGGAAAGACTTTCCAAGAGGTCTTTTAAAGGGTTGTAATGTTAGGATTACGGTAGGGAAACAAAGGGTTTGGTGGGATAGACGATTTAGTGGTGGTAAGTCAAAAATCTTTATGTTACAAGCATGCGAAGAATGGTGTTGCTAAGCCAAGACTCGACACTCTAAACTCTAGATAACTGAAATAAACAAACATAAATTTAAAGATAGATGTAGGATGGTAGCCCGTATGTTTTTTTTTTTCATTTTTCTTTTTTACACTTTTTTTATCTTTTCTCTTTTTCTCCTTTTCATTTTTTTCATACACTTTACTCTACCATCCTCACAAAATGATAGGGATTTATAGGCACATCCCTACACTTGAGTTTATTACTCTAACACTAATTAAATCTAAAAGATCAAAACACTTGGAGTACATTATTATGCAAAAAAGGGAATTTGAATTTAACGGCATTTCATAAAATTTAACTTTTCCCATGAGTCCCAATCACCCAAAAACTGCACAAAGGATATGACTCGTCTTAGCAACTTATGCAAGCAACTAGATAATTGAACTAAGGGTTTAGTGTGATAACAATAATGACTAAAAGTGAGTGCATACAAGGTAGTAAGGCGAGTGTACATTTGGGGTGGATTAAATAATGTTTTCATTGATATTCAACAAACATCAAGAACCGAAAAGGATAGCTCTGAGGTGTTAACTAGGGGTATACGCAGTACTCAAAGATGAGTATGGGGAATTACTCGATGGAAGAAGTAATTATTTACAGGTATCAAACAAGGGTTATCCTAATGCCTCTTATCATTTAGTTATTCCTAACTACACAAGTGTGGTCTTACTAGCGATCTCGGAATGCATCACAAAACAAGTTCTAGAATCTATTATACTACCGGTTCACACTCGAAGCATTAAAGATGAATGCTTTAATTCCTACAAATTTAAGGGCGATCCTCACATTTTTGGTGGAATTTAAGTAGGAAAGGGTTTTTATGCTAGTCATATAATTTCATATCCATGAGACGCTTTATTAAGACTAATGGCCCACTCCTATATGTCATGAAAAAATTTAAATTTGGTGCCAAAATTACCCTAGCTGATATTTCTCATGGTTTATTAGACAAATGAAATTGGACAAAGCAAATAGTCAAGGATAAGCATAGTTTCAAAGTTCCTGTTTTATTTTCCCTACCTACACTTAAACTGAACATTGTCCCTAATGTTCCCCGAAAGTATCAAAGTTATGATAATGGAAGGTAATTAAAACGAAAGAAACTAGTACTCCCTGATTAGCTCGGTAGGATCCGTGTGAAGTAGTGGTTAAATCTTTCTTCAAGAAGAGTGTTTGCATTAAAAGCTCCTTCCAATCTCTCTTGATAAATTAAACCTGCACACTTGAAGAAAACAAACGAAACATTCACGTAAAATCGGCGGTAACAATATATATATGACTCTACTAAACTAGGATATAATGCTTGTGGAATGGATGTTTACAGATTTTCTTGAAAATTAAGACCTGGAAAATTCCCAAAATTTATAAGTAGCTCAGAAAACGAGAAAAAATTAGTAGCGGTTTCTACTCCTCCGGCCGTCAGGTTATCTGACAGCGGTCTGCGATTTTCTGGAAAAAATTCTGGAACATTTTTATCTTTAAAATATGGAAAATTTTCCTGCAAAACATCTATTATGACTCAATACAAGCATTTGACTCGAACAAACACACATGTATATCTTTTAAATAATTGTAATTCTCATGTTCACGTTCTTTTTGAAAACGTGTGTAATCCTTCTACACTTATCCCTTATGTAAAATACCTTTATATGTAATTAAGACGAGTTTAAAGACAAAATAAAGCATTTTTACAAATTTAAACATGAGAACATACAATAATGAAAATATATATGACACACAAATAAAAATGAAAAACAAATACACATGGGTTGCCTCCCAAGAAGCGCTTGTTTTTATTCGAGTCACGAGCTTGACTCTACCCTTATTTAACGGATAAAAGGGAAGTTTTTCATACACTTAAGCTTAAGTGCGGGTGATAGTAGCGATACACACCCTTAGGGTGGAAATTTGCTACGTGAGGAGAGGGTGATGGGCGATTTATATGCTCAAAGATTCTTAGTTAATTCTATTGGTGTAACGGGTGAATCAAATCTCTCTCCTAAAAATGGATCATCTTCTATCAACTTCAAAAGATTCTTAGTTAAGGATCCATCTTGACCTAATAAACCCGGTTTAAACCCATAATATTTCTTGTTATCAACCATGAATGGGTGATATAAGTGTGTAAGGTCATGGGTTACTCCTATATTAGCTTCCACTCTACATGGCCTAGAGTCTACCACCTTTATCAAACAAGTACCCGGACTATTTATTTTGATGGGTGGATTGGGGCCTAATTTAATTCCAAGATTCACATCTAAAGACGGAAAATTGGGCAAGGTTTTTGGTTGAGGCTCCGTTTCATCAAAATTAGGAACTTCCCTAGGACTAAGAGAGAGGTCATGAAAACAAGCATCTAAACCTACATTCTCTAGTGGCGTTTGGTCCAGAGGTTCTATATCAATCGCGGTTCATATATTCTCTTCTACATCTTCCGGGTAAGTTATAGGCGATGTGTGTTCCTTAAGTGATGGTAGGGCTTGTGGGCTTGGAGTTTCCACCTCATTCTTTAATATATCAAGATCTGTTAAATGTTCATTATGTGTTTTAGTATGATCCAACCCAAATACACTCCTAAGCATCTCAAATCCTTCTTTAGCCATTTCAAATTCTTGGTCCGATTCATAAGAATCATTCTCAAAAATTTGATCACTATGTTCTATTTGCCTAAAGGATTCCTCATGCGTGTCATATGTTTTGAAATCTATCCCACAAATGCAACTATGTAGTTCAACTCTAACCATCTCACAATCTTGTTCGGGTTTAGGTTCCATGTTCTTAAAAACTAAGTCTTTTTGATCATGTGATGGATCTGGACACACACCTTGTGTCAGTGATATTTTGTATTATATTAATAAGCACGCGGAATTTACTTAGTAATACTTAGAAGACAGATTATATGATGTATTGTAAGTGAACACAGATTAAACACAAAACTAAGCTCCAATGTTATTAATGAATAATACAAGTGATCTTGCTTATCACTAGGGTTACACCTTGAAGCTTATGTGAATGATACGTATGTAAGTAAGTTACTAAGACAATGACCTAGGACCTCCTTTTATAGTACAAGGAGTCCTTTACAAGATAAGTATAAAGCTAACAATATAGAATATACACAAGATCTTTTCTATACTTATCTAAACACGTTTTCCTAACAATTATCTAATAGCAGTGGTAATAATGTGCGGCAGAAGGGTAATCGTTTCCAACTTCGCTAGTGCAATACTTAGCAATGTCTTCCACAGCTATTAGTGATAAATGATTATTCCCAACAATCTTCCCCTAAACTTATGATTTCTCTACAAATCAATAAGTTTCTTCAATCTGCATCATCTTCAAGGATTTGGGGAATTCTACCAAACACTTCACTTCTTCCTTAAATTCTGAATAGCTCTTGAACATTGATCTTGAAGCCTAAGTAACAATGCTCTGACCTTATCATTATCTTCATGAACTCTTATTGTTGTACATAACATCAGTGTGAGAGTTCCAACTCTGAGTGGATATTCTTTCTCAGCAAGCATGAATGCATCTACTCCATTGGCTGTAGAAACATGATGAACTTCACATGAATCATAATAAAACCATTTAGTACCAGGACATGAACATGAGAATTTCCAGAAATCATCATTGACATCTGGTTCATAGAGCATTCTAAGATTAACCTATAACTACATCTCCTTCATATCTTTGAGATCTTCAGCATCAAACCTTTCTTGAACTAACTTCCATAGTGTATCAAGATCATCTCTGTCAAAATCTTTGATGAGATCTTCAAATTGAATGAATGATGAAGTTTCAGCACCTAGCCTTGTAATCTTCCAGGTTGGAGCAAAGTTGCTAGCAGTAAACACTTCCCAATCAATGATAAGATTTCTGACTTGCACTGGTTCTGGATAAAAATCTTCTTCTTCAATCACAATCATATCAGTCAGTTGTTCTTCAGTGAATTTCTTAGTTGGAACTTCTTGTTCTTCACAAACTTTGTCTTAACAGTCTGAGAATCACTGTCTTTGGCCTTTCTCTTCAAACCATGATACATTCTTGCTTCTTCTTTAGAGTCCATTGGAATGAAATCTTTATCTTGTCTTTGAACTCTGTAGTAGATACTTTCAACTTTATCATCAGGCATTCCTTTGAATTGATGCTTTTTTCAGCCACCAACATTGCAATAATAAGTCTTCATGTATGCAATAACTTGTGCCTTAGTTGGTTGCCTTGGTTTCTTTTGACCCTTTCTGACTGAACTAATCACATCTTGAAGTGCTTGATTATTCTTCATCTGAATAAAATCTTTCAACTGAGCAGTTCTTTGTTCTGCAGTTAAAGATTTATCAGCTACAAGGTCAATTGCCTTCTTCTTGATTACTAGATCATGTGCAATCAAGAACTCTATTTCTTCTTCTGTAGGCACATATGAAAACTCTGGAGTCTTTTCTCTAAGAACTGTAGGTGAAACCGTGGAAATTGGATTAACATCCATGGTTATGTCAAGATCCTCCATTCGCTGATCTTTTAGCCTCCATGAAGTCTGCAACTTCTTGTTCATCTAACATTTTCTTCTTTGCTTCTTCTTCTTCTCTGATCTTTTGAGCAACTTCAGCATCATAAGCAATTTGAGCTTGTTCTTTCTTAGAAATCTTCCTTCCAGGTTGCTCTTCACTTTCCATAACTGCTTTACCTTTCTTCTTCTTAATTTCTTCCTCTGCAGTGGTAATTTCTTGATCATCAGTGGTAATTTCTTCTGCAGTGGGAATAAAGTCAGTGGTTCTTGAAAATATCTTGCTCTAGTTACTCTTCATGAGTATCAGCTTCCTCAGTACCTTTACTAGAAACACCTTCATCTTCAAAATCAATTCTCCTCCCCTGAGTTTCAGCATTTGTTTTCCTCCCCTGTTTGGGAGAATTTCCTAAATCTTTATCAAAATCTGCTGAATCACCATCATCAGGTGAGGATGGAGATGAATCACTATCTTTGCATTTTCTTCCGCTTTTCAACCCTACTTCTCTTCTTTCAAGGTCTGAATCTCCTGTTTTAATTGTGTAATGTCCTTGGCATGTTGCTCCTTTACTTGTGCCAAGTCTTTCTCCAGAGATTCAACCTGCTTAGCTAATTGTGTACAAAATGCCATCAAATCCATAGGTTGCCCACTGCCCTCAACACTTCCAACTGTGTGACCTGTTGGGAGAGGTGAATCATAGGGCATTGGCTCATATTCCTCCCTAGTGGGACTAGGTTGAAGTCGAGAACCACCACTGCTTGTGCCTAAACCAAAAGGATCAGGTACATGCTGTGTTGTAATGGGAGGAGTTGGCTGTTTTTGCCTCCTCTCATAGGTGTGAGAAACTGGTAGAGTATAATCAATGTTTGGAACAGTGATTATGGGTGAGTTTTGTACTTGTGAAATCTTTGCAAGCATTTGAGGAAAGAGAGGTGTAAAATCCATATTGCCATCTTTATTGATGTTTTGAAAAACTTTAGGCTTAAGGCAACGGATTTTGTAAATGTTTTTATGGGGTTGCAGTTGAAACTCATTGAGCACTGCTTGCACAAACCTTGGATACATCAAAAATTTTGTTGAACTCTTTACATTGCCTTGCATACTTTGAAAAATATATTTTGACCAATTAAAAGTCCTATCTAAAGCTAGACAAACCAAAGGGTAAGCCATGGTTGAACTGAATTGTTCATAAGAAGTTTTCTTTTGACTTAGGCAATGCAAAAGAGTATGTATCAAAAATCTCCAATGGGGACAAAAACCACTCTTTTTGAAAGTAGCCTTTTTATCAGTGGTATCATATCCCATGGATGATAAATTTTCATGTATTTCTGGCATAGGTAATGTGATGATACCATTGAGATCATCCAATTGGAGAATTCTCCTCAAGGATGCCTCAGTAACATCAATAGTTACCCCGTCCATAGTGGCTCTTAGAGCATCCACTGTTTCATGTGTATCTCTATTCTCAAGTGTTATGGATTGAGTAGAAGTCCAAAACTGTTTGATTTGAGTGATATAGATTGTGGGATTAAGCAATAAAGCATACCTTATATGGGTAGTATTAAGAAAGTCCACAATCTGGTGAAAAACAGGGCCACTCTTCTCGTTTGACTTTTCTATGTAGGCCACTTGGTTGTGCTAATCTGCAAATTTTAATGGTGCCATAGAAACTTTTGATGAAAAAGATATTATGTCAGTAAGAATCGAAGGAATAACTAGCCAATTGAGACAAAAGATATATAAAGGTAGAGTTTAAGAGTTTTGCGCAAGAAAGATTATCTAAGGAAAGTATTTATCTTTAGGGGATAAATATCAAATAGGAAAATAGATAATCTTCTAAAAAGTTACCCTATATATATGGAAAGCAATTTTTCTACAACGGCTAGTAAAAATTAGTTCTGACACAACAGTTGTAACGGCTAGATCAACGTGGTAAAAATACTATTGTCGAGTGGAAACGTGAACTAGCAGTGATAATTTTTTGAGAAATTTTCAAAGAGCGGTGGTAAAGAAAAACATATAAAAACTAGACTGCTCTTATCATAGTTTTTAGCAAACTACCAGCTATCAACGGATTTGATATGTCTTTACCATGAGCCGTTTGCTATGGACTAGCCAACTCTTAATCATAAAGAATATGGTGAGTTGATAACCATATAGTTTTTGGTAAACTATCAACCATAAACGGATTTGTCAAGTCTTTACCAGTAGCCGTTTGCTCTGGACTAGTTGATTCTTTTGTGGGTTAGACATGGTGAATTAATAACCATTTGTTGCGTATCTCAGTTAGACACCTTTTAAGATCAATTCCCATCTATGCTGCATAAAAGTTATTGAACAAGCAAAAACACAAGCACAAAAACATATACAAACTAATACAACAATGTTAGTACCCAAAGACTTCCACTCAACAACAAAGACCATTTGACACAAAAAGTTTATGGATTTAGCATTCCAATACTTGTTACCAATTACTGAAATCTACCCACATCAAGTCCTTTTGTTAATAAATCAGCATAGTTGTCATCAGTATGGATTTTGACAACTTGAATTAGTCCTTTTCATAACAATCTCTTATGAAATGGTGTCTAATTTCAATATGTTTAGTCTTTGAGTGTTGAACTGGATTCTTAATAATGCAAATGGTACTGCTATTGTCAATATGGATGATGGTATTCATGAAATTGTACCCATAGTCCAAGTTGATTCGAAGCCATAGAACTTTAGCACAGCAACTTGCAGCCGACCATACTACGCCTCGGTTGATGAATTAGCCACCATTGTTTGTTTCTTGCCTTGCCATGACACTAATCTTTGCCAATAAATTGGCATCCACCATTGTAGATTTTCTATCCAAGCTAGCTCCGGCATAGTCACTATCTGAGTAAGTAACCAAATCTAGAGGAGATTCTCTAGGGTACCATAATCCTAGAGTGGGAAATGCTTTAAGATATCTGAAAATCTTCTTCCAGAGTCAAGTGAGAGAACAGGAGTGACTTGAAACCTTGCACAAGCACACACTTCAAACATAATATCTGGTCTAGATGATGTAAGATACATCAAAGAACCAATCATAGACTTGTACATGTGCACATCAACTGCTTCACCACTATTTTCTTTCAAGTGTTGATGTGTAGTCTTGTCTGCAGGGGTGCTGGATGACTTTGCATCAGTGAACTTGAACTTCCTTAGTATCTCAGTCACATATTTATCTTTATTGATGAAAATACCGTCTGGCTTTTGTTGTACTTGAAGTCCCAAGAAGAATGTGAGTTCACCCATAGAACTCATCTTGAATTCTTCTTTCATTAGCTTCTCAAATTCTTTGCACATCTCTGTCTTTGTAGATCCAAAATGATATCATCAACATATACTTGAACTAACAAGATATCATTCTTGTCTTTCTTGATGAACAAATTTTGATCCACTCTGCCTCTATGAAACCCATTATCAAGAAGATAAGTAGTCAAGGTCTCATACCATTTTCTTGGTGCTTGACGCAAGCCATACAATGCTTTAACCACCCTATACACTTTGTTAGGATATTGAGGTCTTCAAAGCACGGAGGTTGTGAAACATAAACCTCCTCATCAATCTGCCCATATAGAAAAGCACTTTTACATCCATTTGATAGACTTTAAAGCCCATAAAGGATGCATAGGCTAAGAACGACTGATTGCTTCAATTCGTGCTTGAACTGGGCAAACACTTCTTCATAGTCAATACCCTCCTCTAAGTGTATCATTGAGCACAAGCCTAGCTTTATTCCGATAACAATTCCTCTTTCATCATTCTTGTTTCTAAAAACCCATTTAGTACCTATTACCTTCTTGCCAAAGGGCAAATCACAAACACCAAACCTTTTGAAGCTTGAATTGAAGCAACTCTTCTTGCATTGCTTCCACCCACCTTTCATCTTCAAGTGCCTTGTATACATTCTTTGGCTCCATTTGTGACAGAAAACACATGAAAATACATTCATTCTTGCCTTCATGATGCTTAGATTCATAGATTTCACTGATAAATCCATGAATATCAGACAATTTTGTTTGTCTTCTAGTCTTCACTGGTGAATTGACAACCCTAATCACATTTTCAAGAGGATGTGATTTATGAATTAAAGTATGGGGAGTCTGAGGAACTGCAATCTCATTTGGCATATTTGAGATTTCAACATCATTGGATTGAGCTCTCTCTATAACTGGAGTTGTATTTTCCACTTCGGTGTTGCGGTGGAAACTTGGCCTAGCGATGGAATCGAATTTCCACTGCTTTTAGGATCTTCAGTGTTCATGTTGCTATCTCCTTCCTTATCAGAATCATTAGAAGGATGAGCATCTCCAGTCTTTGGAAAATCATCATTATCGCATAGTCCCAAAGGGCCAATTCATCTTGATCATCCACTTGATCCTTGTTGGGTTCATCATCATCAAGAAACTCTTACGAACACGCAAAATCATAAGAAGATGTACCTGTAGAAATAGGCACATAATTCATAGTATGGGTTAGTGTATCAAGATCAAACAGCCTTTCTGGACTAGTTCCATTGACATTCACTTTGTTTTCCAGGAACTCAACATGCATATTTTCTTCAATCTTTTGGGTTCTTAAGTTGAATACTCTAAAAGCTTCTACGACCATGGAATACCTAAAAAAATACCCTTCATCAGCTTTTTCTTCAAATTTGCCCAGATAATTTATGGTATTGAGAATAGTAACATGACATCCAAATGGTCTCATGAAGTCAAGGATATGTGATCTACCCCTAAATAACTCATAAGGTGTATTCTTCTTTGTTTTCACTACTAAAACCCTGTTTTGTACATAACAAGCGATGTTAACTGCTTCATTAAAAATGATTGGCAACTTAGAATATGCCAACATGGTTCTAGCGACCTCTATAAGTGTCCTTTCTCCTCTTGCAACACCATTTTGTTGAGGAGTTCTAGCAACACTAAATTCTCTTTTAATACCTTTATCTATGCAAAAATCATCCATAACTCTATTTTAAAATTCGTCCCATTGTCACACCTGATGATTTTCACTTTGAAATCATATTGGTTTTCTACTTGTGTGATAAAGGTCTTAAGGGCCTGATTGTTTCATCCTTTGAATTAAGAAAGAAAACCCATGTAAACCTGCTGAAATCATCAGTTACAACAAGACAATACTTTTAAGATTTAAAATTGCTGACGGATGTAGGACCAAACAAGTCCATATGTAACATTTGAAGTGGGTGAGCAATAGATTTAACCAACTTTAACACACCAAAACTCTGTGTTGTTTGCCTTTAAGACAAACCACCAGGGTTTGATCATTCTCAAATCTTTTAGGGTAAACCTCTCACTAAACCATCTTTAACAATCTTATTAATGGTTTTGAAATTTACATGACCAAGTCTTCTATGCCATAACATGGATTCATCCACTATGGCCTTTGCAATCAAGCAAGCATAATCATCTTTAGCAACAATGTTGTTCATATCAAAGCTATATAAGTTGCCTTTTCTAGGAATCTTAAGAAGAATCTGACTTTCATTTGGCATCTTAAAATCCTTAGAGAGAACAAAACACATATCTTTGGCAAAAAGAACATTGTTTTGCTTGTCACACATTAGTGACACACTAAAAAGATTATGCTTAAGCTCTTTTACATAGTACACAGGTTCAAAGTCTAAGTTACCAGTTTTGATGACCTCTTTACCAGCAACTTTTCCTTTAACTCCACCTCCAAAACGACAAACGTTGTCCATCATAATGTTCAAAATTTGAGAGATAGGACTTGTTGCCAGTCATGTGCCTTGAACATCCACTATTTGTGTAGCCTTGATCTGATCTTTTTGTCCTTGGATGTTCTGCACATAAAAGAGTTAGTTTCTTTTGGAGACCCAAGCCATGATTGACTTGGAACTGCCTCGTGTATCAATATAGTTAAATCTATCAAAGGTCATTGATACACCATTGGGATTGGTTGATGAGGTAATTCCTTTGGGTTTCCATTCCCGTCTTTGAGGCCTTTCCCATGTCCCCCCTTTTCTTGTTTACAACCCTTGTAGTGGGAACTTTTGAATGAGCAGTGGAAACTGCTGGTTTGATTTTAGGTACCCACTGTTGGTTATAATGAACCTTTTTATTCTTAAAAGTTCTTTTCCCTATTTGTGCAGATTTTGCAAAAGTTGGTTTAGATTTTGCACTTGAAACAGATGATTTAGGGTGAGCAGTGTTAACAGTTTTAGCAGTGGCAAAAGATTTAAGACCACTTCTTAGTTGAACTGCTCTTGGGATCATTTGGCTGTGTGAATTAGTGTGTAAATTGTTTTGAAACACTTAGTCTCTACCCTTTTATTCCCATGGACTTCCCTTCTCCCAAAATGATAGTTACAGGTAGCATGTAAATGATAAAAGCTACCAGAGATATAACATGCTTTGTTGTACATCACAAAATCACTACCTAGTTGTTGAGATTTAACATGATTCCAACTCCTCTGGTTACCCTAGGAGTTGATGGCTTGTTTCTATACATCTCAGCATACCTTACAGGTGATCTAGGTTTATTAGCTTGTTTCCTAGGTTCCTCTGTAACAGTA
Source organism: Chrysanthemum makinoi (assembly GCA_910596185.1). Classification (NCBI taxonomy): domain Eukaryota; kingdom Viridiplantae; phylum Streptophyta; class Magnoliopsida; order Asterales; family Asteraceae; genus Chrysanthemum; species Chrysanthemum makinoi. The sequence continues at coordinate 220,795,736 of OU343223.1, read as the reverse complement.
ATAACAACTTTTGGGATAGAAGCCTCTACATTCTTTTTAACATTTTCATCAACAACTAATGAGTCACTAGCACTTTCAAAAACATCAGTTTCATGCTTAACCTATTCCTCATTTTTCACAAATGTGTCCTTTAGAGGACCATATTCACGTTCAAGTTCCTGAAAATCTTCTACGCTTGTATGAGCTAAATCTATGCCTGGAGGTGATGGAACACCTCTTAGTGGTGGTGGCATTGTATTATAACCCATACCTGACTTAACTTTACTCTGTATTTGAGCATTCCAAATTTTATCAATTGACTTAGACTATAATAGCGGTGTCTATAGTTAAATTGACATTTTCATTTATCTTTTTAAGTTTTTCAAGCTCTTCTTGGTATGCCTCATTCACATCTGTCTTATGATCTATCTCTCTTCTAAGAAGAATCATATCATCATTATATTTTGACTCATTTTCTCTATAGTGCTCTAGTTGTTTTTCTAATACAGCTATAGCTCTCCCAAGATTTGACACAACATAATTAGCGACAAACAACTCTGTTTCTTTCATTAGAATATAGATCATTAAGCCTTTCAACTTCTCTAGCTGCCCTACATGTTTTAGAACAACTTTCAAAGTTTTGTACCTCAGAGTCAGAGAAAGCCATGAGAGCAAATTCGGTAGACACAAGAGCATCATCGAAGGTTCTTCCTCTTGATCATCAACCATGAAACTCCAATCATAGCTCACACCATCAATTGCCAACATTGCCTTTGATTCTTCCACAGTTGGTTCTTTCTTTTTCTTGTACCAAGTAGACCTGTTGTCTTTCATTCTTGGTCTTCTGCATTCCCTAGCAAAATGCCCCAACTTGTGACAATTGAAGCACTCTAATTTCTTTTTGTCGAACCCTGCAGTTTCACCACCATTGATGTGGATTGGCTTGCCAGTCTTCTTGTAGAATTTCCTAGCCCTCATGCTAAGAAGAGCTATTTGCCATTTTATATCCTTCTCCTCCAAGTCATCTTCATCAATTTGCTCTATGTCTTCATGAGTTAAAATAGAGATATTAACTTGAGTGAAGATAAAATCATAAAAGGTAGGATCTCCAATACCAGCGATCTTCTTCTTTGAACCTGCAGTGGTAATGCTAACATTACCAGTGGAAACTATAGAACTAGCAGTGGCAATATCATCATCACAGTCGGTCATCTTGAATCATCAGCATCAAGAGAGGTTGACATCAAAGCCAAGCTGCTTGAGCTTGTACCAAGTTTCCCAGCCTTATGTTGTAAAGATCATTGAGCTTCATAGTTTCACTATCTGGTTTATTTTCCCAGACAGTAACATTAGTATGAAACTCTGAAAGCAAACTTCTTAGAAACTTTAAATTGAGGTCTTCCTTTTCTACCTCAATGCCAAACACAGTCAGTTGTGTAACAATCTTCTGAAGTGTGGTGAAGATGCTATCAAGGGAGTCATTGGTTGAAGCAGAGAAGTTTTCATAACTTTTCTTCAACAATGTCTTTTGTGTCTTCTTTGTAGCATCATTACCACCAAACACTGAGCAAATCTCTTCAAAAAGTTCTTTAGCTGTCTTGAACTTGTTGAATGCTATGATCTGGTCTCTAGGAAGAGTCATCAACAACAAACTTCTAGCCTTTAGATCATTCTTCTTGATGCTTTTTCAATATTAGTCTCAACCACGAAAGCATGTCACAACATCTGTGTCATCAACCTTCTGAGTACTAGTCACAGGCTTGAAAGAATCACCAGTTAAGATGATCTCCAATAGAGCATAGTCTTGAATGAGAAAGTATTGCTCAATCATTATCCTCCACATCTCAAACTCATTAAGTTTGAGCTTAGGAAGTCTTGGAGTAGAAGCGTTGGATTTGGTTGTTTTCCATCTCCGTTGAGTGAGTAGGTTAAGCGTATTCCTTGGATCTTCTAAAACAAAATATCAGAACCTTTGCTCTGATACCACTTGATGGATCTGGACACACACCTTGTGTCAGTGATATTTTGTATTATATTAATAAGCACGCGAAATTTACTTAGTAATACTTAGAAGACAAATTATATGATGTATTGTAAGTGAACACAGATTAAACACAAAACTAAGCTCCAATATTATTAATGAATATCAGTGATCTTGCTTATCACTAGGGTTACACCTTGAAGCTTATGAATGATCGTTATGTAAGTAAGTTGCTAAGACAATGGCCTAGGACCTCCTTTTATAGTACAAGGAGTCCTTTACAAGATAAGTATAAAGCTAACAATATAGAATATACACAAGATCTTTTCTATACTTATCTAAACACGTTTTTCTAACAATTATCTAATAGCAGTGGTAATAATGTGCCAACAGTGGTAATATGTTTCCACTGCTAGTGCAATACTTAGCAGTGTCTTCCACAGCTATCAGTGATAACAGATTATTCCCAACATCATGGTGCCTAAGATCATTCAACTGATGGTTTATGCTTAGGAGGCTTTTCTCAAAAAATTTATAGATTGTCTCACTAAAAGGAGTTGATTCTAACAATGATCGTTGAATAGAAGCCACACAAGCACAAAATTTATCAAATCCATCCAACCTTACACCCGTCTCCTTTTGGATATCTCTAAGATCACTCACAAATTCATTGGAACATAAAAAAGCAATCCAATTCGCGAAATTCAATTGTTCCTCATTTGTTAATGATTCAAATGCAACTTCACTTCCCATAGCGACAAATGAAAATGGTTTTACGAACACAAACACAAAGAAGGGGGGTAGACTACAAGGAAGCTAAAAATGGGAAAAAAGCTTACTTGATAGGAATCAAGCAAGGAAACCTAAACGAGGTGGACTCATAACTAGCTATTCTATTCCCGGCGGACATACAAAAACTTGATATGCTTACAGTAGCGTTGGGTCAAAGGAACTTCCTTTTAAATCGTCGAAAGTTTTTCAACACCCATAGGCAGTGAACCTAATCGTTGTAGTGTAGTATTAGGGTAAGCCACGGGTATTGATATCGTTCTCTAGGGGAATAGAAATGCTAGTAAGAAGTTACTACGCTAAGGTTGGGGTTGAGGAAGATTATTTTTTTTATCTTTTTTTATATTTTTTTGGAAATGGAAATGTACGAATCTCGGGGTTTGGATTTGGGGTTGGTATTTCTACCGATTACTCTACTTATCTAATTATCTAATTAACTAAGCTAAGGGTAGTATATGTCTATTGTTGTGTGCTCGTATGATGATTAAAAATGTGCTTACTTAGGTTTTATTACTCCCTAGTTATCTCCTATTGATGGTTGAATTGTCACATCCTTATTCTTAACAGCGTTGTGTTTCTAAGATTAGTAGGGTATGCGTTTATCCCTTACTCTTTGAAGCTACCAAAGGTTAATGATTACGAAATCTCTAGGATTCATAACCTTAACACTAAGGTATTCTTTGGATGTTTAGCCTACAATTCCACTAGTAACTATATGCTAAGGTTCAACAAAGATTAATCAAGCATTAATAGCACAATGAATGATCTATCGCAATACTAGGTCAATCACAATTAAGATAAGAGACACCCAATCAATATTCAATAACTAGGTTTCATATTACCTAAGCAAACACACACAAAAATTAGCCGGACATGGAGAACATGCAAGCATACACACAATCAATTGAAGACATAATTGAATTAATGAAGTAAAACACTTATCTTGATGTAAAATAGGGTATGGAACCCTAAAATACTGTACAAGACAACCTTGATTCGGTTTAGGTTTTTACTCCACAAAACTACCTTTCTAAAACTGAAAAATTCGGATTCTATATATAGTGTTACAAACTGCGTGCGTCACACTTTAATTGTGGCCCGTCGGGTCGCAAATCATTAAGTTTTCGTCTTGGCGTTATCATTGTGGCGTCACCTTATGCACTGTGACGCCGTCTCCTTTAGTCTCGGCGCGTCTGGCGGATCAAATCTAGGCCGTCTGAGCTGCGGCCTCTCTCTTTTGAAACCGATCTGCAGTCACTTGTAAATAAGCAATTTGGCTACTGTGTCGTCACAAAACATGTTCCGACGGCATCACAAATAGAACCTGACGCCGTCCCCTTTCAATTAAGCAGCTTGAGTGTCTCGATTCTTGACTTTGGCCATTTTCTTCATATATTCGCGCATTTTCGTCCGAAAAAGTGTCATTCCAGCAATTTGCCTTCAAGAGACCTAAAAAGTGAAAAAGAACGAAATTAAGTAGTAACGGATATAAAAGTGATCAATTAAGGGCTTAAATGACCCCTAAAAAAGGTACATTTTAAATCCTTATCAATATATTAAAAAGTCTAATAAAAAAAGTTTAATATTGCATGACATTTTGATCTAGTGATGTATATAAGTTAGGGATTTTAATAGGTCGGGTTTGCGTAGGATAATGATTTGACTCATTTATGATTCAACTAAATGGATTATGAACTGACCTCCGATCCAACTTGATGAAATATGATTCGATCAAAGATCCAACTAACTTAAATAAATGGATCATGATCTAGATCGACACAATTAAGTTCTTTTCTAAACTTTTGCAATTTAAAAAAGGATAAGGATTCTCTCATATTAATTTGAACATGAGAGGTAATGTTGTGCTTCTTGTGATTGTACACTTGAGATAAAATAAAATAAATGTTTTACACTAATAGCAATGTACAATTACCACATTAACTCTCATGTTCAAATGAACATGAGAGGATCCTCATCCTTTAAAAAAAGAGTTTAATTTCTCATCAGTTTTGATGATTGTTACACCAATATCAGAAGGCAAATCTTATTGATGCAACCATTACCCATTGTGACTAAGGCATATGGTATGTTAAGGCAGGAAGAGGAGCAAAGAGACTCAACCAACCCCCAAACAGCTGCTCCAATAGCATTGAATACATTCAAAAATGCATACATACCACCTCACAGAAACAACACACCAAACATTAATCCACCATCAAATACTCAGAATGATAGGAGAACAACTTTATGAAAGGGGTGTTCTTTGCTTACTGTAAAAAAGAAGGACATCCGAAGGAAGAGTGTTACAAACTACTTGGATATCCTCCTGGTCACCTACTGCACAATAAATACCAACCACCATCTCAGAGAACATCATCACTAAATAAAGGAAGTAGATTAGTGCATATGGTAGTTAATGGGACACTTCAGCCACTTAACAGTTCACTTCATCCAATGTGTCATCTTGATCGGTGTTCTACTTCAAGCACGGAAGAGTCTCAAGTTCATGCTAGAATTGATCAATTGCAGAATCAGCTGAATCAAGTGCTACTAATGATGCAAAGTGCTCAAATTGATGCTTTTGGTATGGCACCACATGTGGTAGGTATACTTTCGTTCTCTAGTAGTACCAAAATTCCAAAAAAAAAATCACATGTATTCATTCTTTCAAAATTATTACTGCACTTATTCATTGCTTCTAACATCTCAAAGTCATTCATCATATGGATAATTGACAGTGGAGCCACATACCACATTTGCATATCATTTAGCTTATCAAAACATAACAAAACTTGATACACTAATCACTGTTTTTCTACCAAATGGTCACACAACCTTAGTTCACTATGTTGGTTCAGTACACATCAAATCCCATAGATAACGAATCATCCCAAAAATGGATTTTCCTACAATTCTCACGCAAACATTAAATTCCCATCCTTCTTAGTACAACTTAAAACCCTAATCAAGGTAAAATAGCCTACACCCAGTCATCATTACAAAAAACAGACATGACATAAGCCTGTGAACATTGAACCTGAGAAAGAACCATGGTAGCGCAGCACGAAGTGGAGGGAATCAGTTAAATAGTCCAACATCATATCACTTGTGCATGATATAATATTGGATTGGGGACTTGATAGCGTATCAATAATATTGGCCCAAGCCTACTACATATACGCATGAATCAAGCCCATTACAAAGGCCCATCAATAAACGTTTGATAGCGACACGACTAAAATATCAGGCCACGCTTGGCTGGACTGGAACTCACTCGGATTGACACATAATACTGCGCTCCACGTAAGCTAACGGTTAAGATGTACTATCTGACATCATACAGTGGGGACGCACGACAAGCACTACTTTGTATGAGCCAAGGAAGAGTCCACTTGTCTCCCTTGTCTGCTATCCAGATGGCTTCTTCAGAGACGTTAATCATCCCTCAAGGGTTTATCTCTAAACCCTACTCGTCTCTTTTTAAATAAATGGCTTCACACACGACTTCACAAGTTTCATACTCTTGGACAAATACTGCCTCACACGCGATCTCAAATGATCTTTGTTTAAGTGTTACCCGAGTGTCTTGATCTCAATCATTCTCATCGGGTCCTTACCATTTAACACGAGAAACCAAACAACATTAAAGTGGAATTCATCATTAATCATGATATCAGAGTGGGTCTAATCCTGAAACCTAATCGGCAGCCACAAGCTGACGTCGTTAGTTTGTTCTCTTAATTCTCCAATTCTGCACGAAATTCAACCAAAATTACCATCAACAAAGATCAGAAACGCAGTCTTGCACCGACTTTTGCGCAAAAAAAAATGGTAAAAGATGTCGCTCTTGTCTACCCACGACATGTGCTAATTGTTTTCTGCTTTTGCTTTGCTTGTTTTGTATCATTTAATGAATCATAGTAAAAAAAAAGTATGTAACATATACAAAGTTTAACGAAACACTTTACAACATTCAATAATCCTAGCGCCATCGAATACAGTCCAGTGGTGACGGCTTATCATTCCAAGAGAAGGTGAGTTTGCCTTTGATCAAAGTATAGTACGTAAGAAAAGAAATCACTGTTAAATGAACTGATAGCCATCATCGAGTTCTTGGGGACTTGAGATTGATATTTTAGCTTTTTAAATACACTACACGAGTACCCGTGCATAGCAACGAGATTTTATAGCGGCAGATAGTTGTATTGATAAAAAAAGTCTATAGGTTATAAATGAAAAATAATACAAATTTAAGGATTTGAAGATTAAACATAATGTTTTAAAACTCGGCTTCGACCCATAAATCAGTTCTCAAACTTTAGCTCAGTTCTTTCGTGTTTTATAACATATTTCAAAGCCTATAATATTTTTAATTTTACAAATGGAACACATTCAAATTTTAAATGAAAAAAGTGCATAAATAGATGTTCCCTAAATTAGTTTGAAAGCCAATTAACAATTTTCAAATTCCACAACCTTACAAGCTTTCAAGTGTGTTTATTTTTCATGTTTGACCAAATTAATTTTTTTCACTTTTCAAAATTAACCATTTTTGCATTATAGATACTAGACGAGTACCCGCGCCTAGCGGCAGCTGTTTCTAGCGTCAGATAATTAATGATTTGTGATATTGTAGTGAGTGTTTTGCGTAGCGTTTAAAATAGAACGTGAACCGATGAAAATGCAATTGCAAACGGTTGTACTATACGATAATTAAAGTCTAGACAAAATTCTTAACATCTATCAAATAACATATAAAATCATTTAATGAAAATGAAAGTAAACATTACATCAGTTATAGGATAAAAACTAACAACACACGTTACTTGTTGCGTAAAAACTAACAAGGATGGGATTAATGGTGACTAAAATTAGCGTGAATATGATTAGCCCAAAATAAAATAAAAATTGGCTAATTTTGGCTATTTTGTAAAAGATTTGGGCACATTTAGCCCATCTTTTTTTTGAAATGATCGTATTTAGCATATTGAAAAGTTAAATGTGCACTAACGGGCACAAATTTTCTCATAATTGTAAAACATTATAATTGTTTTTGAAGAAAAACTTATAGATAATATATTTATATATATATAGCGGATCGTTTTGTGTTAAAAAAGCATGGGTTCTAAACGAAAGATAAAAAAAGTTTGAAGATTTGGGGATTAAACATAACGTTTTGAAGCCCGGTTCGACCGGGTGGTTCAACGGTTGAACCGTTCCGTCGAATTCGATTTAAACAGTCAATAATATGACATGTTGGGTCAAAACGGGTCAAATTAAACGGTCAACCCTGGATTTAAAGCGTAGTGTGTCAACCCGGTTTTCAATATGTGTTAAGAGTTTCAAATTTTTACTTTTTACTTTTGGTTTTCCTTTATATAATATAGCGGGTACCCGGCGTTGCGGCGAAGTACCCTGTGACTTGTCCGGAGAAATAGATCTCGATGAGACCTGATTCACCAGTTTGTATCGGTTTAACGGGTCCTCTCTAGTTCGTTTCCGAATGGCTGTTATTGGTTAGCCGAACCGATGGCGACACCGGTTTCCGGTTGAACCCGTTGGTCCGTTTTTAAAACTATATGTACCATCAACTTGTTAGCTTGTACGAAGCTTTGTGTGTTTTATTAATTTGTATAATGTATATAACAACATGTACTTTTCATTTTAAGGTGTTTTAAAAATAACATTAGTTAGTGTGTTTAATTATTTTATATTTAGAATTATGTTGTAGCTTGTTTAAATTGTACACTATGAAAATTTCATTGTACTTTTTAATAAGAGGTGTTTTAATTGGTTGTTTTTAATTTGGTAGATATGCTTTTAATTGGTTGTATAATGTGAATAAATTATTGTACTTTTAAGTAATGGGGTGTTTTAATAAGAGTATTAATTACACAAATATATTTCTTTCTCATTTGACCATTAAACTTTTTCACTTTTCCACTTTTTCATTTTGACTGTTTTTCCATTTTATGTAGTATAGATATATAATATATAGCGGTACCCGAGCGTTAGCGGTACTGTGACTAATGCTTAGGAGAAATAGATCTCGATAAGACCTGATTCACCAGTTTGTATCGGTTTTAACGGGTCCTCTCTAGTTCGTTTCCGGATGGCTGTTATTGGTTAGCCGAACCGATGGCGACACCTTTCGGTTGAACCATGGTCCGGTCCGATTTTTAAAACTATATGTACCATCAACTTGTTAGCTTGCATGAAGCTTTGTGTGTTTTATTAATTTGTATAATGTATATAACAACATGTACTTTTCATTTTAAGGTGTTTTAAAAATAACATTAATTAGTTTGTTTAATTATTTTATATTTAGAATTATGTTGTAGCTTGTTTAAATTGTACACTGTGAAAATTTCATTGTACTTTTTAATAAGGGGTGTTTTAATTGGTTGTTTTTAATTTGGTAGATATGCTTTTAATTGGTTGTACAATGTAAATAAATTATTGTACTTTTAAGTAATGGGGTGTTTTAATAAGAGTATTAATTACACAAATATATTTCTTTCTCATTTGACCATTAAACTTTTTCACTTTTCCACTTTTTCACTTTGACTGTTTTTCCATTTTATGTAGTATAAATTTAAAACTATATGTACCATCAACTTGTTAGCTTGTACGAAGCTTTGTGTGTTTTATTAATTTGTATAATGTATATAATAACATGTACTTTTCATTTTAAGGTGTTTTAAAAATAACATTAATTAGTTTGTTTAATTATTTTATATTTAGAATTATGTTGTAGCTTGTTTAAATTGTACACTGTGAAAATTTCATTGTACTTTTTAATAAGGGGTGTTTTAATTGGTTGTTTTTAATTTGGTAGATATGCTTTTAATTGGTTGTACAATGTAAATAAATTATTGTACTTTTAAGTAATGGGGTGTTTTAATAAGAGTATTAATTACACAAATATATTTCTTTCTCATTTGACCATTAAACTTTTTCACTTTTCCACTTTTTCACTTTGACTGTTTTTCCATTTTATGTAGTATAGATTAATTTGGTAGATATGCTTTTAATTGGTTGTACAATGTAAATAAATTATTGTACTTTTAAGTAATTGAGTGTTTTAATAAGAGTAATTACACAAATATATTTCTCTCTCATTTGACCATTAAACTTTTTCACTTTTCCACTTTTTCACTTTGACTGTTTTTCCATTTTATGTAGTATAGATTATTGATTATAGATATAGATAAATACAATGTATAACAAGGACATAGAGACCCATTCTTATTGCATGCTTGTCCGCATCAGATTATGGTAACAGTTTTGTGAAACATTTGTCAAACTTCAAATTATTTTATAGAGTAAATTGCATTTTTGGTCCTTAAGGTATGGCCAAATTGCAAGCTTCGTCCCTAACGTTTTGAAAGTGCAGCGGTAGTCCCCATTTTGAATGTTTTGCTGCATGTTTGGTCCCTAAATTGCAGATTTAGTCCCTAAAAGTTTGAAATTTCCATTGCATATTTGGTCCTTAAATTGCATATTTGGAACCAAACGTGCAGCAAAACCTTTAAAATGAGGACTATCGTTGCACTTTCGAAACATTAGGGACGAAACCTGCAATTGGGCCATACCTTAAGGACCAAAAATGCAATTTACTCTATTTTATATGATTAAACTTGTAGAGGCATTTTATTTTGCTTACCAACAAATTCATGCTTATCAAATGATAAATCTTCATCATCCATCTAGTTTGATCTAATAGTGAGAATTAACCTAAGGTAAACCTAAGTCCATGTTTTTTTTTTTTTTTTTTTTTTTGTCTTTCTTTTTTGTGTCTTTCTTTTTTATTCACATGTTTTCTTTTTTCTTTTATTTTTAAATTCACTTTTTTTTATTTAATTCACGTTTTCTTTTCTTTTTTTTAATTCACGTTTTTTTTAAATTCGCGTTTTTTCTATTTACGTTTTTGTAATTCGCGTTTTTTTGTCTGTTTTCATACGTTTTCATTTGTTTTCATTCGTTTTTGTCCGTTTTCATACGTTTTCGCCCGTTTTCATACGTTTTCATACGTTTTCGTCCATTTTCATCAGTTTTCTTTCATTTTCATACGTTTTCGTCCATTTTCAGACGTGTTTTTACGCTTTCATACGTATTCGTCTGTTTTCTTACGTTTTCGTCCATTTTCATACGTTTCTGACTATCACAAGTGATATTCTGTGGTATTCATAATATCACTTGTGATTTTCTGAATATCATTTGTGATTTTCATACGTATTGGTCAATTTTCATACGTTTTCGTCCGTTTTCTTACGTTTTCGACCGTTTTCTTACGTTTTCGTCCAATATTCATACGTTTTCGTCCGTTTTCATACGTTTTCGTCCGTTTTCAAACGTATTTTTACGCTTTCATACGTTTTCATTTGGTTGAGTTTCTTTGTGCTTTTTACATTTGTTTACATTTAGTGTATACATGGATGCACACCAAGTGTTTGATGAAATGTGTGAGTGAAAAGTATCATATGTGTAGTATCACTAGTGATATTTAAAGTTGAACTGTATATATGTGTATTATCACTAGTGATATTTGTATTATCACTTGTGAAATTTGGTTTGTTTGATAGGTTTTTTTGTTTACTTATTAAGCTTTATTATATGTCATGTATAGTATCACTTTTGATATTTCATTTTTATTGTTTTATAATCATAGTTAAAGTTTTTTTTTTTTTTTTGTTAAAAGTTTTGTTGATATACTATTTACTGTTTGTTTTATCACTTTTGTATTATATCATAATTTTGATGTTTTATGTGCTTTTTGTGTATGAAAATTGTGTTTTAGTTACAAATAAGCTATTTATAGTGGAATATTTAAACAACTTAAACAAGTTGGTTTTGCTCTAAACACATAGTTATTTAGTGTACTTTTGTTTATTATTTAAGTTGTGATTGAATTTATCTATTTAATGGATACATTGTGAGTATTTCAATAGGGTTTACAACGGAATTTGAAAATATCTATGGTTGATCAGTGAAGAAGCTATGGTTAAACAAAGCACAACATCTTCAAAAACAAATGGAAGAAGCTCAAACACATGTTACATCACAGGTGATATCACGTGTGGTATCACAAGTGATATTGTAAAACCCCGAAAACCTAAAACGCGTAAAAAGACTATTTTGCCCCTCTAATTTAAAACTTATAAAATACCTAAAATACGTCAATCTCGTTAACTACGTTTCTGACCCAACTTGTAAATATGTAACTTGCGTAAATAAATAAAACGACGCACAACTTACGTCTAAAATATAAATCACACGTTTATACGTTTTTGCATGGGCCGAAGTTCAATATATATACAAATGCATGTACATAATACTTGGATTATAAAAGCCTATAATATTTAAATGATAAAGCCCATGATAATTGAAAATTGGAAAGTATATTTTGTGTTTGTGCATTCCCTTTTTCTCAGCCATATTACACGCCTTATAACTTCCATATATTCCTTTTCATCCAATTTATATTGTAACCCTACTTTTCACACAAATAATTCACGCTAAAACCTAGCATAAAAGTGACGGCAAAAATATATTGGTCTCTTCTTCCATTCGATCCACAAGCAAGCAAGGCACGGATGTACTTTCTTTTTCTTCTTCCACTGCTGTCGATCGAAGGGACAGAAAAGGGTTTCATTAGTGGTCCTTTGGCGAGATCGTGGTCGTGAGTTATTCTTCCTTTGGTTCGAAAGTTGGTATTGATTCGGTGGTGGTGTTCAAACCTGTTGATCGTGGGTTTCTAGGTGAAGGTATAAGCTGTTTTGGTTTCGGATTGTCGTGTGTCTTGGCTCCTGTTTTCTCCCATTCGACACGCATCAAAGGGTATTGTACCACATCCCTTTTCATTTTTTTTTCTGTTTACGTTTGTAAGTCGTGTGTGGGTGTCGTTTTGCGGTGTTGTGTGTGCATATGTTGAGTCGTCTGGTAGAATGTGATCACGAGTATCTTGGGCTAATAAACCTGCTTGTTTGTCTCGTTATACTTGGGTCGTTATAATAGACATAGGGGCTTGTTTTGGTCTCATTAAAACCTATCGAAACTTACTGTTGCATCCTTTAAACTATGGTCGAATGTGGTTGCATGGGTCAGTTTTATAAATGAATACATGGTATATTGGCATGGGCAAATGAGGTATGTTTTGTGAAATCATGTGTGGGTCTCATGGATGTGTGGGGTATGATTTTATGCAAGCAGTCAAGTATCATGAATAAAGGATTGGTTTTTGGAGGTGATTTTTATGTACTACTTGTGGGGCGTTAATTAGTACTTCCTGTGTGTTACGTGTGATGAACGTGGGGCTGGAACATGCATGCATAAGGAGTTATAAACCAATGAGATACAAGTGAAAGAAAGCATCTAAATGGTAACTAAGAAATGGACAAATACTTTGATTAAGAACTTAAATAATTAACGTGTGAGCATGCATGTGAAGTCTTGTTAACGGGACTATATAAGGGTGTGTTTGCATGTGAATTGTAGTGAGTCAAGAATCATTAATCATGGTTATAAACTGTTTTGAAAGGGGTCGAGAGTCGTGTCTTGGGCTGTATAGTAAGTTGAGTCGTGTGGGCTTAGTTTAGTCCGAAAAGTGTGCAAGAGTGTGAATGAGTTGAGTGTGTTCGAAAGTGGTGAATGGGTGTGGGAGTGTGTTTGTCTCGGGCCTAAATTAAGTCGGAGGTTAATATGGCTTATAAAATCGGCTAAGTACTATATTGGTCGTTATAAAATTTATTTACAATATAAACCCTAAGCTTACACATTTGACATAAACAAACCTTAAACTTTGGTAAATTTCGTATTTAACCTTCAACTTTACTAATATGTTATTAAAAACCCTAAACTATGACATTTGTTAAGTTAAACCCTTAAAGCTAGTTAATTGTCATTTATGACCCTAGAAGATTAATGCGATTTATAACAAGTATTTAAAATCCGTTATGATATTTAATGAACATATAAGTAATATATGATTTCATTCATATAGATTTGGCGAAGAGGGAGCAATTTGTGTTCCTTGTGTTTCCGTTCCTTCATTTCATTTGCTCTATAAGGTACAGATATTCTATCCCTTTTCAGTAGTAGTTTCTCATGACTTTCTGATCCGTGACTTTGTTCACTTATGATATTTCATTGCTATGATTTCCTTTGCTATTGACCCTCTGATATTGAACCATTTTTATTGAACTACTGTTACTGAACCTCTGTTATTGAACCTCTGTTACTAAATCATTGCTATTGAACCTCCGTTACTGAACCTTTGATATTGAACCTTTGATATTGGACTTTGATAGTGGACTATTGTTACGAACCTCTGAATTGTGATCTACTAATATTGAACCTTGATTATAATGACTCACCTATTGTATACTGTGGACCTTTTGCCTTGACCTGTCAGTTTGAGACCCGAGCCATTAACTAGGCATGGGGGTTCCATGTCCTTGTCATTGATGCACAAATGGCATGACTCTAGTATGGTTGAGTGATATTCCACACCGTCCCTATTCTGTATTGATTATGCGCCCTTTGGATATATATTGTATTGCCACTATTGTCTGCTGGGGCGTATGGATGCATCCTAGATTTGTTTTGTTATCTGATATGTTATGATTTGTCTGGTGAATGATGTCGTGTGCAATACGCGTCTTCACAGTCTGGGAGCTGATCACTCCATGTCTGTTATGTCTTCTATGGTTACTATTGGTTACTATTGGGCTGCTATTGCCACTATTGATATGATTGTATTGTCTGTTGGCTCGTGGTGGATTAATGACCTTTTCCTTTTACCCTATTCTTTACCTTTGATATACCATATATATTGTCTGACTGTCCTTACTTTATTCTCTGTTTAGTTTCATTATTATTGTATCGCTATATCTGTTCATTGGGCTTTTTAAGCTCAGCCACATTTCCTTTCCTGCGGCATGTACTTAAGCTAGGAGCTAGGGATTGTTTGGGTTGAGAGATGAGCTGATATAGAGACTATGCCTAGTCATCTTAGAGTTCAATTGATTATGTTTTGTCATTTATTAGACTTTATCATATTTCTGTTTTGAAGTTTTCTTCTTTGAATTTATGTATTGTTAAGTCATGTTGACTTGAATTTCCTTGATTTATTTATTTAAGACTTCCGCTGTTTAGTTTATGTTCATTGTGTGTGCTTTGATATAACACCATAATGTGATACTTCTACCCTTATCGGGTTGGGGTGTTACAGATATCACTTGTGATTTCACAAGTGATATAATCTGTCATATCACATATGATTCAACAAAATAGAAGAAGCTGACATATCTGTGACGTCACCAGTGATATCAAATTCTCCTCCAAAAAGTTGAACATCATGAGAATGAGATACACGAAAAATTAGCAATAAAAGTGTGGTGGTTAGTAGTTATTCAAAAAATCACAAGTGATATTCTGAATATCATTCAGAAAATCACAAGTGATATTCAAAATATCAAAAATGATATTCTGAATATCACAGAATATCACTTGTGATAGTCCGAAACGTAAGAAAACGGATAAAAACGTAAAAAATGGACGAATATATATGAAAACGGACGAAAACGTATGAATGCGTAAAAACACGTCTGAAATGGACGAAAATGGACGAAAATGTATGAAAAATGGACGAAAACGAAAGAAAACGGACGAAACGTATGAAAATGAACAAAAATGGACGAAAACGTAAGAAAATGGACAAAAACGTATGAAAACGAACAAACACGTATAAAAACGGACGAAAACGTATGAAAACGGACAAAAGTAGATGAAAACGTATAAAAATGTATGAAAAAAGACGAAAACATACGAAAGCGAAGAAAAAGAAACACGAATTAAAAAAACGTGAAAAACGTGAAAAAAAAAGAAAAAAAAGAAAACGTGAATTAAAAAAAAACAAAAAAAAAGTGAAGAAAAAAAAGACAAAAACAAAAAAAAAAGTGAAGAAATAAAAAAGACAAAAAGACAATAAAAAAACATGGACTTAGGTTAATTCATTAAATATTAGGTTAATTCTCATCATTAAATCAAATTAGATAAATGATAAGATTTTGTGCTTTAGTAAGCACCAAAATAATAGTAAGAAAAAAAAATTCTCTAAACTTCTAACCTATCATAATTTTCGAGGCCGGTTCAACTCGTCGTCCCCATGCAATTTGCTACTAGTTTGACTTTGTGGTATTGGTTTATGTTATACAATATTGATGAAAATTATCCAAATGAAAATATTAAAACTCAATCCATTCATATATTTTGCATCAAATATTATATAACACAAAAAAAAATACTTAAGGTCAAAGTGGTAAAAGAAAGACCGAAAAAATAGAAAGGGGACTATAATTTTGGGACGGAGGGAGTACTAGTTTGACTTTGTGGTTGCTATAGATCTTATGATGTTGAGGTTTAGTGGATTACAAATTTACAATTACTTATTCATCAATTCCATCTACCAATATAATAATGGATATTTACTTGAGTAAAATATTTACTTTCGTAAAAGGTTTAAGCTTTACTCAAGTAATTAATCACAAATCTTTTTGCGAAGAGATATTCAGTAAAAAATAATTTAAAATATTCGCTATCTTAAGATATGATGTTGAATTGTTGAGGTTCTACAAAGATTTAGCAAATGAAGTACTCAACACCTAATAATTCAAAATATTCACTATAATGACCACTGATATTTAGTTAGTACTAGACGAGTACTCGCGCCTAACGGCAGCGGTATCTAGTTTCGACAAAATTTTAGCGGTGATTAAGTTTGTTTCATGAATCAGGATTTTAAGTGTTAATGAATCCATTTTGAATGATTATATTGTTTTCCTGATAGCGTTGTTTTGTATTTGAGATTGTCTTTTTTGATAGCATTTTTGTAAGTTGCATTAATCAATTACAATAATATTAAATAATAATAACGCTATTTTTTGTTGAAAGGAGCAATTAACAACATTTTTTTTGTATCCCTAAAGACCTGTAATACATAAATAGTTAGTGTACATAAACAAAGAAATGCGAATACAAACATTTATCTTTCGTTTTTATGTCTCAACCTTTCACGGGTTCCACAATTAATTCATCATTTCTCATATAATTTTGTCAAATTTGAATCCTGGTTCGACCAGGGTGGTTCAACCGGTTGAACCGCCTCAAAAAAAGAAGTCGATTTAAACCGAGTCAACCCGCCAGGTTGGGTCGAAAACAAGTCAAATTAAATCGGGTTAACCCGCCGGGTTTGAAGCGTCCCGGGTCAACCCGGTTTTCGATATGTATTAATAGTTTCATTTTGAAATATATGTCTTCAACATTTGTATCGGTTTCATAGGTCCTCTCTGGTTCGTTTTCGGACGGCTTTAATTGGTTAGCCGAACCGGTGGCGACACCGGTTCCCGGTTGAACACGTTGGTTCGGTCCGGTCCGATTTTCAAAACTATATATAACATCAACTTGTTAGCTTGTATGAAGTTTTGTGTGTTTTTATTAATTTGTATAATGTGTATAATAACATGTACTTTTCATTTTAGGATGTTTTAAAAATATCATTAATTAGTGTGTTTAATTATTTTATATTTTGGATTATGTTGTAGCTTCTTTATATTGTACATTATGAAAATTTTATTGTACTTTTTAGTAAGGGTGTTTTAATTTGTTGTTTTTAATTTGGTAGATGTGCTTTTAATTGGTTGCACAATGTGAATAAATTATTGTATTTTTAAGTAGTGGGGTGTTTTAATAAGAGTATTAACTACACTATGCATTTCTCTCTCATTTGACTTTCAATATTCAATATTCAAGTTTTCACTTTTCCACTTTGACCGTTTTTTCATTTTAGATAGTAAAGATTGTACAATGTATTAAAGCTCAATGTAGAAAATGAACAATGAATATTAGTAATAAGAGATCTAGAAAACGTTTACAGTTAATGATTGAATAGATATATATGTTTCTAGTGGCTGATGAGTGAGTAACTTGCATGTAAGGGCATGCCCGTGGGAGGGGAAATAAACAGCTCGAGATGGCTGCTAATACTCCGAACGTTGAGCTTTTTATACTTGGAACAAAGTTTTATTTCGAAAACTTTAATCAAAACTTGTCATTAAGTGAATTCCTCTGTATTTAGAGAATGATAAAGGTTTTAATGATATGATCTCCTTTTAAGATGCCCTTAAGCTTAACGTGTGGAATAATTTTCACATGTAAAGAGAGTCTTCACACACGTGATTCTCATACAAATGGGTATTAGCATCCGATAAATAAGATTACAAAATATCATTTGTTAAAAATGTTTCATATCTGGTTTTCTATTTATGTATAAACTTAGTTATGTTATATTTTTCATCTAAAACTTTATTTAGTAATGAATTGATACTTAACATATAAGAGAACCCATAGCTGGCATTGATCGAGTTCACAACGTACCGCCAACCCTACTATACGTGCCAATGCATTTGACTAGTAACTTGTTTTCATTTGTTTTCTTGGAAACCTAATCTGTTAAGGTATTTATTATCTTAGCTCCTTATTCAAATCCATTTCGTCTGTTTTAATCAACTTCTGTAATAAAAATGAGTGTTCAACTTTAATTGCAACGGTCTAACTTACTTAAGATTCAACTCATTCTACTCATTTTGACCAAAAGCGTACATATGATTGACCATCAATTGAACTTATGCTGACATATTATCCCAATAATTTATCATCTGCAATTGCCAATGTAAAAAGATAAGATAAATACAGAAATAACATTTTTTTTTTTTTTTTTTTTTTTTTATTTATTTTTTTTTTCTGAAAATGAAATAACATTTGCTAGTATACGTTTTCTCGAAAGCGTGTTTCTTGTCGTAGCAAACCCCAATATGTTCGTGGTACCCACACGCATGTTACCTTCTTTTTTTGTCATATATATAAAAATCTAAATAAAAGATGCATGAGTATGAGTGAACTTTTAGCTTACACCCATAATCTCTGTCTATTTTTTATATACGACTTTTTCATATCTTCTAAGTCATCTCAAGGTTATAGTCTGATAGATATATATGGTGTGAAATCAAGACTAAAATCATATGATTTGATGGATTCCATGACTTGCCTCAACGTCAACACTTTGTAATTTTTCAGGTCATTTTATCTTAAAATTATTATCTTCAAACAAAAAATATATTTAAAAAAAAATGGAACCATCATGCATTTCGAGAAATCAAATATTATCAACACTTACTAAATTCTTTTTTAATTAATTGACGCAAAAGGTTTAAAATATCTCAAAATAAAAATGAAAATTATAACTTTAAAATGAAAGGAGTAATAAAACTTTAGATACGCATTCACGGGTGGTGGTTGGTTTTAAGAGCGCTAGGTACAGTTGGTGTCATGGGTGGTGCCATAGGTGGTGTCGTGAAAAAAGTGGTGCCACCTCAGCATCTTTTTTCTTTAGCACCAGATTTTTCTATGGCACCAAAACACCTCTCCCTAGCTATAACATTACTTTTTTTGGTGCCGTTGATTTTTTTTTAATCTTTTTTTTAATTTTTAAATATAAACAATATATATCTAAAATTTAATTTCATAAATAAAAAAAAACATTACATAAATAAGGACTAAAAGTGTAAACAAAATAGGGACTAACTATGCAAAAAAACACTAACAAAAGCAAATAATGTAAACTAATATAATAACAAGGTTTTAAAGTGAAAAAGAAATTAAAAAAAGTATAAAAAGTCCACCTCCTTCCTCCGTTGAATCCTGCAACTTTTTTTTAAGAAAAAAACAAAGCTTTCAAATACAAACACAATGAACCTTTTCAAACACAAACACAAATAAAAACACAAAACCTCACTCAATCACACAATACCCACTTAAAAAAAAGAAAAAAAAAAAGAAAAAAAAAGTACCGATTGCGTGAGCTGGTGGCCACGGCGCCAGCCGGTACCAGCCCCGCGGTGGTGTGGTTCCTCGCGCCATAGGCTCGTGCCATCGTTGACGGCTTGAGCCAACAGCCACCGTACCCGGTGCTCTAAGAGGATTAGGTGTGGTGAAGAGACATCCTCTCTTTATCATCGCCACGTCACTGCCACATCATCATAATAAACCTTTACAACTAACTACAACTAAACCAACCTCACTCACAACAAACATAAACCTCTTCATTTAGGGCTCATCACTTCAACTTTATTTTTTTTATTCAAATTTTCAAATAAACTAAATTTATTTCATTAAAAATAAAAATACAATACAACATAATAAAAAACATACGAAACGTAAAATAAAGATACGGTAAAAAAAACATAATAAAAAACATACGAAACGTAAATTCGGACAGTGAGCTTGCACGAAACGCCCACACCTAATCCTCTAAATACTTGCATAGTTTCCAAACCTAATCCTCATTATGCAATGTAAAGTTTCCAAACCTCAGTCAATGACAATTTCATTTTGATTAAAGGTTAGAATGGTATTGTAGAGATCATTAGCTACTTAACATTTTCAGGGTGATAATTATGTCTTGATAAAACACATTGAGCACATAAACATGGCTACAATATTGTCGATGGAAATATGTTAACTGAACAAGCTATCTGATTATACGAATATGTCTTAGTGACACATATAAGAATATGAAATTTACCCTAAAACACCACCTCCGAGAAAACCATAGGACCACAATACTTAGAAAGAGGAATGAGTCGACATTGGAATGTATGGATCTCGGATCCTATCTCAGCTTAACAATACCCTGTAATCTTTTCTTGAGTTTCATTCTTATGTTTATAGATAATATTTTGACGTCAAAAGAAATTTAAAAAGAACAATAAACCACAAGAACAACAACATTCTAAATAGGACTCATGCATTTTAAGTAGAATAATAAACATTTGACCTAAAAACAGGAACCAACAAACACATGAACACCTAAATTTTTTTGGTGAAAAAAGTGAATTTATATTAATCTCCAACCTATGTACAAATATATAAAAATATTGATTTGCATATGACATGCCATGGCAAATATCAGATATAGTAACATATTCAAAAAGCTTCAAACTGTAACATACAAGCCTGTTGATACAACCAAACACAACCATTTTTTCACCTAATTCACCAAAGGACTACATTTTCCTCTCAATGATGTATCTCTCAGCCCTAATGCAGCTTACATCCTCACACAAGAGAAGAGAAAAAAAAAAAAATCAATAGAAGGCCTCATCCCTCCTACAAAACCATCCAATCCTACTATTAGTACTAACCCAACCAAGACTACATTTCCGGTACTGTTGCATCAAATCAGTTAGATGCATGATATTAATAAACAAACTGGCCTCACCTTGATTAGGAACAATACTACTCCTTTATAAGAAAATAAACTACTGAGCCTAACTACACTTCCTAAGAGACTATCTCTCCCAACCCACCTATTCAGCTACATCCTACATAAGAGAGTTGGGATTAACATACTATAGGCATCATTAGGTACAGAGCATAGAACCATAATAAACACCTACTTAATTAACTCCATATCCAAACACTCAAAGTCCACTACAGAAAACCTACTTTATGTTTATAAATCTTGAAATTAGACTTATAAACAAATTACAAGTCTATTTGCACTTAAAAACAAAGAAACACACCATTTCTTTTTATTCAGTGTTTGGGAAAAGCATAGCTAGGACCAAGTAGTCCTATCTTTCATGACTCACTATTCCTAGCTTCACGCTTTTCCAACACACTTCACTTCACACATGTCTTTTTAATTCATTTTCACATTCCATTTTATAGCCAATTTGTTCACTTGAAAGGAATTCCTTACTGTTAAATCTTGCAGCTGCAGTCTTACGTTTTCTTCTATATTATGCAACACAGATTATGAGTTCATTTTACCATTAGCAAATAACCTTGCATTTCTTTCCTTCCATATATAGTAGACTGTAGTAGCAAGGATTATTCTTCTCAGCACACTCCTTATAGCATTTGTACATGGTAAAGCTGCTATCATGTTCACAATATCTACCCAATCATTAGGAATTACCACAACATTCATTTTGTACTTTATTCCCTCTCACATCTTCCTTGAAATCTCACATTTGAAAAACAAGTGATCATGTAAGTCATTACATCTAATGCACATGGGACACAACAAATTATTTTTATTCCATTTCATCATTTTATCTTGAGTTAACAGCTTCTCCTTGACTGCCATCCATAGTATAAAAGAACACCTAGGATTAAAAAAAAAAAAAGTAAAGTAAAGTAACTCCCAATGCCGTCTTCCACGGGTTATGGGTACCCAATACCTAGGATTACATTGTATAAAAGAACACCTAGGATTACATTGTGAAAATCATGTCATCTTTCACCAATTAACATTGCTCACGCCTGTTTTCAAGTCCATCCAAACTACTTTCATTAAGAAATCTACCAAATCACCTTTCTTGTTTTTTTTTTTAATTTTACTTCATCCAGTTTCTCATCTATTAACATAGGAACCTAAATATGTCTCAACCTAGGAAACTATCTTACCCATTCCTATGTGCATAAATAAGACCCCTACTATGGCAACATCTAATGTATCTGGTTCTAAGGGATCAACTACAGGTGATGGAAACCCTAGCCACATGGAAAACATGGGGTATATGCCCAGTGATCCACCTCTCCCACACATATGGAAGTGGTGAGGGTAGTTTGCAACTTATACATGACTTGATGGATACATGTACCAGGCTTACAGAAAAGGTGACTAACTTGGAGCAAGAACTTAAGCACACTAAGAATCCACACACTAGGGTTAATACCAATCTTATTGGCAAAGTGAAGAAATTGCAGCTCAAGGTGAAGTCACTTTAACAACCAAAAAGGGTCAAACTGGTTGTCTCAAGCTTAGACAGTTCTGATGAAGACATGGAGCAAGGAAATTCTTCCAAACAGGGGAGGAAATCTCAAGAAGGTAATGATACAGACCTTCAGGGGAGGATGGATATGGAATCTGATTTAGGACATAATGATAAGCAACAAGAGCAAGTTCATCAAGATACAGAGCATCCAGTGAATGTTGAAAACCTTGTGAAGAATGTGAAAAAGGTAGCAAAACAGATGGGAGTTACAGTTGATACTGCTGCAACTAGAAGAATCATTACACAAACAGTGCAAAATAAAGATGGAAATGCTAATATTCCAGTTGATACTGTTAATGATCCAGATGCTGCTACTTCAACAAGAGTTGATTCTGAAGAAAGTTGTCTTAAAAGGAAAGCTAAATCATTTGATTCCAGTTCAGAAAAGAAGCAAAAAGTTGAAGAAGATACTTCTGAAGAGGTTGATACACAGGAAGACATACAACTTCAACAAGATATGGTAGCTATTCTAGATGCAGTGTTTGTTGAACCATTGCAGTCAAAATATCCCATTATTGATTGGGAAATTCACACAGATAGATTTGGGCTATTTTGGAAGATCATCAGATTTGGAAACAAGGTGGAAATGTTCAAGACTTTTTCTGATATGGTCAAGGCATTAATAGAGATGATCTTGTGAAGCTGTGGAAATTGGTCAAAGAAAAGTTCAGTCATGCAGACTTTGAAAATAACAAGGAACTAGAGCTATGGACTGAGCTAGGTAGATTATTTAAACCTGATTCTCTTGATAGTCTGTGGAAATTTCATATTCCAGACAGATCTACTACTTGGAGATTATATGACACATCTGGTGTGCATCATGTATCTACAACTGATGGTATAGATGTATTTATGCCAGTAGAAAAAGAGTACCCTCTCAGAGTTGGAATTTTAGTATTTATGTTATCTGCAAAACTTACTATGGATGAAGACTCAGAGATGGAAAGAGGACTAATAAGGAAGATCATAAATCAGCTTGACCAAGCAATGAAGACTACAAGAAGAAAGTAGTGTTTGAAGGAATCCCCCTCATCAGAAGGCTTAAAGTTTAATTGAAGAAACTCAATAATTTACAGAGAAATCATAAGTTTAGGGGAGGATTGTTGGGAATTAAACAATAGCAGTACCAACTATGCTTGATACTGCTAAGCATACAGACTAGACTAGTGAAGAATACACTAGCAGTACTAACTGACTTAGTACTGCTAGTACATATGGTTTGTACTGCTAATAGGATATGCACACGTTTTGTATTTTAAGAATATATAGGACTCCTTGTCCTATAAAAGGAGGTCCTAGGTTATATTTTAGACACACCAATACACAATCAATTAAAACAGTCGTGTTAAGAACTTCAAGGTTGTATACCATGATACTAGCTAAAGTATCCGTATTATTCTTTAATAATATTGAAGTATTTTGATTATTACTTTTTCCATTGCATATTCACTATTCTATTGATTATTCTTCTAAGTGTTATCAAGTAGATTCCGCATACTTGCTTAACATTAAGCTTTGTTTCATTCACAATTGTTTTGGATTCATCCAAGGCAATATACTTAAACAAGCTAGGTAGATCTATGGTTTGGGACTCACACAAGTAGTCCCTACGGGTGCAACTTACTACGAATCTAGTCCAATTCACGTGTAAGACGTTATCTTCACAAAATAGCGAGGCTAACAAGTGTTTAAAGAATTCATGTGTAAATCCATCAGGCATGGTGATTTTGATTCGCCAATATTAAACATTTCTTTTTTTATTTCCTTCTCACTAAATACAACTATCATACTCAATGCTTCACTTTCAAAACTTATTCTTAAACAAGTACTGATCATGAATCATGTCAACCTCTGCATTAGGGCCAAGGAATTTCTGGAAGTGATTAAAACACTATTCTGCAACTATTTCCCCTCCTAATATTTTTCCATCTTCATTGCATATGCTAACTATTCTATTCACATTCTTCCTACTTTGGATTACTTTATGAAAGTATTTACTATTTCTATCCCCATTGCTCATCCAATCAACTTTTGCTTCTCGAAATAAGAATTTCCCTTCATCATTCATAGCATCCAAATAAGAGGCCAAATACTCTGCTTCCTTTGCCTTTATATTATCATCATGAGGATACTTTTCCATATTCATCTGAGCTTCTTTTAATCTACTTCAACACTTTTTCACCTTTTTAAAGAGATTTCGATTTTTCCAATTCAACCTTTTTCAGAGGACTTTTTAGAGCTTTTAACCTTTTTACCACTTTGTACATGTTGAACCCATTAACCTCAATATTTCACCCTTTTTCCACAGTTGGTAGGAACTCCTCTTTGTCCACAATATAGTTAGTGAACCTAAATGCTTTCTTACTTTTCTTCATGCATTTGGGAATTACTAGGATAGCATCACTATGATCAGAAGCCATAAAAGGCATAAACTGACCATATGCCCCATCATGCTCAGACATAAAGACTTCATTCACCATTATTCTATGTATTCATAATGCTTGTTTTTGGATTTTTGGGGGACTTTATGCAAGTATAAAACAAGCTCGAACTATTAATATCTTGCAATTCAATCTCATTTACAAAAGCAACAAACACTTGTATATCCCCTGTTACATAAAACCCTCCAGCATAATGTTCTTCATTTTTCATAGTTACATTAAAATCTCCTAACATCACCCATGGTTTATCATTAACCACATTTTTAGCAGCTTTAATTTCTTCCCATAAAACTCTCCTTTCAACCCCACTATATACACAAAGCTACAATAGCATTTTATCTTAGATTCCACTATTTCTATTAAACATAAAACAGTCCGTCTTGACATATGAACTACCATAAAATTGGTGCTATTTCTATTCCATCCTGCAAGAATTCTGAAACTATTTTGACTATACACAATTTCAAACCCAATCCCACCCTCCAAAACATCTGTTAGCAACATCTGCTATCTTCCTAGGTTTTAAATGTGTTTCAATAACTTCACATACACTAATCTCTTCTTCTCTTATTGGCTTTAATACTTCTTTTTTGTTTTTTCAACTGATTCATACTCCTAATATTCCAACAGGCTATTATAAAATCCATATTAAAATTGTACAAAACATACTAAACAACTGTCAATTTAGAACTGTTGTATCCATTCCACTAACCTCATTAGTGAACAAATTAAGAAACGAATCAAGAATCTCAAACCCAGAACAATATCTAGAATCTCAACCAGAAACCACAACTGATCTCAATCAGTTCTACACAACAACAATCAACCAAATATGATCAACCCAATCTCCCACTGCTACTCAGGTGGAGATCTATTATCTTACTTGATAATAGTTCTATTACAATCAGAAACAAGAACAATGGAACTTGAATAACAACAGATCTTAACAAGATCAATCTTAGGGTTAGTGAAACTTAGAGAGAGAGTAGTTTTCTGTATCTTGGGATGATGAGAAGACCCGTCTCTAACTTCAGCTTATATACTCCAAATTAGAACTTTGCACAACTTGACACAAACAGCCCTCCCACTTTCAACTCTAGAACATAAGCTCCCAAAAGCTCAAACACTTAAGAAACTGAGAATATCAAACATGCACAATAAGTCCCTCAAATATATAAACATAAGAATAAGATTACTTCTTCAACACCATCCCTTAATCTTATTCCGGAACAAGTCTATACGATTAAACTTAGAACATAGCAAGCTATGTTGTTTTGTATCCAACCCTTTAGTAAGAACATCTGCTATTTGATTAGCAGTGCCTATTTTTTCAGTTTCAATTACCCCAGCAATAATTTTTTCCCTTACAAAATGTAAGTCAATTTTCCCTTGCTGAATTACTATCACAAAACACTTTAACTAGCAAAAGATTTTTGCAATTCAAATCTTTTAAAAATTTTAAAATCCAAACAATTTCATAAGTTACAGAAGCTAAAGCTCTGTATTCTGCTTCAGTGGATGATTTAGAAATAGTGTTTTGTTTCTTACTTTTCCAAGATACCAAGCATCCACACATAAAAACACAGTAACCAGTCACTGACTTTATAGTGACAACACATCTAGCCCAGTCAGCATCAGAAAAACCTTTTAATTCAATAACTGGGCTAGCACTTTTCTCAATATTTAACCCTTTACCTGGAGAACCCTTAAGGTATCTTATTACCTTTAAAGCAACATCCAAATAAGATTTCAGAGGACTATGCATAAACTGGCTAAGACAAGAAACTGCATAAGCAATATCAGGCCTAGTAGTAGTAAGGTAAATAAGCTTACCAATCAATTTTTGATACTCAGTAATATTCTTAAGTTTAGGATCAGTATCAGAAGGCTCACTAGTCAAAGCAAGATTAGGCTGCAGTGGAACAAAAGCAGGCTTTCCAGCAGGTAAGCCAAACTCAGAAATAAGATCAAGACAATACTTTCTTTGAGTTAAACATAAACCATTCTTAGTTTCTAATACTTCAATACCAAGAAAATATTTTAGCTTGCCAAGATCTTTGATCATGAATTTGGTTTTCAAAAACTGCTTTACATTATCAATTTCATGCAAACTGTTTCCTGTGATTATAATGTCATCTACATAAACAAGTAATGCAACAAACACATTATCACAAGTTTTAGTAAACAAGGAGTAATCACCTTTGCTTTGTACAAAACCATTCTCAATTAAAACTGCAGTCAACTTGGCATTCCATTGCCTAGGAGCCTTCTTAAGCCCATATAAACTTTTCTTCAATTTGCACACTCTTTTATCATTAGAATCATAATAACCAGGAGGCAATTTCATATAAACAGTTTCATCAAGATCACCATATAAAAAGGCATTGTTAATATCTAATTGAAACAAACTCCAATCATTTTTAACAGCAAGGTTAATGAGACATCTAACAGTAACAATCTTAACAACAGGAGAGAAGGTTTCATCAAAATCAATTCCCTCCCTTTGATTGAAACCAATAGCAACTAACCTAGCTTTAAATCTATCAACCTCACCATTAGACTTATACTTGATCTTAAAAACCCATTTACTACCTATAGCCTTCCTACAAGCAGGAAGCTCAACAATTTCAAAGGTATCATTCTTATGTAAAGCATGCATTTCATCATTCATAGCATCATTCCAATGTCTATGCTGGGAAGCTTCCCAAAACTTTTTGGGTTCAGACTGTTGATTTAAAGTAGTGGAGAAACAATAGTTGTCTTTAGATAAATTTGAATAGTTAACATAGTTTTCTAAACCAAATTTAACTTTAGAGTCAACCACAAAGTCATTAAAATTCTTTGGAAAAACAGAACGCCTAGAAGACCTTCTAAAACCAGTATCTTGATGATTTTCCTGAGACTGAATGAGAAACTCATTACCCTCAGAATTTGGACTATTTACATTTTCCTCAAGGGCTGCAGACCTCTCATCCTCACTAGTAGAAACATTTAAGTCAGAAGAATGCCCCCCAACACCCTTATTTGGTAACTTAAAAGGACTGCCTAGACAAGGAGATGGTCTGCCATGCCTCTTAGGGCTAGGTTCATTATTATTCTCATAATTGGGTAGGTCAGGTAGGTCATCAAGAGTATCAGAATTGAAAAAATTTAGGTTTCTATGATCTTGATCAGATTGAGATGAGATAGTAACACTTTGTTTGAAAGGAAAAATATCCTCAAAAAACTTAACATCTCTAGAGAAAATAACATGTTTCTGATCAAGACTCCATAATTTGTACCCTTTTTTAGAATTAGAATATCCAATTAAGACACAATTTTCAGACCTACTACCAAATTTATCATGACTATTCAGAATAGTGGCATAAGCAAGACACCAAAAAGCCCTGAAGTGCAACAGAGAAGGAGCAAAATTATGCACAAGTTCAAAAGGAGAAAGTGTTAGGAATTGGAAATTCCATAGGGAAGTGTCGGTCACCCCAACTATAGACTAGCACAAGTTAGCTCGTAGACATATCGTTATTTACTATTTATTAGATTAGTTATTAGCTTAGTTTAGCTAAGAGTAACACCGTGGAGGAAGGACAGGTCTTTACCCACTGTATGCCTGATCCACAGTCCGACAGGAGGGCGTATTATTTGTAACTATAAATACCCCTTCCATCCTTGGAAGGGGTGGTGCTTCAATCTAACCTTTTCTTTTTTGTTTACTTTCTCTCACTAGATTCACCCTCTCATCTCGTTCTCTCTCTAAACAATGACATACTTGATTCATCACCATCCAAGGCCACCCGAATCATCATCAAACACATATATTTATGATCCTACAAATGGTATCAAGAGCCATGGTTATTGTGTTGTGTTGATTTATTGTGGTTTGGTATATGTTTTGAGGCTGTTTTAACCATATTTTTGTGGTTTTGGTTAACAGTTTTAAAACTGTTTATGTATCCTCGTTGGTCAAAAAGGTCATGTGGTCTATCACTGTTTACATATCTGTCTTGTCTCAATCTTTTGTCCAAGTCAGTATTTTTTATCATCTTTACATAGACTTTTTGTACCAATATTTATCCGTGAAAGTATACGTGGTCTTTATTCTTGGTCAAACTGGGTCCAAAAAGATGTATCTTTTATGATATTTTCTGGTTTATGTATGAAGATGGTCGGAAACGTGGTCGGAAATACTCGCCGGAATAAGTCAACGGGTCAAAACCCTAATCTTACGCCTATGGATATTTCTACGCGTATGGAATACGCGTAAGAAAGGATGTTGCGCATTACCCATCTTAAGCTATATTTATGCATAACTTGGAAAGTTATGCGTAAGGACTGTTACGCCTAAGGTTTTTATGCATAAGCCTATGCTTACGCGTAACCTTGACCTTGTTTTCGCATAAGGAGAAGGTTTACGCGTAAGACCAGCCTACGCATAAGGGAAGAAGAGCTACGCGTAACTATGTCTACGCTTAAGGATGCTCAATGTTACGCATAAGCCTGACCTTATGAGTAAGAAATGGAAAACCTATGCGTAAACTGTCAAAATGAACCACGACCAATACCTGACCAAGATGCTACCAAATACCAAGACTCACAACTCAAGACTTCAGTAATCATACATTATCAGTCCATATTCAAATCAAACAGAAATGGATAAACGATTCATCTAACATCCACGAGACCATGTCGCTTCACATCAACAAATCCTAATCCAACTCCATTTCAACTAACAAAACTCAAAACAAATTTAAAATAAATCTCAGATCTGATTCAACCTTGCTACTAATCTTAACAGATTTTTTTTGTTGAATCCTCATCATCACAGATCTATATTGAGTACAAGTCACGACATAATAACAACCGATCTCAGTTTTTATTTATTTTGCGTATTGCAACAGTCTTTAAGACCTCAATGATCAAATATACGAAAAAGAAAAACCATCATAGATCATATTGTAGCATAGCTACTATATCTATCCGAAGCTAAAAGGTCAAAGAAATATAACATTTTTGTTACTTTCTTTCCCTTGGTTCGTTTATACTCAAAAAGAAAATAACTACAATCAATACCTACCCGAGACCATTGAATGATCTTGAAGTTGTTTCCCTGTTTCTTGGAGCAGTATTTCAAGGGATTTAAAAGCTTGTGTTTAAGATTAAAGTTTCATTGATCTAAGATGGTGGAGACTGATATTCGTTGGTGTTGTGATGACAATGGAGATAGATCGATTCAAGTTGTGATAAGATGATATCTGCGTTAAGAGAATATGATGTTTGGGGGTGTTATGTTTAAGTGTGGCTTAGATTAAAATAGGGTTAGGGTTAAAATGTGACAAGTAATTTATACAACCGGTTATCTGGGTATTGGAATTGGATTTTGGGCCTTGTGACTAACATTTGTTTATGGGATGTGTGTTTTAACTCGACATGGGATGCTCTAGAACATTGGACTGGGCCGAAAATTCATTGTTATGGATTATATATATGATCTGTTTGGATATTTGGATGGGCGGTAATATTGAATGAAAAAAATGATATCCGGATTTTTATGTTAATGTCATATTTAACTAAAAATTAGGATAACATTTCATATGGAGAGTGGTATTTTGGTTATAAAATTTCACGGAAGGATACAAATTCACGACTTGAGCTTAATATTTGAGAAAAGGATTATTGAAGTTGGTGACCTCACTTGGGCTTTGCAGTTTGAATGGAAAAATCACACTTTTCGTTTGGAGGTTGATATACAATTTGGAGTTTGATATACAATTTCAAATTTATCATAATGGGAGTATAAGTGATTGATATACAAGTTCGTTTGAACATTGGGCCATGAAGCTTGGATTCGGATGACGGACTGATGGGCTTCTCAATATGAGATCGGATTTATGAGATTTGGATTGATGAGATTTGTTGAAGCGATTTGATGATGACATTTGATGTGTATGGATGAGAAGTGATCAACAATTCCCATGAGATATTCGACGCCACATAATGTCAATGATACTTCACAGTCTAAGCAAAATCTTTCAAGAATCTTCAAAGTCAGTCATGACTTTTCAAGATGTTTGCTTACAACAAGAACTTCTCGTGCAAATGGTCGTACACGTTATGATGCTTCCGAAAGTTCGAAACCATCATGGGGGAGAAACATGTACTTTGATGTTTTACGGTTAACCTCCAGGGAAAAGGAGTTTATACTACTTGACTTAGTATCGTTTGTGAAGTTGTCTACATATGGGTAAAGAATTGTTGATGATGAAGATGATTTGTTGATGAACCGTTGCATGTTCCCCTAAAACAGATATTCACCGAAACCAAAGTTGTCAAAAAACATTCAAGCTGACATTGAAAGAATCTATTTCTCGGTTTAACTCATAGACTTGTAAAATCCCGCGAAAGAATCTATTTCTCGGTTTAAATCATAGACTTGTTAAATCCCGTGACAATGAAATCATCCTGGTATTAGTAAAGTGCATTTCCGGATATATCTTACGGTTTATTCTTGGTTTTGTAAAATCCCGCGAAAGAAACTATTTCTCGGTTTAAACCATAGAATTGTAAAATCCCGTAATGATGGAACCATCCTGGAGAAAGGAAAGTGTATTTCAGGATCTCATCTGATGTTGGTGCTACGGTTTCTACTTCGAAGAAGGGATAAAAGGGTGTACTTCATGAATTAGGTGATTGTTTGGATATTCTTCATGGCAGTTTGGTTATTACATGGTTTTACGGGTTTATGTGCTTTTAACCATGGTCGGGATGAAACCATTATCATAGTTCACTTAAAACGTCAAAGGAGGCTAGATTTGAGCTTTTAACCACAAGATGTGACAACGGCGTTAATTCAGTATTATTTATTTGAGGTTGAAGTGAAATATCACGAGCAAGTGTACTTAGTATCTGAAGGTATCGGGGATGGTTGGATGAAGATTCTTTGAGATCCTTGTTCGAGATTTTAATATTTTCAAAAATGAAGACTTGGAAATCTAGTTATTTTTGGGTGACTTTTCCTTTTCTTTTATCACTTGGGGGAATTGGGCTCTTACCACTACAAAATAACTATCACTTTAAGGAGTTACGTTGTAGTGCTCAGTGTCACATAAAATTGTGGATTTTCAAGAGGTGATGTACTTCTAATACTTGATGGTTGGTTGGTTGAAGAGTATACAGTACTTAGAGATTCAAATGGGCATGAATTCTCGGCACCGCTCTTTGTTACATGTGTGAAAGTTTAAGTCATGAGTTTGGGTTAATTCACTTCAGGGTCAAATTCATCTTTTTGGGTTTTCTCCATCAGCTGTCACAACAAAGAGCCTACTGAATGATAATGGGATTGATTACAAGTTTGTCAAGAGTAGTTGAAAAGAGAGAGATTATGACGTTTGAACACAACAGTTCAAGCCTCGTTCTCTAAAGAAAATAAAAGTGTACGTTTCAGTGCACTTTATCTTCTGAAGAAGAGAAATCTTCTTATGACGTTTGAACACAACAGTTTAAGCCTCGTTCTCTAAAGAAAAGAAAAGTGTACGTCTCAGTGCGTTTTATCTTCTGAAGAAGAAAAATCTTCTTATGACGTTTGAACACAACAGTTCAAGCCTCGTTCTCTAAAGAAAAGAAAAGTGTACGTCTCAGTGCGCTTTATCTTCTAAAGAAGAGAAATCTTCTTATGACGTTTGAACACAACAGTTCAAGCCTCGTACTCTAAATAAAAGAAAAGTGTACGCTTCAGTGCGCTTTATCTTCGGAAGAAGAGAAATGTTCTTATTTATGACCATTCTCATCAACATGCTTCATGCTTTTTCCATGCGCGCTCAATCATCAAGTGAACCGAACTACCGTTGCTAGTATTCTTATTCCACTTGCTCAATTATAATGGCAATGGAGACATCATATGCAAATTTTGCAGGGGAGAAGTGTAAATAGTCTACATTTGGATGATGTTCACTTATTCAATCAAGAATGGCAACTCCGTATGCAATTCTTGAGGGGGAGAAGAAGTGTGAATCTACTGCATGGTTGATTGATTTTTGAGAATAAATGGTCATACGGCTCCTAACTCATGGAAGAACCGAGCTTCTTCTTGTCGGGTCATCTTCATCATGTCTTCGATAGAGATGATGGTGTACAAATTAGTTCCATGTGTTCCCTTTAAAAGTTCAATACCATCTAGTTCTCTATCAAAGCAAGAGTGTTTTCTGAAGGCAACTTCAAGATCAGAGTCACTGAATTGACCAACAGAGAACAGATTATGCCTAACATATTTACGAAGCAAGAGTGTTCTTCTAAGAGCCGTTGGTTGACATCTTCTCATGAACTGATGAGATTAATGACAAAGTGCTTCCAGTTGCGGGGCTGATTTCCTTAATGAACATCTTTCTGTTCTTGTTTGATTGGGAGGGATTTGAGTTAAGGGGATTTGCTATATCTAAGTTAACGGGAATGTATTTGGTGAGAAGAAGATGTTAACATTCTATTCCCCAAACGGACAATCTAGAAGAAGGTCGAGTCTACAGTCTATTCTACTTTTTCTACTGCTTGTTAGAAGACTAAAAGAGGTGTTGCATTTAACTACCAAAAGACTTCTTCTTAATCTGGTACTTATCAAATAGATTGTCGGTTTAGGGGAGAGCACTAATTGGGGGAGTGGGAAATGTCAGATTTAATCCCCAATTAGACTTGCTCACATTTTACTTCAGCAAGTGGATTCTCACAAAGACTTCAAAGGTTCTTCTCAAAAGATTTCGAGCATATGAGCTTACAATGTGTTGCTGATTCTGAAGTATCAAAACCAGCAAGGGGGAAGGAGACACGCATCTAAACGCGAGTAAACTTGATGAACTTAATACTTCTAAGTGATTGAATATATCCCGGGAATGTCATTACCGCAGAGAAACTCAAGGTTTGACTCATGGCGTTTAGTGTCCTTATTCCAACTATGTGGGGGAAGAGATGGAAGAGTTAGTTTCTGAAGATAAAAGAGGTACACAAGTGTGTGATGATTTCGATCTCCATCATCGCAATCATCAGGGGAGAGAGAGATTGTGTACATTGGGGATGCTCAGCTGTTTCACTTGAGAGCTTAATCAGTGATTTAGAGATATAATCACTTATTCCGGAGTTGACATCCGCAGAGATAATCAGTGATTCGACCTGCTTCTTCAATGTTATCGGTTATTCTCTCTTTGGGTATTCGGGTACTTCGGGTTCTTGAGCTTCATACATGTTAATACAAATATCGTCATTAAATGTTATTTATGTTTTTGATCTTTACCGAAGTTTTGTTAACGACAAAAGTAAATTTAATTTTTATAAAGCTTAAAGCTTGTCAAGTTTAATAGATATTAAAACAAGCTTTTTCAAATAATATCTTCATCACTCAAGCATTTACATTGTCATTAATCATATCTTGATATGACTCTAACCATAATGTATGATAGTAGTTTTTAGAATGTTTTAGTTTCTTAAAACCTAAACATTACTTATGTATTTACATATTTTTAAAAATAGAAAAACAACACATGACATCATGTGATGCATCATGGAAATCATTGGAAGATTTCATTAGATATTTTGTGTAGATTTGGGCTCTTCATATCTTACACAATCTTACATAGATATGGTTGACTTTGGTAAGATCTTGATATCTTGCTGTCAGACCTCGGCGGCACCAAAAGTTATAACGGGCGGAACCCTTTTAAGGGGTCCGCGGTCCGTGGTGCTTGCTGATGGTTTTGGCTATAAATAGCACAGCCAAACCAAGTAGTTTTTCATCCCTTTCCATCATACTCTCATACATTTCTTCTCTCTAACCTTTCTAACTTAGTTTCATTTCATATTAGTGATCTCTTTTGTAGCAAAGAAGATCAAGTCACATTCAAGCTTCAACGAGAAGTTGGAAGTCTTGTTTGTTTGGTGTTGTATGATCCTGTGTTGATTCATACTTCATTGTTGTACCAAACTATCATAATCTTGTGAGTGTGAGTGGTTAGTATTTTAGTCCTCAAAATACATTGTGTGTGGGAGTGGTTGTAACCTTGGAAAGAACTCGACATTTAGCTTAGTGTCGGAAATAGTGTAAGCAAAGTGTAAAGGTTTCTCCGCCGGTGAAAGAAGCTTGTTGACTAGTGAAGTTAAACTCTCGAGTGTGAGACTCGGGGAGTGGAGTAGGGCAAGGAAAAAGAGTCCTTGTAGACCGAACCACTATAAACAACTTGTTGTGGTTTGATTGTTTCTTTCCTTATCTACTCTTTACATATTGTTTACATATTTCATTAACATATCTAAGATCAATATCAATTGATCTTTCAATAAGTTTCAAAACAAAGTTTTTAATCGGTAAACTATTCAACCCCCCTTCTAGTTTTCTACAATTGGTATCAGAGCCTCGTTGCTCAAGAATTTCTAAAATATATTGTATTTTATAAACTTGAAACGATCCATGGATTCTGAAAACTTTAAAGAAGGGCAATATATGCAAAGACCACCACTCTTTGAAACCAATGGATTTATCTATTGGAAAAACCGCTTTGAAACATATGTAAAATCAAAAGATATAGATCTTTGGTTTGTTATTGTTAAAATGGATTTTAGTTCTACAACAAAAGATATTTCTGTTGATGAACAAAAGAAATTAACTGCTAAAAACAATGAAGCTAAAATGATGCTTTATAATGCTTTGCCTAGAAAAGAATATGAAAGAATTTTCGTGTGTGAAACCGCCAAAGATATTTGGGAATCTTTGATTGTTACACATCAAGGAAATTCACAAGTCAAGGATAACAAGATTGATCTTCTTGTTCAAAAATATGAACAATTTGTTATCCCTGAAGATGAAACCATTGATTGTGGCTTTGCTCGTTTTAATACTATTATTACAGCACTTAAAGCACTTGATGAATCCTTTCGTAGTAAGAACTTTGACAGGAAATTTCTTAGAGCACTCCATCCGAAGTGGAGAGCTAAAGTGACGGCCATTGAAGAATCAAAGATCTCTAAAAAATGTCACTAGACGAGCGAATCGGAAACCTCAAAGTACACGAAATGGTGATGGAGAAAGATTCGGAAATCATCAAAGGAAAAAGAGAGAAAATCAAATTCGGTGCTCTAAAAGCAAGAACGGAATCAAGTGATGATGACGAATCTTGCTCCGGTAGTGAAGACGAAGAGTACGCCATGGCCGTTAGAGATTTCAAAAAGTTCTTTAGAAGAAGAGGAAAGTTTGTAAGACAGCCTCGAGAAGAAAAGAAGCCATTCCAAAAAGATCGGGATGACAAAAAGGGTAAAAGTGAAAGAAAATGCTTTAGATGCGGTGATGCAAGTCATCTAATAGGAGATTATCCTAAGCCACCTAAAAGCAAAACTCAACGAGATTTTGTTAGTGGCGCTTGGAGTGATAGTGAAGATGATGAAGAATCAAGCAAGGAGGAAATCGCTCTAATGGCACAAGAGTCAAATGAGGTACATTCCGACTCATCTTATTCTTCTATTGATGATGACACTTTGCAAAAACAATACAATCAATTGTGTGAGCTAAGTCTAAAAATCATAACTAAAAATAAATTTTTGAAAACTAAAAAGGAATTTTTAGAAAATGAAGTCTATGAGTTAAAAGAAAAGGCAAAACCATTAGAAAAGGGAAAAGCAAATGACGATGATTGCAAATCATGTCAAGAGCTTAATCTTGAAATAGAAAAACTAAAGCTCACACAAGATGTTCTAATCGAACATAATTCTAAATTTAAAAGGTTTAACAAAAACATCGCTCTTGCCGATGAAATAGTTAGAATACATAAAACACCAGGAGACATGAATGGGCTAGGATTTAATGAGATATTAATTCAAAAGAGTCCAAACAAAACGACGAAAAAACAAACTGTCAAAACTGCTGCAGTGCAGCACGGACCAGACGGACCCAAAATAAGGGATCTGTCTGTTGAAAAAAATGGTGTCGTGGGAACTTCAGCAGGACAGAATGTTTGTGATACGGACCGTAGCGAATTTGTCAAAGTAACAAAGAAAACCAAGGATAGTGTTAAACTAAAACCAGCTGTTACATCAGGAGTAGGACTTGCTAAAAATGAATTTAGATAAAAAAAACTACTCAACAATGACATAAAACATCTTTTGCCAAACGCCTCTTTCCTAAAAGCAACAACAACTTACAACCCAACTATCAACACAACGGTTGGAATCGTAACTTCCCTAGAGCATATCAAACCCTAGATTACATGTCATGGAACTCTTACCCATCATTTCCATACATGAATCAAATAAATGGTATGTTTAACCCAAACGGACCCATGAGATATTGGGGACCAAACGCTTGAGTTATTTGCTTCTTAGGTATGCTTGAAAGTAGGATTGGAACCTGATGAATGGATAAAAGATAGTGGATGCTCACGACACATGATGGGCAACAAAAGTCTTTTCTCATCATACCAAGAGTATGACGGAGGTAATGTCACTTTTGGTAGCAATCTCAAAAGCAAAATCATTGGCAAAGGTATGATCGCTCATAACTCCCTAACTATTGAAAATGTTGCTCATGTAGATAGGTTAGGATTTAATCTACTTAGTATTAGCCAATTATTTGATAAAAAGTATAAAGTACTATTTGATGAAAATGGTAGTAAAATACTAAAAGATGGTATCACCATAGCTAAAGGAGTTAGGAAAAATAACATAGACGTTATGAAAATAGATAAAATATCTAATGACAAACTTTGTCTAACAACATTAGATGATAGCTCAACTCTTTGGCATAGACGCTTAGGTCACGCTAATATGAGACTTATACAAAACCTATCTTCAAAAGAGCTAGTTAGGAATTTACCAAAACTTAAATATGATCAACATTTTTGCGACGCTTGCAAAATTGGTAAACAAACCCATAGTAGTCATAAGTCTAAAAATATGGTGTCCACATCTAAGTGTCTAGAACTTTTGCATATGGACTTGTTTGGTCCATCCGCTATAAGAAGCTATGGAGGCAACTTATACACTTTGGTCATAGTAGATGATTAATCAAGGTTTACTTGGATGTTATTTTTGAAAATCAAAAATGAAGGTTTGATAAATTTGAAATTCTTAGCAAGAAAATTCAAAATCAACTAGGTGTAAAAATTGTATCGATCCGAACGGATCATGGTCGTGAATTTGACAATGAAACACAATTTGGAAACTTTTGTGATACAAATAGTATAACACTATAACCACTCGTAAATTTCCCCACCGATTTTCGCGGCTATTTTCTTTTCCTTTCAATATATAATCACGACAAGCCACAAGATATTTTCACCTCAACCTCGATAATAAAAACTTCGTAAAATAAATATATAATAAACTTTTATATTTTTATTTCCCATCGGGCCTCTAAGCCCTACACTACCCGATTCAATTCATTTCCTCTTTATTTGTGCTCGCGTTCAACCCGGCCTAACCCAACTCTTTTGTCTTGGACCTAGCCTTTTTCTTTCTCAACCCAAAACGCATCCTAATAATAATACCAAATGGTCAAAAGTAAAATTTGTATATATATTCCCTATGAACCGGACAAGAATAAACACAACACATGACATAAGCAAACTTTGGTCATCATATCATGCGCACCCTATTATTTTTGTGACACAAAAGATTAACTAACAAGTAAATTAACCCAAGCTCATCTTGTGATCCCAACCTCATCAACCTTTGGTCTAAGTATTTCCATGCATGTAGAAGTGAAGACAAAAAGAAAAACTATATCCACACTTAACATTTCTATTTCTTCTTTTGCTTGCTAATTCTCTCGACAGAAAAACAAAACAATATTAACATATGCGCACCCCTTATTATTAAATTGTAAAACAAAAGTTAACACAAGTATTTTTGGGATCATGATTCCCTTGTCTGTGATCCAACGAACCATATGGACTTAACTAGATTAGTACACACACTCTCTTGCATGCATGGAAAGCAAAGTCAAACTTGCTACTTTGCTTCTTTGTCTACTTTCGAAGGGTACCCTCACATCCTTCCCAACTGATCGGTTCTAGCAGGTATCACATGAGGTCTAAGTTAACTTTTTCTCAAATTGGACTAGCACCATCTTGTAACACATGAATCATTACACCAACACTTCCACTTTCAAGATTCTACTCCTTATCTCTCCACAAATAAACGTAGCTCCCTTCACCTTAATCTAATCAAGCACAAAGCTAACATTCCTTCCTTATTACTCCTTGCAGTAATGCAACACCATGTGATTTCAACCTTGTCACTCCTTCGCTCCAATTAAGACAAGCAACCTAGAGATTGGAACGAGTAAACTGAAGTCACGTAACAACTAACATCCCCATATCTTGACCCATAATCACTTTTAATACCCCTTACCTCTCATTAGTTCAACATTCACTCTAATTTACTCCTCTCACTCACGACAGTAAAAGGGCAAGAAACATGAGTTTGTGATCTTGGGTTATGTTGAATAACTTAGTCATCAATATACTCGTCCCACTACTCTCTATTTCAATCCGTTTTATTGACAAATTCGTTCATCAATGCTCCTATTTCACACTCTACATGTTCGTCGCATGTTCACAATCTATCTTAAGTTCTCTAAACTAATTTAAGATCATGCATTGGGCTACTAGGGGTTGCTCGATGGGTTCGTCTTTGCTAGAGTTTCTGCGTTGTTCATTGAAGTTTGAAGTTCGTGTTGTGGGTTCGAGTTTTGATTCGGTTTCATTCTCTTTATCTCGATCTTACAACTGGTCATAGTGTTGGTTCGTTGTTCATGTTCGAGGGGGTGCTCGTATTTGCGTTCATTATTTGATCTCGAAGTGCCCTTGTTTAGCTGAGGTATATCTTTAACTACAAATTATCATATAATTATGTAGCCGTGAAGTAACTATGAATCGGGTTCTATTTAAAATGAAAGTATTTTTGACATAATATAGTCACTGTGTAACTATGAATCGGGTTTCGAATCTTTAAACGGTTCATTTGATCATAACGAGCTTTGCATAACAAATATAGTAAGATCAGTCATTGTCCAAAATGTTACATTGTAAAATCTTAATCAAAGGAAAATATGTTTATAAGAATAAAAAGAACTAATAAAGTCTTCGCTCCATTCTTAAACGTAAACACAAGTTGGTTT
This sequence comes from Chrysanthemum makinoi, assembly GCA_910596185.1. Classification (NCBI taxonomy): domain Eukaryota; kingdom Viridiplantae; phylum Streptophyta; class Magnoliopsida; order Asterales; family Asteraceae; genus Chrysanthemum; species Chrysanthemum makinoi. Next base: position 220,755,506 of record OU343223.1, on the reverse strand, counting down.
CAAATCTATACTTACTGTTCCTAAACGAATGGCTAGTCCTACTATAATTTACTATTTTCAAAATTCAGTCCATGCATTCTATTTATGTTATTACATTCAACCTTGCTATATAAAAACTTTCAAAACTAGTCTTAATTATAGTTTATGATATTTTCTAAGTATTACTATGCACAACAATAGGAACAAAAAGAAAATGTTGCGCATGCATTTAAGTAAAGCTTTACAAAAAAGAAAATGCGCAAAGGTTCAATCTGCGGCCACTTTAGCTTATTTTAACATAAAATGTGTAAAAAGTCCAACCTGTGGCCTATTTGGCTTACTTCGATGTAAAAAGTATATTTCTTATAAACACGTCGAATAGACAAGAATATATTTTTATGATCAATAAAATGATTATTATTTTCAAAACCCGACAAAAGGACGAAAACTCGACAAAAAGACGAAATACTTTTGTAAATTATAAAAGGGTTTATTGTAAATACTTAGAATAAAACGAGACTATCTTTACTGTGAAACCACTAAAACTAGCAAACACCGGAGCGTTTGATAAAATGACGAAAACTTATAAAATAAATAAATAAATAAATAAGGGGCAATTCCATATATACCCAATTTAAACCTCATAATTCCATATTTCCCCAACACATGCTTTAAAAGCATTGTACATATGCACTAAAAACTTGTGTTTTGGAGAAATATGGAATTATGAGGTTTAAGTTGGGTAAATATGGAATTATCCCAATAAATAAATACATAACTTGACGAAAAATGTATTTTTACTTAAATAGCTAAAGCAAAAACATGACATGGTGATACAAAGTCTAGGAAACACTTTTACACTTATTGCATTTCATATAGTGTATGCTAAGTCGAACCATACTCACTTAGGTCGCGTGTCGGAGCCGTTACCTTCTATACTTTGACATACTTTTTCGGGATTACGTATCATGCCAAGGTGAGTTCATAGCCCCACTTTTACTCTTTCAACTGTTTTATAAACTCTTTGGGAGAGATACATGCTATAAACTAGAACACAAGTCTTTTCTTAAAATGCATGCTTGCCTGATTATTATTATTATAGCCTAAGTTGCCTGCCAAAAGTCCCCTTCATCATGAACCATTAATCACTTGCGAGTGAACGCAAATATTGTGGATAGTACTATGGGAATTGACGACCCCGACTCGGTTATCAGAAATAACCGGGGCGCACCATATTTGATTATCTCTATGTAATTGGCAATTACATCTGGGGGGGGGGGCAATTTTATTACTTACACCAGTAATTAGGTGTATGCAGTTAGTATTGGTGTCATGAGCTTAGTGCATAATAATAATCTCTATTTTTCTATGGTAATTGTCTTCGAAGCAATTATCATCTTTAACTTGTGTTCAACCATTTACTAAACTTATGAATATCACTCAACCGTTGTATTGATCTTTTTAAGCATGTTTATCTCAGGTATTAAAAAGGCGATAGCTAATTCTGGAGGCGCTTGGGCATTGGCATGGCATGGTCATAGATGACTCTGATTTACAAATGGGGACCACATTTTGTTAATGAACCATTTTTCCGCAACAATTCAACTTTGTAAACTTTGTTTTACTACAATAAATGAAATACTTTACGAAAAAGCTATTATTTTTCGCTTGTGTTATGATCCAACTGAGTAGCATCCAAAAAACTTTTTCTTCCGCTGCAAACCATTTTTGGGGGTGTTACAGATTGGTATCAGAGCCTAGGTTATAGAGAACTAGGTATTTTTCAAACCTAGACTATAACCACTTTTACAAAAACTTAACCCTATGACCGACGCATGCCTGCCTGCCAAGCTGAATGCCTCACTTATGACTCGTTGAAGTCATCTTTGAATAGATATGTGTTTTATTACTGCCAACTTAGTCTCACTATTAGCTAGGATTGATTTACTTATACATATGTTTACGTATCACTGCGCTACGCCTTCTTCCCCACATAAATGAAATAATTGTTCAATCTTTCATACCAAACTTTAAAGACATTAGGACATGTTACTGGTATAACTAAGCTAAGCATTGCAAGATTCATTGAAACTCGGGTGAATATAGACTGATCACCTATATTCAACCAGGGACAGTGGGACATAGCTTGATCACCTATGTCCGACTCAGAGGTGAATGTTGCAATACTGAAAGTAGTTATAATAGTGGTATGTCCACTTGACCTCCTGATTGACTTCTAAAAATGGTAAAATCTTCATGTGTGTTCATCATAAGAGTTACAAAGGGTTACTCCTACACATCACACACTGACGTCACAACATTTTCTCACTACGATACTTTTCTCCTAAGTGGAACGCCTTTCTCATTACTACACTCTCTAAACTGACCATTTTACACCACTACCCTACGCCTCCACGTCTACATCTTACTAGCAACGTGCATGGAGATTTGGTTGGCAGATGATGCACACTACCACTTCGCGCAAGGACATCACAGTGATCCATGTTGAAATGGATCACTTTACGCCACCACTTCGCGCCCTTCGTGCCTACGTTATGTATGAGATTTGCTTAGCAGATAATGCATAACCAGTGAAATGCTGCATGATGCGAGTTAACAATTATATTTACCATTTAGATTTGCTTAGTAGAATATGCGCGACTAACTAAAATTCTAAATTATCGCACGACATTACTCTATGTTTAGATTATATTTTTTGGTCGCTACAATACCATGTCTTCTGTTTCCCGTCCCATCGACCTATCGTCTTCATTAATGAACCATTAAACCTCTATTACAGAGTCGTTGCAACCCATGTATCCATTATCCTGTCATATTATCATTCGCTTAGACGTTGAGATCGAAATCATCTCGTCATCCATTGCGATAACAGTGTCACCTCTACCCCAAAACTCGTACTCAATCGATGAACCGGATTACATCTCTAGCCATTCTAGGAACGACACACCTCGACATCTACAAAGGGAACCCCTCGCTAAACATAAATAATAAACGAGCGACTAAAAGGTATAAAAACATACCAAGAGTTAGCTTGCAACTTAAGCCACTTTTTATGGGAACGGATCCCTAATCTTCCATTCACCCCTTTGAAACACCAATTATCTGTCCTGCTACCCTCTTATGAAATAATAAACTTCGTTGTTGTCTAACGCAAACTACTTTCAACTATTTTACCAATCACTTCACGGTCATTTTTTTCCAAAAAGTCTTACTACTGTGCCATAAAAAAAATTACGACCTTACTAATACTTCATAAACAATGACCTTACTAATGCTTTGCAAACTATTTTCTATAGAATGATAAACCGATAAATTACCTTACTGTGAAACAACAAACAATTGCGATAGCAATTTGTTTTGGTCTTATAAACTATTCTACCCTTTTGGTGAGCTGCTTTAGCCACTGTCTAATTTAAAACAATAAAAACTTGGTACTCTTACCTCATAAACTATTTCACCTTTACTTTACTAAATATTTTACTACCACCCTATCAATTAAACAACGAAATTTTCTACTATTTGACAAACAATGGGTTGTTTTCTTATAGACTATTTTACAAATTATTTTCACGAGTTATTTACAACCTAAATTGTTGTCTTATAAAAAAAATGTCACTAGTTAACTACGACACTGTTCTACAAATAATAAATTGTTTGCTATTTGCTTGATAAGCTGTTTTAAAAATCATGGTACCAAGTCGTCGTCTTAATACCGAACCACAAATTACGATTTATTATTAAACTGTGAATGGTAAAAGTACTTCCTTCTCACTCAATAAAGTGATTTTGCAAACTTTCCTTAAACCTTACTGCGATTTCCTTATAAACTATTTACTCCCTTGAAAAGCTTTAAAGGATCATCGATATTTCTTTTGTAAATAAACCAACTCTCGGAGTAAAAAGAAGCGCCTTATTTTGAAAATAATAAATAAACATTTTAATAGGAAATTCTTGGAAACAAAACTGATTCATTATCTATAAAGGCCAAGGTATTTGAAATTATTTGAAATAGAGAAACAATTTTTGAATTCACATATAAATCTCCATCTTGAAACCGAATCCATGTTGTCGTTTAAAACTTTATTTAACAAGTTTTCATCACAAAAGCTGAAATTCAGCAACTTTCTTTACATACATCAAGTTCTCTTTAAAATTTTAAAGACTCTATATTTTCTTTTAATACCGTTCAAATTCGAACAACTAAATTCGGCCCATAAACGTTTAAAACCTATGGAAACATATAAACCACATCTTCTTCTATGAAGTTTTCACCTTCGAGGACTTTTCCTTAAATAACAATTGTGCCAACAATGAAACGCATGGCGACATTTTTTTTTCTAAAATGATTTATTCTGACGAGTCAAAAATTTTCTGGTCAAACCTAATCAAAACTTCTAATGCTAAGAAATATCAAACATCAACCTTTGCGAAGTTGTTTATTTTCATCTCGTGTAAAAAAAAAAAAAAAAAAAAAGTTTTATAGGATCCTTTCGAGGATGCAAACCTCTTACCCAAATTTTCATCCCAAAGAATTTATGCCTCTTGAAATATTCTTACTCGAATGAATTTATCCACATCATGTTTGTGAACAAAACTAGAAAATTTCAAAAATTTCACCTTGTCACATAAGCGACGAACACAAACCTAACCTCGAGGACGAGGTTCCCATAAGGGGTAGGTACTGTAACCAATTGTAAATTTTCCCACCGATTTTCGCAGCTATTTTCTTTTCCTTTTAATCTATTATCATGACAAGCCACGAGATATTTTCACCTCAACCTCGATAATAAAAACTTCGTAAAATAAATATATGATAAACTTTTATATTTTTATTTCCCGTCGGGCCTCTAAGCCCAACACTACCCGATTCAATTCATTTCCTCTTTATTTGGGCTCGCGTTCAACCCGGCCTAACCCAACTCTTTTGTCTTGGACCTAGCATTTTTCTTTCTCAACCCAAAACGCATCCTAATAATAATACCAAATGGTCAAAAGTAAAATTTGTATATATATTCCCTATGAACCGGACAAGAATAAACACAACACAAGACACAAGCAAACTTTGGTCATCATATCATGCGCACCCTATTATTTTTAACTAACAAGTAAATTAACCCAAGCCCATCTTGTGATCCCAAGCTCATCAACCTTTAGTCTAAGTATTTCCATGCATGTATAAGTGGAGACAAAAAGAAAAACTATAGCCACACTTTACATTTCTATTTCTTCTTTTGCATGCTAATTCTCTCGACAGAAAAACAAAACAATATTAACATATGCACACCCCTTATTATTAAATTGTAAAACAAAAGTTAACACAAGTATTTTTGGGACCATGATTCCCTTGTCTGTGACCCAACGAACCATATGGACTTAACTAGATTAGTACACACACTCTCTTGCATGCATGGAAAGCAAAGTCAAACTTGCTACTTTGCTTCTTTGTCTACTTTCGAAGGGTACCCTCACGTCCTTCCCAATTGATCAGATCTAGTAGGTATCACATGAGGTCTAAATTAACTTTTTCTCAAATTGGACTAGCACCATCTTGTAACACATGAATCACTACACCAACACTTCCACTTTTAAGATTCTACTCTTTATCTCTCCACAAATAAACGTAGCTCCCTTCACCTTAATCGAATCAAGCACAAAGCTAACATTCCTTCCTTATTACTCCTTGCAGTGATGCAACACCATGTGATTTCAAACTTGTCACTCCTTTGCTCCAATTAAGACAAGCAACCTAGAGATTGGAACGAGTAAACTGAAGTCACGTATCAACTAACATCCCCATATCTTGACCCATAATCACTTTTAATACCCCTTACCTCTCATTAGTTCAACATTCAATCTCATTTACTTCTCTCACTCACGACAGTAAAAGGGCAAGAAACATGAGTTTGTGGTCTTGGGTTATGTTGAATAACTTGGTCATCAATATACTCGTCCCACTACTCTCTATTTCAATCCGTTTTATTGACAAATTCGTTCATCAATGCTCCTATTTCACACTCTACATGTTCGTCGCATGTTCACAATCTATCTTAAGTTCTCTAAACTAATTTAAGATCATGCATTGGGCTACTAGGGGTTGCTCGATGGGTTCGTCTTTGCTAGAGTTTTTGGGTTGTTCGTTGAAGTTTCAAGTTCGTATTGTGGGTTCGAGTTTTGATTCAGTTTCATTCTCTTTATCTCGATCTTACAACCGGTCATAGTGTTGGTTCGTTGTTCATGTTCGAGGGGGTGCTCGTACTTGCGTTCATTATTTGATCTCAAAGTGCCCTTGTTTAGCTGAGGTATATCTTTAACTACAAATTATCATATAATTATGTAGCCGTGAAGTAACTATGAATCGGGTTCTATTTAAAATGAAAGTATTTTTGACATAATATAGTCACTGTGTAACTATGAATCGGGTTTCGAATCTTTAAACGGTTCATTTGATCATAACGAGCTTTGTATAACAAATATAGTAAGACAGTTATTGTCCAAAATGTTACATTGTAAAATCTTAACCAAAGGAAAATATGTTTATAAGATTAAAAAGAACTAATATAGTCTTCGCTCCATTCTTAAACGTAAACACAAGTTGGTTTCAAATCTATACTTGCTGTTCCTAAACGCATGGCTAGTCCTACTATAATTTACTATTTTCAAAATTCAGTCCATGCATTCTATTTATGTTATTACATTCAGCCTTGCTATATAAAAACTTTCAAAACTAGTCTTAATTATAGTTTATGATATTTTTTAAGTATTACTATGCACAACAATAGGAACAAAAAGAAAATGTTGCGCATGCATTTAAGTAAAGCTTTACAAAAAATAAAATGCGCAAAGGTTCAATCCACGGCCACTTTAGCTTATTTTAACATAAAATGTGTAAAAAGTCCAACTTGTGGCCTATTTGGCTTACTTCGATGTAAAAAGTATATTTCTTATAAACACGTCGAATAGACAAGAATATATTTTTATGATCAATAAAATGATTATTATTTTCAAAACCCGACAAAAGGACGAAAACCCGACAAAAAGACGAAATACTTTTGTAAATTATAAAAGAGTTTATTTTAAATACTTAGAATAAAACGAGACTATCTTTACTGTGAAACCACTAAAACTAGCAAACACCGGAACATTTGATAAAATGACGAAAACTTATAAAATAAATAAATAAATAAATACATAACTTGACGAAAAATGTATTTTTTACTTAAATAGCTAAAGCAAAAACATGACATGGTGATACAACGTCAAGGAAACACTTTTACACTTATTGCATTTCATATAGTGTATGCTAAGTCGAACCATACTCACTTAGGTCGCGTGTCGGAGCCGTTACCTTCTATACTTTGACATACTTTTTCGGGATTACGTATCATACCAAGGTGAGTTAATAGCCCCACTTTTACTCTTTCAACTGTTTTATAAACTCTTTGGGGGAGATACATGCTATAAACTAGAACACAAGTCTTTTCTTAAAATGCATGCTTGCCTGATTATTATTATTATAGCCTAAGTTGCCTGCCAAAAGTCCCCTTCATCATGAACCATTAATCACTTGCGAGTGAACGCAAATATTGTGGATAGTACTATGGGAATTGACGACCCCGACTCGGTTATCAGAAATAACCTGGGCGCACCATATTTGATTATCTCTATGTAATTGGCAATTACATCTGGGGGGGGGGGGGGGCAATTTTATTACTTACACCAATAATTAGGTGTATGCAGTTAGTATTGGTGTCATGAGCTTAGTGCATAATAATAATCTCTGTTTTTCTATGGTAATTGTCTTCAAAGCAATTATCATCTTTAACTTGTGTTCAACCATTTACTAAACCTATGAATATCACTTAACCGTTGTGTTGATCTTTTTAAGCATGTTTATCTCAGGTATTAAAAAGGCGATAGCTAATTCTGGAGGCGCTTAGGCATTGGCATGGCATGGTCATAGATGACTTTGATTTAAAAATGGGGACCAAATTTTGTTAATGAACCATTTTTCCGCAACAATTCAACTTCGTAAACTTTGTTTTACGACAATAAATGAAATACTTTACGAAAAAGCTATTATTTTTCGCTTGTGTTATGATCCAACTGAGTAGCATCCCAAAAAACTTTTTCTTCTGCTGCAAACCATTTTTGGGGGTGTTACAAACACATAACTTTTCGGCACCTCGAACACCTCAATGAAATGGAGTCGTAGAACGTTGATAACGCTCAGATTGTACGTGTTTCTAGTAGCGTTTTCAAAACGTGTTGCAAAAATCGGTCAACTCGGCCGATTAATCGCCGATTAATCGGTAATCGACCGAGGACCTTGGCGATTTTTGAAAATCGGTCGAAAAATCGGCCTAGGATAAAATCGATCGGTTCGTCAAAATCGGCCGATTCGGTAAAAAATCGGCCGAATCGGTCGGTCATTTAAAAATAATAATAACTTAGGCATTATACTTAATTTGGGGATCGTATATTTCACTTATAACGCACAATGGGCATCATAATCAGAATGGGAGCCTTTTATTGAGGTTTGGAAACATAGCAGGCTTGTAATCGGTTAAGATTTTTAGTTTGGTCTCGAAATACCAAAAATGCAGGAAATGTCAATCCGATTAATCACCGATTAATCCCCGACTTGACCGATTACGCGCTGCAGGGTGGTCGACCGCCCGGCTACCGATTCACGATTTTTGCAACATTGGGTTTTGTGTGCTTTTGTATATGTTATTTGGTTATATTTGCGTGATTTCAGTGCTTAATCGCATCAAAAGATGTTTGTCTAGTTTTTATAACCAAGTGCAGGGAAAAGGAAGGAAAAGTAAGTAATGTTCAACAAATAGAAGACTCCCGTTTCAGTGAAGCATGTCAAGCACAAATCAATATCTCTAGTACCTTTGAAGACCATAGTGATCGAAGAACCAAGTTCTACAAGATAAAGAGAAGTAAAAATCAAGTTTCCGTAACTAAGGAAATCCAACCGGATCGGTTGCGAGTACAACCGGATCGGTTGGAAAATGACCAAATACTGCCAAGTTGCCATCACCAACCGTTCGGTCGCCACCCGCAACCGATCCGGTTGGCCCATTTGTAGAAGACCAACCGGATCGGTTGGTCACGTAACCGATTCGGTTGGAGGAGCTGTATCTGCCAAATCTTCATCACTAAGTTTCCCCTTTGCATCAAAACGATTCTAGGTCCTTCTCTTCGTGTATTCTAGTCCCTTCCTTACTCCTTGGAGGCCAAGTTCAGCAATTAATACCCTAGGCTTTGGAACTAGTATAAATAGAGGCCATTTGTGAGCATATGAGATACACACTTCAATACTACTCTCTCTACTCATCAAACAAAGCTCTTAAGCTCTTAAATTCGTCCTTACAAGCCCAGGAAAGTTTGGAGTTCTACAAGTTCCACATTTGGAGGCCAAATCACCAAGAAGTCTACCCCAATACTTTGGGAATCATTACTTCACAATTTGTAATCTTATTCCAAGCATTGTAAGACTTTTAACCATGTTTTCTAATGTTCAAAGTTCTGAGTTTATGTTCATGTTTGCTATGAGTGGCTAGTTTCTTTGCTTAAATGATGTTGATTATCATATGATTAGTTAGTGATTGTGTTAACATGTTTTAATTCAATTTCAAGTTGATTCTAAGATCCAATTGCGCTAAAGTTTCATAGTGACATTTGTTAATAAGTTTGACTAGTTGATAGTAATCGTAGAGGTCGAAAGAACTTATTGTTATTCAACTAGTTATAATCATTTTGTCTATGGATGATTGTTTTTACCCATTATTCTTGATTATACAAAGGAACTAAGGTGTGGTTGTAATAAAAACACTTTTTGATTATCAAATTGGATTGGTTGGAAACATCTAAAAGGTCGTAAGATTAGTTGTTGAGAATCAATTGTAGCCTTTTGTCTATGATCGGTTACCTTTTGTATTGACCATTTCTTAAGCAATTTGATGAAGCAAGTGGATGTTTTTGTGTTTAAGTCTATGCAAGTAAACTTATGAAACTTGAATTGATCTTGAATTGATTGGTTAAACTTAATGCTTGTCTTTATGAACTAAAATCTTGACGAAGGTTTAACTTGTAAGAACAATAGATTAGTACACCAACTAATTATCATAACCAACATGTTAAGAGGTTAACACAATCACTTTAATCTAGGATATGAAACTAGTTTAAGCAAGTGTAGTCTTTAATCATCTAAATTTCATTATATCTATTTGCTTTGTTATATGTTTTGGATAGACTCTGTTGATTCGAACTTGTGCTTAGATTCACTCAAATCCCTGCGAACGATCCCGACTTACCTCCATAATCTTGCTATAACGGACGAGTATACTTGCTCGTATGTGTTATTGGTAATATTGGTAATTCTGATTTTATAAATTTAAAACTTGTACACACGTAGCACATCAAGTTTTTGGCGCCGCTGCCGGGGATTTGATTGTGTTTCAGCAAGTTTTTGAATCCCCATCAGTCGATTCACCCCAAAATTTTCTCTCAGAAACTTCAACCGGATCCGGTTGCCATTTAACCGAACCGGTTACGTTTTTAACCATACCAAACTGATCTAACCGATCGGTCGCAACCCGCAACCGATCCGGTTACCCCATCTGTCTCAGGAATACTGTTTTCGTTGTTTGTCCGTGTGTTTAGGAATTTCCTGGATTCTCTAGGACATTGTATGAACACTCGTGCAGCGGGAATAGAACCAATTACACCTCTTACCAACCCCGAATGTTTGATTCGAAGAAGAAGATGAAGAACACTTTTCATACCATTGGAAAATCGTGTACCAAGAGTACCAAACCCACCATTTGATAACCTTGTAGAAGCCAAAGTTGTTTACAACCCTTTCACCAATTTACCTTTCCCCATGGCGGACGATCAACCCATGTGGGGAACCAACCGAGCCGTAGCACCAACCCCCGGAAGTGCTATTGTTTCTATCAACCTTGGTGACAACTTCACCGTGAAGGGTCATCACCTTTCTATGATCAAAGACCGTCAATTCGATGGCCGTGCACGGGTCGATCCGCATAAGCACATTGCCGAATTCATCAATATTTGCGGCATGTTCCGTTATGGTGACACCGATGTCAATGCCATCAAACTCAAGCTTTTTCCATCATTACTCGCCGGAGATGCTAAAGTATGGAACAATGAATTAACCCCAGGAATTATCAATACTTGGGAGGAGATGAGGCAAGCTTTTGTAAGCCGATTCTTTCCACCTGCCATGTTTGATCTATTAATGGGAGAAATTCGTGCTTTCACACAAAATCCCAATGAATCACTTGTCGAAGCTTGGCTTCGGATGAATGATTTGCTTCGTAGTTTTCATGGACATGGACTATCCAAAGGAACCATTATACAAATCTTTTACCATGGACTAGATGAAATCTCTCAAGGCATCCTTGATGCTGGAGGAATTTTTCTCTATAAAACTCCCAACGATGCACACCAATTGCTCGAAGATCGAGTACTTCTCAAACTCGATTGGTCCAAAGATTCCAAAACCAAACCTCTCCGAAAAACCGTTGCTTTTGTCGAAAACACTGATACCTCAAAACTCATGGAGAAAATGGAAGCCTTAACCTCAAAAATCGACTCGCAATACAAAGACATCAAGGATGAAATGAAGGAAATTCGAGACGGATGCAGCAATTGTGGAGGAAATCATCCATCGTCCAAGTGCGACGATAAGCCTATGGGTGGATCTAACGAAGGAGAAGCAAGTTACGCCCAAGGAGGATACCGCGGAGGAGGATATCGTAGTAATTATTATGGTCGAAATTCTGGAAATTGGCAAGACCGCCGACCAAGGGATGACAACCGTGATTCTCAACCACGAGCTGACAATCCACCACCACCGAATCCCGACAAAAAGATGGAAGAAACCGAATTCGAGAAAACCATGAGAGAATTCGTGGCTGCTCAAAAATCTTCAAATGATTTTATAAAAAATCAGTTTTTCAATCTCAAAGCCAAAGTTGAGCAAGGACAGAAAAATCATCAAGCATCTATCCAAGATCTTAAAAACAAGTTTGGCAGACTTTCTGACCAACATTCCTCTAGACCCTCTGGTTCGTTGCCAAGTAACACCCAATCCAACCCAAAACCATCAAATGATAAGACGTACCATCCACCACAAACAAGAAGTGAGCATATCAATGCTGTCTTCACAAGAAGTGGTCTCTCGTACGATCCACCACCAAATCCTAATGAAAGTACTCCTATCACCGAAGATAGTGAGGATGAAGCCGAGGAACCAAATACAACTCAAACCACCAAAAAGAAAACCACCCCATCTGTCAAGGCGTATACACCAAAGGTTCCATACCCTCAACGCCTTAGGAAAGAAAAGATGGAAAAATGTTATAAGAAGTTCATTGAAATAATCAAAGAGGTTAGACTCAATGTTCCTCTCGTTGATGTCTTAGCCGGAATGCCCAATTACGGGAAATTCTTGAAAGAACTTCTTAATAACAAAAGCAAGCTAGAGTAAATATCAGCTACTTTCCTCAACGAAGAATGCCCAGCTATTGTCCAAAACAAGATCCCACCAAAGCTCGGAGATCCTGGGAGCTTTCTTATTCCATGTACTTTCGGGAATAATATTAAATGCGATGCTTTAGCCGATCTTGGCGCAAGTATCAATTTGATGCATTATTCGCTGTATTCCAAGTTATGCAACAACAGCCTAAAACCAACAAAAATGAGCATTCGATTAGCAAATCATTCTTATCAATATCCTGTGGGTATTGCCGAGAATATGCTTGTTCAAGTCGGTAAATTCATTTTCCCCGTAGACTTTGTAATCTTAGAAATGGACGAAGATAGTAAAGTCCCACTCATCTTAGGAAGACCTTTTCTTTTTTTTTTGGTAAAGGGATTCACCCGGTAAAATATATAACCAAAAAAACCAATAAGTACACTGGAATGTGACTGACGTGTCACATTAACCTCAAGCAAATGCTTGAACAACCAACTAAATCGCTAGTGACAGGCCACTAAGCGTTACAACGCCTAAAACATATAGAAACTAAAACTTCAACAGGAAAAAACCATCTAATAAAATTAGAAGTGCCAAAACAATCCGCCCTCCTGTTCGAAGGAGATTGATGAACCAAATGAGACTGCCTCCTTAAAAACCCTTTCCAAGAAAAAACCCAGTGGGAAAACCTTGGAGTAGGGAAAAAGAGTATAGCTCTCACCCGGATCTCCATCAAAGTGAAAGGAAAAGAACTCAACCTTGGAGTTGGAGAAGATCGAATCACCTTTCTAATCGATAAAGCAATGCGCTATCCACATTCCAGTGATGACACTTGTTTCAATATCGATGTTATCAATGAAGTCACAGAGGAAGAATTGGATGCATTACTTAACAAATCCGATCCATTAATGACTACTTCTGAAAAAATCAATGAAACAGACTTTGACAAAGAGTTTGATGATTTCATGAAAGTAGAGTTCGAAGGAGATAACTCAAAAGAAGAAAAAATGGAAGAAGAAGAAGAAAACTTTGAAGAAATAGCTTTCAATGACGAGATGCGAATTAAATCCTCTATCGAAGAACCACCCACTAATCTTGTTCTCAAACCTCTCCCTGATCATCTTGAATATGTTTACTTGGAGGAAGACTCACTTCTTCCAGTATTCATATCTTCATTGCTCAAGGATAATGACAAAGAAAGATTAGTTTCTTTCCTCAAAAATCACAAACAAGCTTTCGCTTGGAAAACATCCGACATCCTAGGAATCAGTCCCAATTTCTGCAAACACAAAATCAATTTCGAAGAAGGGATTAAACCTGTGGTAGAACGTCAACGTCGACTCAATCCCAACATGAAAGAAGTTGTTAAAAAGGAAATCATAAAACTTCTCGATGCTGGTATCATTTACCCAATTGAGGATAGCCCTTGGGTAAGTCATGTTCACTGTGTTCCCAAGAAAGGAGGAATGACGGTTGTGACTAATGAACGGAATATAGTTCCAACTAGAACTGTCACTGGCTGGCGCGTTTGTATTGACTATCGGAAATTAAACAAAGCCACCAGAAAAGATCATTTTCCACTCCCGTTCATGGATCAAATGCTTGAAAGACTAGCAGGAAATAAATTCTTTTATTTCCTCGATGGATTTTCAGGATATTTCCAAATTCCAATCGATCCAAATGACCAAGAAAAGACCACTTTTACTTGTCCTTTTGGAACCTACGCATATCGGCGTATGCCCTTTGGTCTTTGCAATGCACCTGCGACTTTTCAAAGGTGTATGATCGCCATATTCCAAGACATGCTCGAAACCTCCATGGAAGTTTTCATGGATGACTTTTCAGTCTTCAGAGACTCATTTTAAGCCTGTCTTTCTAATCTTGATAAAATGCTTGAAAGATGCGAAGCTGCACATCTTGTCCTTAACTGGGAAAAATGTCACTTCATGGTGATCGAAGGAATTGTGCTTGGCCACAAGATCTCCAGTGCAGGAATGGAAGTAGACAAAGCAAAAATCGACGTTATCTCGAAACTTCCACCACCAACTAACGTCAAAGCCGTTAGAAGTTTTTTAGGACATGCCGGTTTTTACCGCCGATTTATCAAAGATTTTTCAAAAATATCCCGTCCGATGACAAAACTTCTTGAGAAAGAATCTATCTTTGACTTCAATGCTGATTGCATAAAAGCTTTTGAAACTTTGAAATCTCAACTGACTAGTGCTCCGATCATGGTTTCACCGAATTGGTCACTACCTTTCGAACTTATGTGCGACGTAAGCGATTTTGCTGTTGGAGCCGTCTTAGGACAACGTGAAGGAAAACATTTTCGGCCCATATATTTTGCCAGCAAGACACTTAATAGTGCTCAGCAAAATTATACCGTCACCGAAAAGGAATTACTGGCCGTAGTTTTCGCATTCGACAAATTCCGATCCTACCTTGTGCTCTCAAAAACAGTCATTTTCACCGATCATTCAGCACTCAAATATCTGTTTACCAAGCAAGATGCTAAACCTCGTCTTATTCGATGGATTTTGTTACTCCGAGAATTTGACATTGAAATCAAAGATAAGAAAGGAGCAGAAAATCTTGCTGCTGATCACTTATCTCGTCTTGAAAACCCTGATCTTGAGGAGTTAAAGGAAGAAGAAATCAATGATTACTTCCCCGATGAAACTCTCATGACCATCGATGGAACTGATGATCCTTGGTTTGCTGACTTTGCGAACTATCTCGCTGGAGGAATTCTCAAAAAAGGTTTAACTCATGCTAAAATGAGCAAATTCTTTTCGGAACTTAAATACTACTTTTGGGAAGAGCCATATCTTTTCAAAATGTGTCCTGACGGAATGATCCGACGATGTGTTTCTGGTTCCGAAACCAGTAAAATTCTTGACGAATGTCATCATGGCCCAACTGGGGGACATGATGGTCCTTCCACCACAGCTAAAAAAGTTTTTGATGTTGGATTCTATTGGCCAACAATATTCAAGGAAGCACATACACTTGTTCAAAATTGTGACGCTTGCCAAAGAACCTCCAATCTTTCTCGAAGAGATGAAATGCCATTGACAAGCATCCACGTGTGTGAAATATTCGATATTTGGGGAATTGATTTCATGGGACCTTTTCCTAAATCCCACAAATTCGAATACGTTCTCGTTGCTATAGATTATGTGTTCAAATGGGCAGAAGCTGAAGCCTTACCAACGAACGATGCTCGTGTCGTCGTTAATTTTCTAAAAATGCTTTTTGCTCGTTATGGAATTCCCAAGGCCTTGATAAGCGATCGAGGAACCCATTTCTATAACCAGCAAATGGAGAAAACCATGAAAAGATATGGAGTTCATCATCGATTTGCGACTGCTTATCATCCACAGACCAGTGGGCAAGTTGAAAACACCAACAGAGCTCTCAAAAGAATACTCGAAAAAACAGTGAAGGACAATCCTTCAGTGTGGGCAAAGAAACTTGACGATGGTCTGTGGGCGTTTCGTACCGCTTATAAAACTCCAATTGGCACAACCCCGTACAGACTCCTGTATGGAAAGACTTGTCATTTGTCGTTCGAAGTTGAACATCGTGCTTATTGGGCTCTCAGAAACTGTAACACCGATCTCAAAATAGCTGGAGAAAAGAGATTCTTGCAATTACACGAACTCGATGAATTAAGACTCCGAGCTTATGAAAATTCCAAACTGTATAAAGCTAGAACAAAAGCTTATCATGACAAAAAGCTGAGAGTTCGAAAAGAATTCAAAGCTGGAGATAAAGTTCTGCTTTTCAACATGAAGTTCAAATTCAAAGCTCCTAAATTACAACCAATATGGTTTGGACCATATATCGTTAAACATGGATATCCATTCGGGTATGTCGAACTCTATGACAAACAAGGTGGAAGTTTCATTGTTAATGGGCACCGAATCAAGTTATATTATGATAAGGAGCAAATGAATGAAGTTTCAGTTGCAACAGTTTCCCCTGAAAATGAATTCGAAACAATCACCTTTATAGCACCTTTTCCAGGAAGAATCCCAAAAACTGTTGCTTGGAAACCATCTGCTGAGTTCGTCTGGGACAATATTGAAGCTACTTGTGAATAATTCATGTATATCCCCGAACTTTTCAAAATGTTCATGGCTGCTTCTGTGGCCAAGTGAATTCGGGAAGATTCGAGTCAAGCTGATGACTCGGTAATAAAACAAGCGCTTCTCAGGAGGCAACCCGTGTGTTTCAGATTTGATTTTCTGTGGTCACGCCCCAAAGTTTAAACCTTTGGTTGAACTTAAGTGGGGGGGGGGGGGTGACACCTTCTAATAAAACTTTTTGTTTGTCTATAAGATTTTGTGCAGGTAATGATTTCTCTAGTGGACGCTAGGAATGAAGAAGAAAAAAATTAAGCTGACAAACTCATTGGAATATCTAGTTTCATCTCTATTTTCCCTATTTCTATACTTTGAAGTTCGTTTTTCGCATTGAGGACAATGTCTAACTTAAGTGTGGGGGGTGAATAGGAAAAATTAGAGTTTTCATGATTAAATTTAAATTTTGTTTGCCCTTGTGATCTAGTTATTTTTCACGCTTTTAGGATAATATATTAGAATAATTGGATCAAACCACTGGTAAAAATGGTAATATTTGAAACTCCGAGATGTGTTCCGATTACTATTGTAATCCATTCTAGGATCGATGACATTTGCTAGCACAAATTATAGCCCTTTCCACTAAATTGTGAGGATTTGAGCCTGTTCTATAAGAAGCATACATCTTTTATGCTTGGATATTTTGCTATGAGTGTGCCGGTGATTTTATTTATTCTAGAACTTGTACTTGTAAATCATTACTAGACCGCAGTGAGATCACATTCGTATGATATAAGTGAATTCGTGTGATAAAGAGGCACCTTAGGATTTAACCCAAATGGCCTTCCATTTTTCATATCATGATATATTAGCTAGCCACATCGGTTAGTTAACGACCCACATGGACCCATTTGTAGTACTCATTTTTAGCGCTAGATACCCTTAGTTTCACCCTCTGAGCCATCCTTTTCATTTTTGCTTCACCCAGAAAATACAAAAAGATTTTACACTTTAAACCTTAGCCTACCCTTATCAATGTCTATACGGTTGGTTGCTAGTCACCCGGAAAGTGAAGATTGTTCAAATGATTATGACTACTACATCTTGTGAGATTGATTGAGCCGTGTCATGAGCTTGAGTTAATATATATGTATATATATATATATATATATATATATATAGAATCTAGATCAAATAAGATCAAACTTAAAGTTGTTAAAACGAGATCCAACTAAAATTTGACTAGCGGCACTCTCCTTACAACAAAAATAAATCTTTTATTAACTATAACTAAAATTTTCAAAGTTTTGATAGATTTCTTTCTAAAATTTACGAAACATAGGTGATACACTTTGATTAGATGTGTAATGTGTATCAGGTTTTTGTATGTGTATCAAGGTTTGGAATATTTATTAGGGTAATGTGTATCAGGTGTATCACTAATCCAAACTCATGTATCATTTGGTTATTAGGTGCTAAAATGTTAATTTGTATTAAAATATTATTTTTATATGTATTATTGTTAAAATTGTTATTTATAAATGTTTTAGTGGTATTTTAGACTTGATCTTATTTTTACAACTTTAAGTTTGATCTCACGTTAACTCTCCCTATATATATATATATATATATATATATATATATATATATATATATATATATATATAGCCAATGTGCTATGATCGAAGAAAAATTGTCATGGCAAAGCAAAGCAAAAAGCTGTGGAAAGCCGAAAAGAAGAAAATGAAGCTATAATCATTTATTGGTTCGTGGATTGTTTGGTAGCTAGCAACACGGGTATTACACTTGATTTTATTTTTATTTTTACTCCAATTTCATGAACGCTCCCATGACTTATCCATACCCTTAACCCGAAGCCATATCATTATAACCCGAATAAAAGCCCTCTGTAGATGTTTTTGCTTGGTGCTCACGCCACGTCGGTGGAGTTTTGTTTCTTGTACAAGCTTATGGTAATAATCTAATCATGACTGAGCTATGAGTGTGATTTATCTTGTTACTCCACTAAAATGAGTGATTGAGTGAATTATATTTCATTCCTTTTTTTTTCGTGAGGTGTTTTGAAATGTTAATCATGCAAGAAAATCATTGGATATTGTCAAACATCTTGATTGTTTCACCTTTATAAAGCATAATTGATTAATCTTCTCTCGTATTTGTACTTGGTTGATTTGCATCACATTTTTCATAATCACGATCTTGTACCAGTGGATGTTTTTCCTAGATTTGCTTGAGGGCAAGCAAAGTTTAAGTGTGGGGGAATTTGATAACACTCAGATTGTACATGTTTCTAGTAGCATTTTGTGTGCTTTTGTATATGTTATTTGGTTATATTTGCGTGATTTCAGTGCTTAATCGCATCAAAATATGTTTTTCTAGTTTTTATAACCAAGTGCAGGGAAACGGAAGGAAAAGTAAGTAATGTTCAACAAATAGAAGATTCCCGTTTCAGTGAAGCATGGCAAGCACAAATCAGTATCTCTAGTACCTTTGAAGACCATAGTGATCGAAGAACCAAGTTCTACAAGATAAAGAGAAGTAAAAATCAAGTTTCCGTAACTCAGGAAATCCAACCGGATCGGTTGGAAAATGACCAAATAGTGCCAAGTTGCCATCACCAACTGTTCGGTCGCCACCCGCAACTGATCCGGTTGGCCCATTTGTAGAAGACCAACCAGATCGGTTGGTCATGTAACCGATCCGGTTGGAGGAGCTGTATCTGCCAAATCTTCATCACTAAGTTTCCCCTTTGCATCCAAACGATTCTAGGTCTTTCTCTTGGTGTATTCTAGTCCCTTCCTTACTCCTTGGAGGCCAAGTTCAGCAATTAATACCCTAGGCTTTGGAACTAGTATAAATAGAGGCCATTTGTGAGCATATGAGATACACACTTCAATACTACTCTCTCTACTCATCAAACAAAGCTCTTAAGCTCTTAAATTCGTCCTTAGAAGTTCAGGAAAGTTTGGAGTTCCAGAAGTTCCACATTTGGAGGCGAAATCACCAAGAAGTCTACCCCAATACTTTGGGAATCAGTACTTCACCATTTGTAATCTTATTCCAAGCATTGTAAGACTTTTAATCATGTTTTCCAATGTTCAAAGTTCTGATTTTATGTTCATGTTTGCTATGAGTGGCTAGTTTCTTTATACACTTGCTTAAATGATGTTGATTATCATATGATTAGTTAGTGATTGTGTTAACATGTTTTAATTCAATTTCAAGTTGATTCTAAGATCTAATTGTGCTAAAGTTTCATAGTGACATTTGTTAATCAAGTTTGACTAGTTGATAGTAATTGTAGAGGTCGAAAGAACTTATTGTTATTCAACTAGTTATAATCATTTTGTCTATGGATGATTGTTTTTACCCATTATTCTTGATTATACAAAGGAACTAAGGTGTGGTTGTAATAAAAACACTTTTTGATTATCAAATTGGCTTGGTTGGAAACATCTAAAAGGTCGTAAGATTAGTTGTTGAGAATCAATTGTAGCCTTTTGTCTATGATCGGTTACCTTTTGTATTGACCAATTCTTAAGCAATTTGATGAAGCAAGTGGTTGTTTTTGTGTTTAAGTCTATGCAAGTAAACTTATGAAACTTGAATTGATCTTGAATTGATTGGTTAAAATTAATGCTTGTCTTTATGAACTAAAATCTTGACGAAGGTATAACTTGTAAGAACAATAGATTAGTACACCAACTAATTATCATAACCAACATGTTAAGAGGTTAACACAATCACATTAATCTAGGATATGAAACTATCTTAAGCAAGTGTAGTTTTTAATCATCTGAATTTCATTATATCTATTTTCTTTGTTATATGTTTTGGATAGACTCTGTTGATTCGAACTTGTGCTTAGATTCACTCAAATCCCTGCGAACGATCCCGACTAACCTTCATAATCTTGCTATAACAGACGAGTATACTTGCTCGTATGTGTTATTGGTAATATTGGTAATTCACCTTTTATAAATTTAAAACTTGTACACACGTAGCACATCAAACGTAAAAATAGAACAATTCAAGAAATGAGTAGAACAATGCTTAATGAACAAAACATTCCTCAAAATTTTTGGTGTAACGCCGTCGACACTTCTACATATATTTTAAATAGAGTCTTAATACGTCCTTTGTTAAACAAAACACCATATGAGCTTTATAAAGGTAAAAAGCCAACTTTAGGATATTTTAGAGTTTTTGGATGTAAATGCTTCATTCTTAATACTAAAGATTATCTCACCAAGTTTGACCCAAAGTCTTATGAAGGTGTATTTCTTAGCTATTCTCAAACTAGTAAAGCCTACATTGTCTTAAACAAAGAAACAATGAGAGTCGAGGAATCGTTGAACATAACATTCGACGAAAGTCCACCTCCCTCTAAGACATCACCTTTGGTAGATGATGACTTAGTTGAAAGTCAACTTGTAGAAAGTCAAGGAAGATGAACCATTAAATAATGAGATTATAAACATCAAAGAATCCAAAAGTCATCCTCTAGAAAAGGTCATAGGACAACGAAATCAAAGAAGCTTGAGATCACAAGCCCAAAATCAAAGTAATTATTTTTGTTTCGTGTCTACCATTGAACCGAAAAACATAAATGAAGCAATAAAAGATGAATCATGGGTAATTGCCATGCAAGAAGAGTTAAACCAATTTGTTAGAAATGATTTTTGGAAATTAGTTCCAAAACCTAAGGATCAAACTATAATTGGAACGAAATGGGTTTTTCGAAATAAAATGGATGAAAATGGTATAGTATCTAGAAACAAAGATAGGCTTGAAGCACAAGGTTATACTCAACAAGATGGGATTGATTATGATGAAACTTATGCACCGGTAGCTAGGCTTGAGTCTATTAGAATATTACTTGCTTATGCATGTGCCTATGACTTTAGATTATTTCAAATAGATGTTAAGAGTGCATTTCTTAATGAGTTTATTAACGAAGAAGTGCATGTTGCTCAACCTCCCGGTTTTTTCGACTTTGAGAAACCACATCATGTCTTCAAACTCAAGAAAGCATTATACGGTCTTAAGCAAGCACCAAAAGCTTGGTACGATAGACTTAAGACTTTTCTTGTTGAAAACAAATACACCATGGGATTAGTAGATAATACTCTTTTTACCAAGAACAAGGAGTCACACATTATCATCGTTTAAGTATACGTTGATGACATCATATTCGGATCAACTTGTCAAGAGCTATGTGATGATTTCTCTAAAATCATGCACGACGAGTTTGAGATGAGCATGATGGGTGAATTAAACTTCTTTCTAGGACTTCAAATTAAACAACTAGAAGATGGCATATTCTTTAACCAATATAAATATATAAAAGACATGCTTAAGAAATTTGGTCTTGAAGATTCAAAACCAACTAAGACACCCATGTCCTCGGACACTAAACTCACCAAGGATGAGGAAGGTGAATCCGTAGATAACACTAAATATAGATGAACGATTGGTAGCCTACTCTATCTTACGGCTAGTAGACCCGAAATTATGTTTAGTGTTTGTTTATGTGCTGGCTTTCAAGAAAATCCAAAGGCATCACACTTAGAAGCCTTGAAAAGGATTTCTAGATACATTAAAGGAACAACATGTTTAGGATTATGGTATCCCAAAGGAACGGGTATAGAAACCATAGTGTATGCCGACTCGGATCATGCCGGTGACTATGTCGATAGAAAAAGTACAAGTGGTATTTGCACTTTTGTTGGACATTGTCTCACCTCATGGTTTGCAAAGATGCAAACGGCTTTAGCCATCTCAACTACTGAAGCCGAGTACGTCTCAGCCGAAAAAGCATGTCAACAAGCTCTTTGGATGAAGCAAGCTCTCGTAGATTACGGAATTCATCTCAATGATATTGTTATACTTTGCGACAACAAAGGAGCTATCGATCTCAGCAAAAATCCCGTCCAACATGCTCGTACGAAGCATATTGAAATCCGTCATCACTTTCTTTGCGATAATGTTCAAAAACGAAACATCTCAATTGAGAAAGTGTCCTCGGAAGACAACATTGCCAATATTCTAACTAAGCCTCTCAAACGAGAACCATTCAATCTTCTTAGACTTGGTTTGGGGTTAATGGAACCAAACATGTAGGATAAACATAGCCTAAACCTTAGAATAAACAAAACAAAACAATTTTGTTTTGTATCTGCTACTATACCCACGGCACCAAACGACAACAAGGACAGAACCATAAATATGGTGTCGTCTGGTCCATGGTGACATCAGTGGCAAAACTGCTACCTACAAAACATCTTCTTCCTCAGAACCCACTTTACCAAAACGTGTAAACATTAGACCCAACTCATTGTTGACACTTTCTCACCCACTAATCACTGGAGATAACATCATTGTAAGTATCCTAACTACATTTTATCTCTTAATTCTGAGTCTAGGATTCTAATTTGTGCACAAAATCACTACATGGGGTTTGTATATATTCTTATACAAAACATGGATTCAATTGGCAAATTGCATAACTAGTCATTGAAATTAGGTACTACATTATCATATTGCATAAACAAATCATGTTTCCCACTAATCAAAAGATAATGACTATAAGACTTTATTCAAAAAACCAAACACCTCATGTCAAATTTTTTTTGAAAAGCTTCTCACTTGTAGGAAACCAATTTTTCATTAATAATACTAATAGAAATGTTAAATTTTCATCACTTGCATGCTCTTGAATACTAAAGGTATTGCATAACTAATATGCATTCCCGGGTATATTCAAATGAAGCCACATTGAATTAGGAGCGTTTGGGTTATCTCATGCCGTTTGCCAAACACCCCCACTAAAGACTATTTTATGTATTAAATGAGTCGAGATAACCGCAACTGCAAATCGTTTTCATATAGACACACACTAGAATCAAAACGTTAAGTTTATTCTCGTTCTTAACATATAAATTCTTGTTCATAGGAATAACCATGGTAGCCGCAAAATTCTATGATCACAAGGATACCGTTAACTACATTCCCAAACACCACAAAACCAAAGGACTTTCAAAGGAGCAAGTCGGAATCTTTAAGAGTCTAGAGACTAGGTACTTCCATGAGGGTAGAACCATTCACTCCTCTTTTATCAAAAATACCAATCTCCGTGAAGAGCTAGCCGCTATTCAATTCGATTATCTCCTTGACATCGATGAACCTATTTGTCCTAGGTTTGTGTTAGAGTTTTATGCTAGTGTCACCGGTTTCATTGATGAAGATGATGAGTTTAGCCTTAGGTTTAAGATAAATCAAAACGACTACACCATCTCCTTAACCAACTTTGCTCAAGTACTAGGAATTCCCAACCGAGGGATATGTGTCTACTCGGATAAGTGGTCACTCACCGTCCTTGATGCAATCAACGATCGCTCTCTTCCCTACCAAACACCTTTAGCGGATAAGGATGTGATCCGTGAACGCGTATTTAACCCAAGGGGAGATACAACCCGAGTCACTCGAAAGGGAAAGGAGGTGAACCGAGATCCATATGGAATGGAGCTCAATGAACTTAAGCCCGAATTTAAGAAATGGGAAGAACTACTTAGAGCAAACGTCATTAGCACCATAGGAAATAGGGATCATATCAATGCTTGTCTTTGTCACATGCTATACAACTTGTCCACCCGTCAACCATTCAACTTAGCCTACTACATTGCTAGGAGAATGATTGATATTCCAACTCAAGGATCGGTTGCTCTTCCGTACGGGATGCTTCTCACCCGTCTTTATAGAGCTTATGCACCAATTCCACCAAGCCCAAAAGGGATGCACCTTCAATATGAGCTCATCCCTCACATCTTTGTGTCCTTGAGTGACGAGCGAGTTGCTAAGACAAAAGGCAAGAGAGAAAAACCTCCAACTCCATCATCATCATCATCATCAAATAGCTCCGAAGATGGTCTTCCAAATTCTCGTCTTGCACCTCATGAGTATTATGCATCTCTCCCTGAGATTGAGAGTGAATCAGCGGAGTTCAAACAAACCAAGGGGATGTTCAAGTACCTTGGTAGGATGATGAACAAGATCTACAAGAAGTTGGACAAGTGAGAATCGGTTTAATGAGTGTTTGGAACAATACATTATCTTTAATGTTTGACACAATTTGGTTGCTTTTATTTTGTAGGATGATAATATAACTCAAAAAAATGCTGTATGCTAACTATTTCATGCAGGGGGATAGCACAAGTGTGTTATCAAATTTTACCCATTTTCACTTCAATGTGAAAATCATTCACCCTTGGTCAAAATATATGCTCCACTATGTTTGTGCATGTGTTATTTACTTTTCCTAACTAGAATTAATTAATGTCACATGTTTTGAGCAAGATTTCAGGTTTCAGAAATGTCCCCGACACTTAAAAATACGTTATGTGGTGATTTCTGGTGTCCACGGATCAGACGGCACCAATCTTTTGGTTCCGTCTGTTATAAGATTTGGTACCGCCGTACCTGTACAGGCGGACCAGGCGGCACCCTTTTAAGGGTTCCGCCTATGTAAAATTTTGGTGCCGTGGATTCTCCAGGTAATTTTCTGAATTTCGCTTATTTTGACTTTCCAAATTACCATACATTGCTTGTAAGTTAATCTTGACTAGTTTTTACCCATATTAGAACTAGTATAACACACTTAGGCATATAGGAAATCCACTTCCCGCCAAAATTCAAAAATTTGAAAATCAACCCAAGGAACCCTTTTGCATAAAGGAAGGAACCAAAAATTTGGTTCCTTGCAATCCGTGGGTAATCTGATTGTTAGGATCTTACAATCATTTGAACACATTTATTGCAAATCTTTGCATCTTCACTCCATCCCTCTTGTATGGCTTGACTTGGGTGATATGACTAGCATTTAACCCACTTCCAAATCATTAGGAACCTCATCCCTTCTATGGTTTAACATCAAATTAAACACTTTTCTCCATAATTTTTCACTTCTATAAATTAAGAGGTTTTACCATGATCATCTTCACACCTTCTCCATTCTTACCATCAATTAGCAAAAACTCAAGTCAAAATGACGAAAACTTCACCTTCAACCAAGCCTTGCAAGAAAACCGCTAGGATTAGCGTAAGACCTTGTTGTTTTGTCAACTTGAGCTCTTCATCCGAGTCATCTCCACTTACCATCTCATCTCCTATAAGGGATGATACACACCTCACTTTAGCTACTCCTACACCCATTACCATCACCACTCCACCACCAACAAAGACACCAAGCTCACCACCACCGGCACCTCTCCAAACATCAAAAACACCATCACCACCAAAATCTCCAACCCTCATCCCATTGGAGTTATTTTCCACACCTCCCACTTCTCCAAATCCTTTCTTGGAGGACTTGGAAGATTTGCCTCCTCGGCCCAATCATCCACCACCATTGCCATCATTTGGCACTATTGAGCGGATTGCTCATGAGTCTCCTAGACCATCCTTCGACCTAAACGCCCCGTTAGGGCCAAGACCTCTTCTCTTTCACCCCATCCACAAAGAAATCCATGGTCCTTTGTATGGGGATCAACCACTCCCTACATCAATGTCTCTTCACATAGAGGACATTGAGGTGTCCATGTGGGAAGATCATCCCACAAGAGAGGAGATTCAAGCCGAACTCCAACATCTCCACCAATTTTCCAGCATGGTGGATTCTCACCTAAGTGAGACTATGCAAATGCAAAGTGCTTTGCTAGCCTCCATAATCACCACCCCAAACACCAACACCAACATCAACACATCTACCATTCCACCACCACAAACTCATCAACCATACTACCCTCCTAGGCATGGTTGCTCAACTTGTGAGCAAACCGCCCAAACCATTGATCGGACCTGGGTGATGGTCCATGAGTTCCAAGAGGAAATGAGGTTCATCCTCAATCACATCCTTGAGCGACTAAACGCTCTTTCTCATCCACCATCTCATTAGAATGGTCCTAGATTAGCTCTTCTAAGCATTTTTTTTACTTTTCTAGGATTATTTCTTTTTGTTTATTGTACTAAACACTTCATTGTGTTCCCTTTTCATGGTTTTTAAATCATGAAATTTTTTAACTAATGAATGGTGTTTTCTATATTGTTGGTGCTTATTACATAGTGTTTGGAAATGCTTGTGAATGATGATTATTACTAACAAATTTTTTTGTAGCTTTTTCACAATCCATGTATCCTCCCATTGGCACCCAATTTAGGGGGAGCATTGGTCAAGGGGAAGATAATGGCTCGGGCTCATTACACATTCTGCCTCACATCTTTTTTTTGTTGAGACAAAAAAGGGGAGAAATATATAGAACTTGGTTATACTTGACTTTTCTGAAAAAGTCAAACTGCATACATTGACTTTCTGAAAAAGTCAACATGATACTTCATTGGTAATATTTGACTTTTTGAAAAAGTCAACTGCACACTTTGACTTTCTGAAAAAGTCAACATCATACTTCAACTAGTGAAGACTTTGACTTTCTGAAAAAGTCAAACATCATATACTTGCATTATCATTTCTTTTTCAAGTTCTAAAACTAATATTTTTATAACTCTTGTACAATCTTTGTATCTTTTATAAAAATAAAATTTATATTTTGTCCTCAATAAAAAGGGGGAGATTGTTAATACAAATATCGTCATTAAACGTTATTTATATTTTGATCTTTACCTAAGTTTTGTTAACGACAAAAGTAAATTTAATTTTTATAAAGCTTAAAGCTTGTCAAGTTTAATAGATATTAAAACAAGTTTTTCAAATAATATCTTCATCACTCAAGCATTTACATTGTGATTAATCATATCTTGTTATGACTCTAACCATAATGTATGATAGTAGTTTTTAGAATGTTTTAGTTTCTTAAAACTAAACATTACTTATGTATTTACATATTTCTAAAAAGAGAAAAATAACACATGACATCATGTGATGCATCATGGAAATCATTGGAAGATTTCATTAGATATTTTGTGTAGATTTGGGCTCTTCATATCTTACACAATCTTACATAGATATGGTTGACTTTGGTAAGATCTTGATATCTTGCTGTCAGACCTCGGCGGCACCAAAAGTTATAACGGGTGGAACCCTTTTAAGGGGTCCGCGGTCTGTGGTGCTTGCTGATGGGTTTGGCTATAAATAGCAAAGCCAAACCAAGTAGTTTTTCATCCCTTTCCATCATACTCTCATACATTTCTTATCTCTAACCTTTCTAACTCAGTTTCATTTCATATTAGTGATCTCTTTTGTCGCAAAGAAGATCAAGTCACATTCAAGCTTCAACGAGAAGTTGGAAGTCTTGTTTGTTTGGTGTTTTATGATCTTGTGTTGATTCATACTTCATTGTTATACCAAACTATCATAATCTTGTGAGTGTGAGTGGTTAGTATTTTAGTCCTCAAAATACATTGTGTGTGGGAGTGGTTGTACCCTTGGAAAGAACTCGACATTTAGCTTAGTGTCGGAAATAGTGTAAGCGAAGTGTAAAGGTTTCTCCGCCAGTGAAAGGAGCTTGTTGACTAGTGAAGTTAAACTCTCGAGTGTGAGACTCGGGGAGTGGAGTAGGGCAAGGAAAAAGAGTCCTTGTAGACCGAACCACTATAAACAACTTGTTGTGGTTTGATTGTTTCTTTCCTTATCTACTCTTTACATATTGTTTACATATTTCATTAACATATCTAAGATCAATATCCATTGATCTTTCAATAAGTTTCATAACAAAGTTTTTAATCGGTAAACTATTCAACCCCCCTTCTAGTTTTCTACAATAGACTTTCTTCAAGGGAGAGAAAAGTATACATCGGGGTTATTCTTTGGCTATCGAACTTAATCTGCTACTTCGATGGTATAAGTTTCGCTGTCTTCGGGTATATGTGTATTCGGGTTCGTGAGCTCTAGTCTAAGAGACTGACTGCATCAATTCATCTACTTGGGGGAAGTGGTCTCTTGACAACTTTTTGGTATGGATCGCTTAAGACTTTAGTGGAAAAGAAATTTGAGAAGATTATTCAAATGTGGGATGATATGTTGATGTTCTTCTATTGGATGATATAACCTCAAACGAAGAATCACGATGATTATTCTTAAAAGGAGCAACTAGATCGATGATAATGGTGTGCTTCTGTGTGCACCTGGCTAAGGCAAGCTTGAAATAGAGCTTTGAATCTGCTCAACATAAGGATTTTCGGTTTGGGGCGAAGCTGCCAAAGTCTCACTTTCAGATGGTTCAATTTCTCTCAATTCAGGAGCCTCGAAAGCTTTGGTGGTGAATGTTTAAGAGATGATGTCTTCTATCTTCTACAACGGGGTTGCTCGATATCCTTATCTCGGTACTCGTATCATCATCTTCTTAAACTATATCATCTACTCTATCTGTAAATATTTGTCAGAAAAACAAAATACAAAAATATAAAACCAACAAAAAGAAAAGAGAAAAATATAAAACCGACAAAAACCCATAAAAATCAGAAAATTTGAAAAATACCAAAAATATTGTTTTTCAAAGACATGTCTTCTGGTATCGATAACATCTACCGTATTAGAAATGTCATTCAATAATGGCACGGGACCATAGATGAAGTTCGAGCAGGAGGTGTAAATATTCTTTTCCAAAACATGTCTCAAAATATGGCTTGCAGTTATTTCAGACTGTAACCCGTGCTTAAACCATGGTTTGCTATTATTTCAGATAGCAACCCGTTCTTCAAGAAAGGAAAGTGCTACGCTAAACCAATTTTCAAATATTTCATGCACTTATCCTAAAACAATATGAGGAAAGTATGTCGAAGGACTGCTGTTCCTACTCAAATATTTTTCCTTCTAAAATTCTTCAGAAAAATATTTGTTTTAACAATGTGGTAGAAAATGAGTTGCTTAAAAATCAATCAGAATCAGTGTTTTCATAAATTTGCAAAACTCAATCAATGACTTCAGCGCTTTTAAAAATTTTCAGAGAATGAGTCATTGATTGAGGGGGAGAATGTTTTCAAATTTATATCATCTAACGGGCTTATCTAATTATCCTATATATATAATGTAAAACATGTTAACCTACGTTGAAGGACTAGGTGCCTAGGATATGATTGTTAGGATTAGATGATTAGAGTTTGATAAACACATTATTCCCATGCTTTACATAGTCTGATTAATATGTTGAATTGACTTTTATTAGTCGATTGCTGTTTGGGTGACGTCGACCACCATATATCTGTTTGTGTGTCCACTAACGTATGCAGATATCATGGTTCATAAGAATGTTCCCGATTCGGATCCCACAAATGCAGATGATTGGATGCCGAAAGGAAAGGGTAACTATTCCTTGGGTCGACAAAAGAAGAAATG
The DNA here is from genome assembly GCA_910596185.1 of Chrysanthemum makinoi. Classification (NCBI taxonomy): domain Eukaryota; kingdom Viridiplantae; phylum Streptophyta; class Magnoliopsida; order Asterales; family Asteraceae; genus Chrysanthemum; species Chrysanthemum makinoi. The sequence continues at coordinate 220,725,541 of OU343223.1, read as the reverse complement.
GAGCTTAATTAGATCTCCATGGAGAGTTGGCACGATTGTTGCAACTTAAGAGGTCTCACTGCATCTGCAGATGGTTTTCTTCCAGCCTTACAACAACAGAAGCAGCTTATCCACCTAACGTATCTTTGTGCAGGAATAATCGTGATGATATAATTTTTAAACAATCTTGAAAATATTGTTTAGAGAATGGAAAAATATTGTTTTTGAAAATAAATCATACTTAATTTGCAAAAATCAGCGGACTTCATTTTATCAAATCTTAAGTCACTCAATCATCGACTAGGGTCATCGATTGAGGGGGAGAGTGATTCTAAATAAAATATTTTCAAACGATATCTCTTCATAAAAGTTCCGGTTTGTACGTAATAAAGTGGTGATCTAAAGATTTAATGTTATGTCATAGTATGATTTTCTTTAAAACTCAAAGATCTTTCTAAATAAATTTTTTTCTATTCTTGTTTGATTGTGAAATTGTTTTATTTTACTTAAAAGATCTCTTAAAACTATCATCCCTGACACTAACAATCTTTAATGTCTAAAATTGATCCTTATCAGTCATTTTTCAAAATTAAATTTTGCCACGTCTTTCCCCAAAATTTTCTAAATGATTTAAATCAATCGGGATCCAAAATCTCAATTGGTTTGAAATTTTTGATCGGGGGAGAGATCGTGATTTAAATCTCAAATTGGTTTTAAAGGGTGATTATTTCAAAAGCACTCCTTCCTTCATGTGCCAAACGATTTTGAAATACATAATGCACATTATTGTGGAGGAGCATTTAACCATAAACCATAAAAGCTTTTAAATCAGGCACATTTTCTCCCATCTTTTATATACCTTATTAAATCACTTGGGATCCAAAATCTCAAAGGGTTTGATATTTTTGATCGGGGGAGAATTTGTGATTTAATAATGAAATTTGATAAAAGGTGATCGTTTTGATTCAAATGTGCATGCTGCTCTCCCATATGTGCTAAACGCTTTCGAATCTCGAAGCACATATTGAGGGGGAGCATTTCAAAAAGAAAATAAACTTTCAAGGTACAATGATATCTATATTTCAACATAAAGTACCTTGATTGATTTTCTAAATGGTTTATTAATAGATTTTGTGATCGTGGATGTACTTCAAATGAATTCTTTCCTCTTTGTGATAAAATGATTTCAAATATCCTACGCACATATTGAGGGGGAGAATTTACCAAAGAAAATCAAATGGCTTTTTCCACGGAAATTGTGACCAAGAATATATTTCAAAGAACTCTTGCCTCCATGTGCTAAACAATTTCAATATCATATGCACATGTTGAGGGGGAGCATTTCTAAAATGATCAAAACAATTAAGGTACAAAATGCTTTGATTTTATACCACAAATACCTTGATTGATTTTTCAAATGATTTTTCAATTGGTTTCATAAACGAATGAACAATACCAGAAGACCGACCAATTTACTTTATGCATAGTGTTATAAGGATGGTTAGGTTAGGTATTCGTTCCCACGATCCCGCCAGAGCCGGAGGGATCTACCTAGGGACAATCTACTAGATAGTGTAGAGTTTTTAGGTATATTGAAAAAAGGAGAAAAATGAGAAATGGGAAGAGTGCGGACTGAGATAGAGCTAGAACTGGAATAATCCCAACAAGGTTTTAGTTATGAAATCTCGGTAAGCAATGAAGAGGTTGAAGAATGAAAAAGAATTGAATGTGAAAAGGGTGAAAAGAAATAGCCTTCCAATAACTCAACCTTAGGGCAGAAACCGGTTCAATACATATGCTACTGGTGGTTACTAAGGTAACACCGATATTGAAGACAAGACGTCATGGACCTAGTGACGCACTGCACTAAACTTCCCAAGCTACTCAAGTTCCTTTTAAAAGGACCTGTTTCATTCTCACGGGGAACCTACATAATCTATCGACTTTCTCTTAGAAATTTTTGATATTGAAGAAGGAGACCCTCTCCCTAGTCTCCGGCATAGGAAACCAAATATGCATAATTATGTCTAGAGCCACGAGATCATCCACAATATCTCATTAGGACACAAAATTAATGAAGAATTGCTTTTTCATACAATGTGGAAAGTAATTATATATTGAGAGTCCTACGCATTATCCTTGTGGTATTGCCAGAACATCCGAGTGATATGAAAAATATTCACGATGAAGATGGAAATCCTTCTAGAGCCAACATCATACAAGCTCTTGGTGGGTGACATGTGAGATCTTTCATAAGATCAAGCTTGTGACAACTGGATAGAAACGATGGGGCGATTCAATCTTGAATCAACCTTGGTCCAGGAAATGGATTGACGGATACCTTTGAAAAACCGGTCGTTGTGATTAAAACTTATTTTCTGTAGCACATCAACTGTGTATTAATGTTTCAAAATTAAAGGGTATTTATGATTGATAATTGATTTTTCATAAAACCTTCGTCGTATTGCAAAACTCTTTCTTCAAGCAGTACACGATTGTTTTCAAATCATTTTGAATCAATCAGTAAATCTTAATTTGCTGGTTCACTCACTCCGTGTTGTCTTCTTTGAGACATTCCGGTTTGAGAACAACTAGAGCAGCTGCGAAACCCTGTCAAGGAGATTCTTCAGAATTATACCTGATCACAGGCAGTACTTGTACTGATCAACGGGGAACTATGGGCCGTGCAGCTAAATTCAACGAAAGTGATCAAAGACACTTCCGTGCGCTTTATTGCTAACTGTTGTTTGTAGGTACATTTGGACGGTTGCAGCTGATCGATATTGAGAAGTCAATTCATAGCCGCATGCTCACAGTATCCACAGTTAATTAAAGAAATCATGACGAGTGCTTATCTACACAACCTGGCTCTGATATTTTTATACTATGCTTCTGCTACGCTGCTGCAAATATCATGAACCAGTAAAAGCTTCCGCTACTCTGATGAAATGATGTCATGATCCATAAAGTGTGAGCATGTCGGTCCGAAAGTCACTACATCACATGAAGGCAACACTACAAAGGGTGATCCAGAGATTTACTGTGGCTGATGATCACAAAGAAAGCTCGAAGATCATCAAAGATGTGGATCAGTTCAAAGACCTCCACTGAAAGTACAAAATAATCGGACAATGAAGTGTCACTACTCAAGCACAAAGATTGCTGTACTAAAGAATTGAAGTCTACGAGCTCAAGACTGAAGATAAAATAGAATCCCTAGGATTCGAAATGTAAAACATGGTGTGACCTACCTTAGGGGGAGATTGTTAGGAATTGAAAATTCCTTAGTGAAGTGTCGGTCACCCCAACTATAGACTAGCACAAGTTAGCTCGTAGACATATCGTTATTTACTGTTTATTAGATTAGTTATTAGCTTAATTTAGCTTAGAGTAACACCGTGGAGGAAGGACGGGTCTTTACCCACTGTATGCCTGTTCCACAGCCCGACAGGAGGGCGTATTGTTTGTAACTATAAATACCCCTTCCATCCTTGGAAGGGGTGGTGCTTCAATCTAACCTTTTCTTTTTTGTTTACTTTCTCTCACTAGATTCACCCTCTCATCTCTTTCTCTCTCTAAACAATGACATACTTAATTCATCACCATCCAAGGCCACCCGAATCATCATCAAACACATATATTTATGATCCTACAGAAAGCCCATTTATCATAGAGGAAGGTAATCTGTTAATCAAATAAGTAGCAGTTAAAATACACTCAGACCACATATTTAGGGGAAGCCCTCCCTGAAACAAAAGAGATCTAGCAACATTGAGAAGATGCCTATGATTCCTCTAAAAAATGCCCTTTTGTTGAGGGGTATAACTACATGAAGTCTAATGCACAATCCCATTTTTCTCACAAAACACAGTAAACTGCTGATTAACAAATTCAATCCCATTATCACTCCTAAAGGTCTTAACATTTTGATTAAACTGAGTTTTTAGATAATTATAAAAAACCATTAAGTTTTCAAAAACTTCAGTCTTATTTTTCAAAAGATACACCCAAATAGCTCTAGAAAAATCATCAACCACAGTAAGGAAATATTTATATCCATCCCTACTGGTCACTTTATAAGGCCCCCATAAATCTAAGTGAACTAAATCACCCAAATGTTTAGATACATGATCACTTAAAGGAAAAGGTTCCCTTGTCTGTTTAGCATTTTGACAAATGTCACAATAAAGTTTAGAATCTTTATTAGAAAATCCCAAAATAGGTTTTAAAACATTTAAAACTTGGTCTGCAGGATGGCCAAGTCTGGAGTGCCAAGTATATTTTGATAAAAAAACACACAATGTTAACAGAAAACCTCTCAAGGTCTTTACCTTGATTTCCATCAAAGTAATATAAGACACCAATCTGTTTACCAGTCCCCAGAACTTTCCCTACCCTCAAGTCCTGATTTAAGATATGGCAATGAGCCTCATCAAAAGAAATAATCAATTTACTATCCCTGGCAACCTTATGAACATATAACAAACTAACACAATATTCTGGAACAACCTGAACATCATATAAAGTCAAGTAATTAGTCAAAGGCATATTCCCAATTTTGGTTATAAAGGCTTCAGTACCATTAGGATAAGAAACCTTAATCTTAAGATGAGACACATCAACAACATTCACTAGAAATTTATCAGTATAGGTCATGTGCTGATTAGCACCAGAATCAGTAATGACACCCTTAGTAACAAAATTATTGTGCAACTGATTATTGGAACAAAAAAACTTCTCAAAGTTTTCATTAAACAATCTGCTGCAGTTATAAAAAGTACCTACCATATTGGCATGTACACCATTTCCAGAACCAAAATTTTCTTTAATCAAAGAGATAAGAGTAGCCATTTGATCATCTGTGAAGGCAGAAGAAGGACTAATACCCACAAAATTGTTAGAAATATTTTTTCCTTTATTATTTTGAAAATTATTCTTTTTACCAAAATCAGCAGGATATCCAATTAGTTTAAAACACCTATCAATGGTATGACCATTGAAACCACAGTGTTCACAAACAAGAGAAGAGCCCCCAGCAGCTCTTCTGAAATCATTAGGTCTAGGTCCAGCACTAGGTCTAGAAGGGTTCGCAGAGGTTTGAGACCTCTGAGAATTACCTTTATTCCCCACATAAGACAAGAACACTGAAGCCTGGGCCATTTGAGAAGGACCAGAACTAGAACCATACACTACAGCTCTATGAGACTCATCACTGGATATAACAGAAAAAGCACCTTTAACATCAGGAAAAGGATCTCTAGCTAAAATATTGCTTCTAATTTGCATATAAGAGTCATCCAGTCCCATTAAGAATTGCATTAATTTCATAAGCTGATTATGTTTTTTAAAATCCTCTACTGCATGAAAAGTGCACCTAGGTAACTTGACAAGAGCATCAAATTGTTTTCACAATGTACTAAGTTTGTTAAAATACTCAGCAATAGAGGTACCATTTTGACTTAAAGAGTTTATTTTATGATGCAGATTAAAAGTAATTAAAGCATCAACTTTATCAAAAGTTTCTTTTAATTCATTCCATACATCAGAAGCCTTTTTAGAAAAAATTTGACCCAAATAAAGTTCCTTAATAATAGAATTAAGAATCCACCCAAGAACAACAACATTAACTCTATCCCATTGCCTCCCCAAGACCTCATCAACATTAGATCTAACACAAGTACCATCTATAAAGCCAGTCTTATTTTTTCCTTTTAAAGCCAATAACAAAGTACAAGACCAAACATTATTGTTTTCAGTACCTTTCAGTTTAATAGAGATCACAATTAAAGAAGCAGAGTCATTAAGATGTAAATGCAAAGGGTGACTTAAATCCAATTTACTAATAAGAGTAACATTATCAACATTAGCATCATCCTCATTATGAGTTGATGCACTATGCTCAGAACCATGCAAAGACATGATTTAAACAAACAAACAGAACAAACCACAAGCACACTAAAGGAGAGAAAGAAGTTCCTAGTATTTCCTTGCCACTCAAGGTGGTAGGTTAAGGGCGCATACAAGCACAGCAGACAAAAAACACACAACACCAAGAAAGAAACACACAACACCAAGAAAGAAACACACAATGAATCAAGAATCCTACAAACAATCAAGCAATACAGCAAGAAAATAAGAGAGATACAAAATTAAAGGTGTGAGAGGTGTTACAGTGCTTTCAAAAGCAGTATTCGCGGAAGCACAAGACTTCTGAGTTCTTGATTCACTTAGTCAAGAACCCAAAAGAAACCCCAGAATCAACTCCAAGTCAAACCAATATATTCCAAGAACCCAGAAAAGTAAACTATAATCAACTTCAAGATTCACCACCAACCAATTCCAGATTCCAAGAACCAAACAATACCAGATCTACCTCCAAGATCCACCAACAACAATTAATCTATTGATTAACACAGTTAATCAACGAAGAGAACAAAACCCCCAAATTTTAAGAAACCCTAATTTTTTCAAAAATTAGGCATTTGTAAAAAAAACCTTTCAGATATGTGCAATTAAACACACAGACGAGTAATTAACACTGGTTAATTAAAGTAATTAAAACCAATTTGAAAAACCCCCAAAATAGTTTTTTGAAACCCTAAAAAATTTCAATGATCAGATATAGAGCAGATGAAGTGCCTGCTCTGATACCATGAACAAATTAAGAAACTAATCAAAAAACTTGGTTCTCAAACCAAGAACCTTTATTAATCACAACCACAAACCCAGAACAATATCAAGAATCTCAAATAGAAACCACAACTGATCTCAATCAGCTCTACACAACAACAATCAACCAAATATGATCAACCCAATCTCCCACTGCTACTCAGGTGGAGATCTATTATCTAACTTGATAATAGTTCTATTACAATCAGAAACAAGAATAATGGAACTTGACTAACAACAGATCTTAACAAGATCAACTTAGGGTTTGTGAAACTCAGAGAGAGAGAGTAATTTTCTGTATCTTGGGATAATGAGAAGCCCGTCTCTTATCTTCAGCTTATATACTCCAAATTAGAACTTTGCACACTTGACACAAACAGCCCTCCTACTTTCAACTCTTGAACATAAGCTTTCAAAAGTTCAAACACTTAAGAAACTAAGAATATCAAACATACACAATAAGTCCCTCAAATATATAAACAGAAGAATAAGATTACTTCTTCAACAATTAGCATAATAGCCTTTTGCAGCATTATTCACACCTTCCATAACATCTTCATATTGCTCTTCATGCATTTCCACCTGTTTCATCATATCCTCCTCCCATTTCATTTTGAAGTACATAATCACATCCTTTGACCAGTTACTAGTTTCAGAGCATGTTGGTTTTAGTTTCTTAGTAAGAAATTGGTCCACCTCTATACTATCTAGGACTGCATATTTTTTATTTCATTGTTTTATGGTTGAACAAATTTCATCTTGTATAGTCCACCTGTGCTCATTGTTCTTTTCATATGTTTGACCATTATTATTTTGTTCTTCCCCTTTACTTGACTTTCCTTCTGGCATTCTTTTATTCCCTCCTTTCATTTATACACATCATTTTTATTCATACCATTATTATCATATCTCTTTATTCAACGACCACCATAGCTATTAACATTTTTGTTCACAACTCTTCTATTTCCTTTTTCCTATAATTCACTTCCACAAAGCCTTCTTCCCATTAACTTATGATCTAATTCCTTCCCTCTTTTTAGCATGATTCATACTTTCCTCAAAACCTTTGGTTTCCATTGATACTCAACTTTGACAATTTTTGTTCCTTTCACCACATTCTATTTTATTGCATATTGAATACTATTTTCCTCTTGGGCAATAGTATTATCCATTCTAATAGGTCTCCCAAGGCTGCTTGCTAAAGCACTAATACCATCTTTATTCCGGGCATCCAAAGGTACATTATTCAACTTTGCCCATAAAGGGATTTTAGTAACCTCCTTCTTCTCCATTCCTAATGTTGGGTCTCGTTTTCGAACAAATAAAGGCTTGCTATTAACAACCAAGGACCCTGATCAATTATGCTTTCCATTCCTTCCTCACTTTTAAATTTGAATAAGCAATTCCAATTAGCACTAAATTGAACATCAACTAATCCAAACTTACTCCACATTCTTCTTAAGTGATACCTAAACTCATTTACAACTATTGTACATCAACAAAATGGCCACAAATATTTAGTTTCCATTTCTGACTTCCCTTCGACACCAAATCTTCATCTAACACAACAATTTCACTACCATCATCATTTACTCTAGTAGGTTTATTGTAACATATAGGATTTCACAAACACACTAAACCATAATCACTAAGTGGCATACAATGTGTTTAGAGAGAGAAAGTTCTAGAGAGAGAAATGGAAGAGAGTTGGGAACTTTAGTGAGAGAAAGAAAAATCTTATTATGAGCTCCAACTCTCTACCTTAGGAGGTAGAGAGTATTTATAGTACTTACATAAAACGCCACCTGACGGGCTGTGGATCAGGCATACAGTGGGTAAAGACCCGTCCGTCCTCCACGGTGTTACATAACTAAATACTACTTAACATTAAATAACTACGACTACGAGCTTTCTAACGATTACATATTCTTGAGGTGACCGACACTTTAACTACTGGATTTTCCAAATCCTAACAATCTCCCCCTAAGGGAGGTCACCTCAAACACACATTACATTACATAGAAAACAGACAGATATTACATTAAGATTGTTCTTGAATTCTTGTTCTGTAGCTCGTAGTCTTTGATTCTTCATTTTTGCATGTTTTAGATAATCTGAGTGGAGGTCTTTAACTGATCCACGTGATACTGAGTTTTGTGCCAGCTTTGAGATCATCAACCACATTAAATCTCTGACTCATCCATTGTGGTGTTGATATTATGTGATGTTGTGACTTTTGGACCGACATGCTCACATTCTGGATCATGATTTATTCTTATCAGAGTAGCGGAAGCTTTCGTTGATTCATGATATTGGCAGCAGCGTAGCAGAAGCATGGAGTGAAAATATCAGAGTCATTGATGCACTTAATCATGATTTCTTTAGATATGAATGTGTTGGTGAGCATGCGGCTATGGATTGACCGCTCCATTCTGATCAGCTGCAAACGTCAGGGTGTACCTGCATAAAACAGTTAGCAATAAAGAGCACGAAAGTGTCTTTGATCACTTTCGATAAATTGAGGTACACGGCCCACGGTTCCCCGTTGATCAGTACAAGTACTGCCTGTGATCAGGTATAATTCCGAAGAATTTCCTTGACAGGGTTTCGCAGCTGCTCTAGCGGTATTGCTCAATACCAATTGTTTTTGCAATACAACGAAGGTTTTAATGAAAATCAATTATCAATCATAAACACCTTTTATTTTTGAGAAATAAGTACACAGTCGATGTGCTAAAGAAAAGAGTTTTTAAGCAAAACGACCGGTTTTTCAAAGGTATCCGTCAATCCATAACCTGAACCAGGATAGATTCAAAATATTGAATCTCTCCATTGTTTTTGTCCAGTTGTCACATGGTTGATCTATTGGATAGATCTCACATGCCACATACCAGGAGCTTGTTAGATGTTGGCTCCAGAAGGCTTTCCATCTTCATTGTGAATATGAATGCATATCACTTAGATGTTCTGGCAATACCACAAGGATAATGCGTAGGACTCATAAGATATAATCTCTCTTTCCACATTGTGTGAAACAGAGAGTCTTCATTGAAAGTGTCCTAATGAGATTTATTGATGATCTCGTGGCTCTAGACTCAATAGTGCATATTTGGTTCCTATGCCGGAGACTAGGGAGAGGGTCTCTTTCTTCAATATCAACAATCTCTAAGAGAAAGTCGATAGATTATGTCGGTTCCCCGTGAGAATGAAACAAGTCCTTTTAAGAGGAACTTGAGTGGTTTGGAAAGTTGAAGTGCAGTGCGTCACTGGGTCCATGACGTCTTGTCTTCAATACCGATGTTACCTTGGTAACCACCAGTAGTATATGAATTGAACCCGGTTTCTGCCCTAAAGTTGAATAAATGGAGGGCTATTTCTTTTCACCCTTTTTCACATTCAATTCTTTTTCATTCTTCAACCCCTTCAGTGCTTACCGAGGCTTCATTACTAGAACCTTGTTGGGTTTATTCCAGTACTAGCTCAGTCTCAGTCCGCACTCTTCCCATATCTCACTTTTCTCCTTTTTTCATCAAACCTAAGGACTTCTACACTATCTAGTGGATTGTCCCTGGGTAGACCCCTCCGGTTCTGGCGGATCATGGGACCTCAACCTAACCTTATCATCCTTATATCACCATTCATAAAGAAAAGTTGGTCGGTCTTTTTGGTATCGTTTATCTGCCATTGGAACCAATTGAAAGCCATTTGAAAATCAATTAGGATACTTATGATATAGAATCAAAGCATTTTGTATCTTAATTGTTTTGATATTTTAGAAATGCTCCCCCTCAACATATGCATAAAAATTTAAAATTTGTTTAGCACATGGAGGCAAGAGATCTTTGAAATCATTAGATTAAGAATGAAAGGTCCAATCTTTTGATTAACATTTTCTAAAATCATCATCATCACTTCCCAATCAATTTGAGTAGATAAAACATTTTGAGGAAGGATGAGGTTTTCAAAAGTTTGCTCCCCCTCAATATGTGCCCCGAATTTTGCACATTTTAGAGGGAACCTGCACTTAGAGACAATTCAGTCATGTTTCAATAATTTGAGGTTTAAAATAGTTGCTCCCCCTCAACATGTGCATGGAAAATTTGAAATCGTTTGACACTTGCGGCACTTGCGGGGAGGCAAACATGCTAAACACTTATGAAACCATTTATCGAATTATCAGTTTAAATCCAATTTAAATCACAAATTCTCCCCCGATCACAATTATCAAATCATTTGAGATTTGTGATATCTGTAGATTTAAATTGATTTTGAAGGCTTTTAAGGAGAATTGTGACTTGATTTGTGAAAACGTTTTAACTGATAAGGATCTGATTTTGAGACTTTAAACTCCAATGATTAAACATGCATAATTATCTTTTGAAAACATAATAATAACCAAGGTCTGGAACCAATTGTGTAACATTTTATAAACCATTTAGAGTAGACCTTACTCATTTAAGTGCAAATTGTTTGAAAATAACACTTTTTGATTTAATTGAAAAATCATTCTCCCCCTCAATCAATGACGAGATTCGTTGGTTGATGAATTGAGATTTTGACACTTGAAAAGTTCTTTTGATTTTCAACAATAGAATCCGAAGTGTTTTCAAGACAATTGAGTTTTCATAAGATTGCAAATATTTTTCAGAGGAATCATTAGAAGGAAAAATATTTGTAATAAAAGATTTGTTTTGTTGATGACAAACGTTTGTTTTTAGAATCAGAGCATTAGGTTTGAAATATGAGATAAGACATGGCTCTGTTCTTCCTTTGAAAAGCGGGTTACTATCTGAAATAACAGTAAACCATTGTTTCTCTTTCTCAAAAATTTTTTTTTTTTTTTTTTTAAATTCGAACAACATCTAAAGTCCCGTATCATTCTTTGAATGACAGCATTAAGACCGTAGATATTATCGAATCGAGAAAAGCATGACAAAATGACAATATTTTTGAGGATTTTTAGAATTTTTCACATTTTTATGGATTTTGAAAGTTTTATATTTTTCTATTTTGCTTTTTGGATAAATATATACAAAGTATAGATGAAGGAAAGACCTTTACTCCTCGTCTTCTTCCTGAAGACGTTTGAGTGTTTCTGGTTGAAGGCTTTTCAAGCCAAGTCTAGGAAGAATAAACTCAAAACGTTCTCTCGGAAGAGCTTTGGTGAAGATGTCTGCTAACTGGTATTCTGACTTCACAAAATAGAGTTCCACTACACCGTTTTCCACTTGCTCCCTGATGAAATGATGTCGGATGTCGATGTGTTTTGCTCTTGAGTGTTGAACGTTGTTGCATGAGAGAGCAATAGCACTTTTATTATCACAGTATAGAGGGATTTTGTTGAATTCAAAGCCATAGTCAGATAATTGGGATCTCATCCAAAGGATTTGAGCACAACAAGATGACATGGCTATGTATTCAGCCTCTGTAGAGGAAATAGAAGTACTCATTTGCTTCTTTGAAGACCAGCTTACAAGCTTATCACCCAAAAACTGAGCACCTCTTGATGTACTTCGACGTGTATCTTGACATCCTGCATGATCAGCATCTGCATAGGTTGTTAGTGACATACGGTGTCCTTCGGTACCATAGTCCCATATTGATGGTACCATGGAGATACCGAAAGACCCGTTTAACCGCTTTAAGGTGCTTTTAGTAGGCTTAGCCTCGATATCTAGCACACATGCACACAGCGAACAAGATATGCAGTCTGCTAGCTGTGAGGTACATCAGAGATCCAATCATGCTACGATATTTCGTTTGATCTACCATGATCCCTGAGTGGTCCTCATCCAGCTTGGTTCGTTCAATCATGGGAGTGTCAACGGTGTCAGATGATACAAAACCAAATTTCTTTAAAATCTCATTTGCATATTTAGATTGATTTATGAAAATGCCTCCGGGACTTTGTGAAATTTGTAATCCCAAGAAAAATAACATTTTTCCCATCAAAGACATTTGAAATTTGGACCCCATTTCATTAGAAAAACGATCACATTCATTGAGGTCAGTCGAGGCAAAGATAATATCATCTACATAAATTTGAACGTGAATTAAATGTTTGCCTGACTTCTGGGTGAACAATGTAGGATCAACTGCTCCTTTGCTGAATCCAGTGGATAGAAGAAACTTTGACAGCGTATCATACCATGCTCTAGGAGCTTGCTTTAAACCGTAAAGAGCCTTTTTCAAGCGATAGACATGAGTAGGATGCTCTGGATTCACAAAACCCTCTGGTGGTGACGTAAACCACCTCTTTCAAATCACCATTAAGAAAGGCTGTCTTCACATCCATCTGATATACGACCATGTTCTTACTAGCCGCATTAGCCAAGAAGATTTTGATAGCTTCGATACGAGCAACAGGAGCAAAAGATTCTTCAAAGTCAATACCCTCTTCTTGACGGTATCCCTTGGCAACCAATCGAGCCTTGTTCTTTAGGACATCTCCATGCTCATCAAGTTTCACTTTGAAAATCCATTTCAAAGCAATGATCATAGCATAATCTGGAGCATGTACTAACTCCCATACATCAAGTCGATCAAACTCATGAATTTCTTCTTGCATGGCATTGAACCAGCAGTCTTCATTCATGGCGGTTTTAATGTCTTTTGGTTCGACCTTAGAGAGTATGGAGTTGAAGAAGCACCATAAGACATCGGTTGCAAGTTGTTTCCGTGTGGATACTGGGCGAGAGGGGTTTCCAATGATGTTGTCCAATGGGTGATCATGTGTCCATTTTCTAAGGTGTTCATGTAGTTGTTGTTGTGGAACTGAAGTAGCAGAGTCGATGTCTCCTGATGAAGATGGTTCTGATGATGATTCAGGAGCAAAGACATTTTCAAATGGAGCATCTTCGGGAGTTGCAACGGGATTTACTTCATCATTGATGCCAGAAACACTTCCATGATGTACATTTGATGATTGATGATTTGTTGATGAGACAGAGTGATCAGCAGCAGGCGCTTCTTGACTTAATGAAATTGAGACTGAAGGGTTCACTTCATTCACAGGGATAGGAGCAGCCTCTGTTGATGGGACTGACATTTCATCAGCATTCGGTTCATAGCGTTCATCAAACATTGGATCAAACAATTTCTTTAAATCATCTTCAGATGGAGGTACATATGGAGTTGCTTGAGATGAGTTTGGTACAAGAGATGAACCAATGGGACTGTTTTGAAGTGCGGGTCCAGAACTGAATTGTCCAGGAGCCATTTGACCGGTCAGCTCATCGAACGTAACATGAATAGTTTCCATGATATTTTGGGTTCTCTTGTTGTAGATTCGATAACCCTTCTTGTTTGGTGCATAACCAACAAAAACTCCAATATCTGCTTTTGCTCTTAATTTACCTAGGTCTTGACCGTCATTCGTTGGATAGCACAAAGCACCAAACACACAAAGGAATGAGAGATTAGGTTTTCTGTTGTGGACAAGTTCATATGGAGTTTTTCCATGAGCAGTGTGAATCAGGGATCGATTTTGGGTGTAGCATGCAGTGGCGATGGCTTCACCCCAGAGAAACATTGGAACCTTTGAGTAAATCAGCATTGTCCTTGCGGCTTCCACAAGAGTTCGATTTCGTCTTTCAACTACACCGTTCTGTTGAGGAGTTCGAGGAACACTTCTTTGATGACTGATTCCAATACTCTCATAAAACTCACTAAGTTGTTTGTTAACAAACTCAGTTCCATTGTCTATTCGGATGATTCTGACCATTTTGTTAAGACGAACTCAACTGTTTGATGAGTTTGATGATGATATCTGGAGTTTCATCCTTTGTCCTTAAGAACTTTACCAAGGTGAATCTAGAGAAATCATCAACCACAACTAACACATATTTCTTCCCAAATATATTCTGCACTCTCATGGGTCCACATAAGTCCATGTGAATTGTATGAAGAACTTCTGTGAGTTTGTAGGCTTCGGTTTATGGGCATACTTCTTGCTTTTTCCCAATTGGCATGCTGAACAAAGATGATACTTTTCATACTTAAGTCTAGGTAAACCTACAACTAGGTCCTTTCTGGAGAGATCATTGATGGTGCCGAAGTTCAAGTGATTGAGACGACGATGCCATAACCATGACTTTGTTTTAGAAGCCTTTGACAACAAGCAAATTGGAGAAGACTTCATCATATCTTCAATAGAGATGGTGTATAGATTTGAACCACGTGTTCCTCTTAAAAGTTCCTTACCATCAAGTTCTCTAACGAAATAAGTATGTTTTCTGAAGGCTACTTCTAGATCAGAATCGCAGAATTGACCAACAGAGAACAGGTTATGACCAAGACCTTCCACATAATATACCCTAGAGATAACACTTTTACCAACAACATAATCTCCATAACCCATAATTGCACCAAAATGATCGTTCCCGAATCTAACTGTCCCGATGAATTTGCTCACGAAGTTCATGAGCCGCGACCGGTCACCAGTCATATGCTTGGAACAGCCTGGGTCCAGGTACCACAGAACGATTTGAACGATCTGCAGTTGAACACAGACAAGAATGGATAACTGGATAATTGGGATCCCCATGCAAGAATGGGTTCCATTTGGTTAGTAACAGTGATTAGAACACCCACATCAGAAATAGAATCATTCATATTAGAAATTGAGGCAATGGGATCATTATGAATAGATTTTGTACTAGTGTCCGTATTTGCCCTATTCAAAGTATGTTCACTTCTTAAGGGAATAGTTCTACCAGTAGGCATCCATTTTCTAGTAGGTGTTGCCTAATTAACTTTATGGCCAACAGGTATCCATTGATATCCTATCTTACTAAATGTTCTTCCTGTGGGCTTCCACTGTTTTCTAACTTTCTTACGCCTTTGCCTTGTTGCCTTCTTAGCATGATATTTTGCATTAACAAGATTAACTGGGAATTTGACAGTATTAGACAAAGCATTCACACCACATTCATGATTAGTAACAGAATTCAAGCAGACATCATTACAAGGTTTGCAAATAGTATCAGAATTCGAATTAATTACAGTACACCTATGGCTAATACTAGAATCAACACGATTCGTTTTATTCGACTCAAACTTAAAGTTCCTAGATTGGTCTTCTACTCTCTTCCAATGCACAATTTTAGCTTGCGAGGTCCTATCATTCCTTGTATTGTCTTGAGACTTTGACCTGCTCACTTTAATGTCACTGATTACTCCTGTAGAGGGAATGGGAACATTAGTTGGTTGATCTAATTTTTGCATTCCTGAACTTGATGTGCAAGGATCTGAACTACTAGAAGGCACATTAGTGTTTACTTTCTTAATACTGTGATTTGAGCTATTTGCAGGCACACTAAAATTCACTTTCTTAACATCAGAAGTACTGGGATTTGTACTCCTAGAAGACACACTAGAGTTCGCTTTCTTAGCACTAACATATCTGGAATCTGAACTACTTGAAGGTACCCTAAGGTTCACATTCATAACATTGGGCATAGAACGGATTTCATGCTTGGCACTAGGCATAGAACAAGGCATCACAACTTTGCCTTTTGCACCTAAGGATTTTGGACATGTTGCAATTACACATTCAAGCAGCTCTTGAGATCGTTTGGTCTGGAGGCAAGCAAACCTAATTTCTCTATCAAGAGGTTTATTAATGAAATCCTCTTCAACAATCTCACGGAGACATTCTAGACTATCCTTAGGTGAGCACAATAGTCATGAAACGCAGGTTCATTATTACTAAGATGAGGAGGAATATATTTAACCGTCACAGTGTATTTGCAGTCTAAGGGTGACTTTGAAATAACATT
Organism: Chrysanthemum makinoi; assembly: GCA_910596185.1. NCBI lineage: Eukaryota > Viridiplantae > Streptophyta > Magnoliopsida > Asterales > Asteraceae > Chrysanthemum > Chrysanthemum makinoi. The sequence goes on along the minus strand of OU343223.1, from coordinate 220,709,114 downwards.
CTTATTAAAAACAAGTGGCAGTTTCCCATTTTCCTGACTTCTCAGATTCTCAATTTCCTTTTGTAAAGACGTTATTTTTTCGTTGTTTTGGTCACGAGTGACTTCATTGAATCATATAACTCTTTAAAGTGTCGTTTAACTTTTTCATTTTCTTCTAGAAAACTCTCGTTTTCCTTTTGTAAGGCATTAACTAAGTTTTGAAGATGAAAAGTTTGAGAGTACTTAGAATCTAAAGGAGGAGGCATTTGGGATCCAGTCTCATTGTTCTTTTCACCCTTTAATTGAGAGATTTGGGCTTTCAACTTTTTGATCGTGTTACAATGAGCTCGAATCTGTTCATCACGTTTGCTAATTTCAAAAACTGCATCAAATTCAGGAACATCCAAGGATGTCTTGATATTTGAGGTTTTAACATTTTCTTTTAGATGTTGATATTTTAGTTGTAGATCAAAATGTTCAACTTCTAGTTTAGAAAGATGCCATACCAAATTATCGTGATCATCCTGATCAATTTTCTCATTAAGTTTCGAATTAATCTTTTCAAGCTCAATGACACGATCGTGGGAGACTTTCAGAGCAACAAATAATTCATGAAATTGTGAAGCATTAATGGAGCAATTCGTAGCAGTATAAAACACATCTTGAGCAATACATTCAGAAATAAGATTCTCATTCAAGGTATGCAAGTTCTTCCTCTCAATCTCATTATATTTTAAAGCTCGCTCATGGTCACTAACCTAAACTATCATTGCATCAAATTCCTTTTCCATTCCTTTAATATCTGAATCTATCCCCTTTTTAAGACTCTCAAAATGATCTTTTAGTAGTTTAAAGAAAGGCATTACCTCAGTTAGATAGCATTCTTTTGTTTGCTCAAAACCCCTTTCCCCTTCAGTTATCCCAGTGGGTGTGATCCTTTTCTTACAAGTTTTCTCAAAATCGACAAATAGTTGAAGAATAACATATTGGTGATTAAGGTCTTACTCTTAGTGGCAATAGTTCTAGGAACTAAATGCATCGGTGTATTTGGAGGATACACAGTCGCTGCAAGCATTTTCCTAAGGGGAGGGTTTGTTTCAACAAGATTTTCAGCTTTTTGCTTATCTAAATCCTTTTTCCAGAAAACTTGTTCTGGTGTTAACAACGTTTGAGGCTTAAATTTGTTTAAGGAGATCCAGTTTTCCTTCTTGTAATCATGGGGTTTGATCGTGATGTTATTCTTTTTGTATTCAGGATCTTCTAGCTTCTTATTCATTTTCACCCTAGATGCATCATCTAATTTTCTATCTTCCTCGGTGCACTCAACGCAACTAGGTTTCTGTCTAGGTTTAAGAATCTCATTACCATCATAAATTACATTTTGAGCAGCCTTAGCTAACTTACTGTACTCAGGGTTGGGTTTATCTATAATGGGAACACTATGCTTATCGCTTAAAACTCTATGCTTAGTGACCATGTGAGCCAGTCTGAATGGTATTCCCTTGTACGTACAACTTATTTTCAAGCTTGTTCTTCAAAGTTTTTAGATTAGAAAAATCATTCAAAAGTTTTGATTCCTTGGCATGAAATTCCTGCTTAAGCACTTTAACATTTTCTTGAAGTTCTTGTTTTTGCTAGCGGTTTTTGAAAGCTTTAATTGTAAGGAATTTAACTCTTGTTTTAACACTTCTTCTCTAAAATTACTTTTCTAATAATTGTATGCATTTGGTTATCCAACTCCTGCTCACGAGTAGTTAGCTCAAACTTAGCACGTTGTTCATAAATGGCAACTCGTTCTTTATACGCATTAAGTTCAGAGATAACATAATCATCAGGTGCACATGCAGTGTATTCATCAAAAACATAGACATCGTCGACTGCAGAAGATGCATCACTTGGTACAACTTCACTTTCACTTTGTTTCACATATTGATCACATGGGACAATATTGATATTACCCACATTTTCAATATCTGACTCAATAGTTTTAGTTGATTGTACATTGTCATGCATCTTTTGCCCATCAGCATCATCGTATAGTTTCAATACCTCAGAAATGAGTTTGTCTTTGGATGGACCAGCTTGTGGTGATGAAGAGACTTTAGGAGAGACCATTGGAGAAATGCTAACCATGAAAATGATTTGTGCAGTAGGTTCATCATCAACGTCAGAGTCGTATGCATCACAGTCAGCGACTTGAAAGGCATTCTGATGATTGTGACCTATCTCCTGAATTGGCTGTTCATTCACATCTGCATCATAGGTCTTGGCATTGCCCTCAGTGAGAAACAACAACTCCTCTTTATCTAAGGCAGCACCATTGTCCTGAGCTTGTGCAAGCAGCATCTTGTCTCTGAAGTATTCTGCGTTCTGTGGACGTTTTGGAGATGTGCAGTTCCTAGCAATATGTCCCTCACCTCCACATTTGTAACACTTGATCGGCTTTGCTTGTCCCTGATTTCCATTCCTTCCCCTGTTCCGATTTGGCACATAGCCTCTACCAACTCCACCTCTTCCTTGTTCATACTGCCTTTCTTGAACTGGTTGTACTATAACCTTCCCATCTCTGACAGTGGCTTGATTGTGTGGATTAGATGCTGTTCTGAGGTTATTGTTGGTGTGTGGGAGAGAGTTCATGTTTTGACTAATCAGGAGAGCCAGTTGATTAATGAAGTTACCCACGTGTGCATCAGCATCATCTTGTTTGAACATTGGATCGGGAATGAGTTTGTGAGTTCCATCACCCATGGGTATAACTTGTGAAGCTTTAGTGGTAATCCCAATGTTTGAGTAGAAGGCAGTTGAATCATTTGATGAGCTTGTCTCTCTTGGATTTGTTTTGAATTGTTCAAGAATCCTCTTTTCAAACATGGCATGTCTCTCATTCCGAAGAAGGAAGGCATAGAGTTGCTCATAGTTTGTATTCTTCAATCCTTTGGTTAGCTTCACAGAGGTGACAAACTTGTGCCATTCGGGATTCATGTTGTTCACAAACTTTGAGTTCAACTGAATGTTTGGCATAGTCATTCTGATGTTCCTCATGTCATTAACAAGCTTGTGGAATCTCACGTAATACTCATAGACACTCTCATCTGGTTTCATCTTGAAGTGTTCAAATTTATCATATAATTGAGATTCTCTGTCTTCAACAGTTAATTCAGAACCTGAGAGAAGCATCTTGACATTATCCCATACAGCCTTCGCTTCAGTGTTGTGATTGATAAGCTTGTAGATGTCTTTTGGAAGACCTTGCAATATGATGATAGAAGCCCTGATATCCGCATCGAATCTCTTCTTCTCCTTATCATTGAGCTCATCATACGTCTTTGGTCTGTCTATTCCATAGATCATTGTTCCATCTTCAGTTGTATCAATTATGTCTCTAGTAGTCTCAACTCTATACAGTCCTTCATCAATCGATTTGAGAATGTTGACCCCATTTTCCTTTCCAAGACAGTACAATCTGATTCTTTGAGCCCAAGAGTCGTAGTCAGTTCTGTCAAGCATAGGTGGATGAGTATTTGACCCTGCTGCTTGAACGTCCTCAGCTACGGAAGAAACAATAGTAGGAACGATGTTTGCCATGATTACAAGTTCTACGGGATTTTACAATTCTTTGATTAAACCGGAAAATTGATTCTTTCACGGGATTTTACTAAACCAAAGAAAACCGTAAGAATGTATCACGAAGAAGTGACAAGTCTAAATTTAGACAAGTAGTAAAACACACAACTCGCTTAGTTATCAACTCGCTAAACACCCAACTCGCTCAAGGAGACACCTCGCTTAAGGAATCAACTCGCTAAATAGCCAAGTCGCATTAGCATCAACTCGCAACACTGTCACACGCTTAATGGAACAAGTCGCTAAATAGCCAACTCGCTTAGTATCAACCGCAAGACAACAACTCACTTAATGAAACAACTCGCTTAGAACCCAAGTCGCATGAAAATCAACTCGCTAAATAGCCAAGTCGCATATACTAACTCGCATACAGAAACAAAGCAACTCGCTTTGAAGAAAAACAAGTCCGAGACTCAACTCGCTTCGTCCTATGTTCACAAATAACCACTTTATCAATAAAAAACAACCAAACCACAATGATTTAAGCCTTCCAATTCAAAACATAAGCACATATGATGATCCTAAACACAAAAGTACAAACAAAATTCAAACTTTAACACTAGAATTTGTCCAAATGAATCAAACTCTCCTAAACCCTTAATACCCCAAAAACCTTATGAAATCCACCAAAACAAAGAGCATGAAAGATAAGTGATCAAACCATGGCTCTGATACCATTTGTAACATATAGGATTTCACAAACACACTAAACCATAATCACTAAGTGGCATACAATGTGTTTAGAGAGAAATGGAAGAGAGTTGGGAACTTTAGTGAGAGAAAGAAAAATCTTATTATGAGCTCCAACTCTCTACCTTGGGAGGTAGAGAGTATTTATAGTACTTACATAAAACGCCACCTGACGGGCTGTGGATCAGGCATACAGTGGGTAAAGACCCATCCGTCCTCCACGGTGTTACATAACTAAATACTACTTAACATTAAATAACTACGACTACGAGCTTTCTAACGATTACATATTCTTGAGGTGACCGAAACTTTAACTACTGGATTTTCCAAATCCTAACATTTATAACAAAAGTAGTATCCCATTTATTATCATTTACTATTATCCATATTTTTAGTATTATCAGCCAAACTATTATCAATATTCTTATCATTATCAACAATATTATCATTCACATACATTTCACTATATTGTACAGATCAGTGGCGGACCCAGAAATTAAGGTTAGGCTATGCACTATTTTAATAGAGTTATATATAACTTCGGTTGTTCACAAAAAATAAACTTAAATTCTGTTTTTTCGGGCAAGATATTTCGGGTCGGGTTTTTTGTATTAGAATTAGGAGCGATTGTTCATTGGGACCCTCTATAGATGATTTGATTTATCAAGTTTTGGTTGTATGAGGTTAAATTGTTTATTCGGATTCGACAATGATAATTAAAACTGGTTCGGTTTCGATGTTCATAGAAAATAAACTTATCTAATATTTTGTAACAAACTAAACTCTTATGTTTCAATCAGTAATCAAGGACGACAAGTAAACAACAAACCTTCTCTAATAAGTAAAAGAAAAATTTTCAAAATAAATTAATTTCCCATACAAGCTCAAAGGAGAAATTAAATACTGAACATAGAATTATATCAGTTCAAAAGAAAAAGCAGACTTATCTATACTACTATATAATGGGTGAATATCCTATTCTTAACTCCGATCTTAAAACCGAACCTAAAATTAAGCATTACACACCTTCACATGTCTCATATAAAAACATACCCATAATCCGAACCTAATTCCAAACCTAAAAATTAAGTAACCGAAAAGAATTAAATGCAACAGTTTGGTTAATAGAATTAATTGCAACAATTTGGTTAATAGAATTAATTGCGAATTGATGATTGATTACTCCGTTTGACAATAGTATTATTGAAAAGATTATTACATTGCATGTTATGAAGAAGTTAACGTACTGGATAATTTATTTCGCTTGAGAATTCTTCATTTGCAAGTTGCTTACTTTTGTAATTTGTGGAGTTCATCATAGTTTGGATATCCTATTTCTAACCTAAAATTAAGCATTACACACCCGAACATATACTATATAAAACCACGCCCTATCATTAATCCAATCTAGACGGATTATGCAGCTGAAAATCGTGCCACCAAAAAATAAGTACTTCGAAAAAGATTCTCACCCGAAAATATAATCACACGGGTACCCGCCGCCGCAACGCGCGGATATATAAGAAAAGTGATCTTAATCTTTGATGGTAAATGCTATTTCTAGTGGGTTAGGCTTGGGAGGGAAAATACTTGGACTCAAAATTTATATCAATAGCTAATTTATTAATTCTACAACTGGGCCTAGAAGAAAACATATTATTTGACCTAGTTCTTCTTTTTCAACATACTGAACTCTGCAACTACCGAACTACTTAAATTTCTAGTCGTACTTTTTTCCCTTCTTCCCTTTTTCTATTCTTTGAAATCCATGGGTATGCATCGATAATTTTCCATCAGATTAGAGGGTGTGGACTCATAAATTTGTAGTGTATTTTTCACTAACACTTTGAAAAAATCACAATGTTTTTACATTACTGAGATTCTACACAGGGTATGCACGCATACCCTGTGTTCAATGTAGATCCGCCGATTGGTACAGAATCACTTACATTGGCTTTGACATCCTTACTACCGGTATTTGAGATTCCAAACACTCCCCCTTCCTTCTCCTTCTCAATTCCCCCATTTGATGCATCACCAATAATTTTCTTTCTCAACCCTAATTTCCTCTATATTCACATTCGAACTATTCGCATCCTTTTCTGATTCAAATTGCCGATAACGTGTCTATTAAATCTCACCGGAACCTTCACCTGTCTCTTCAAAGAACGGCTATTAGTCGATTACTTAAAATTGACAGAAAATCGAATGAATTAGGGTTTACAAAAAATTGCAATTAGAACGAAATTAAAACGGATAGATCTATGAAAACTAATGTACTGATTCAAATGTACGATTTAGAATTGGATTTTATGTAAAGAAATGAAAGAAAATGAAGCTTTTTTTGGTTTTTATTCATGGTGATTGGGTGGGAAAGTATGTTAGGAGGTTGAATTAGTGTTAATTAAGCATATAAATGAAAATTATACTCCTTTTTTTTGTCAAAAATCAGACATTGTTGCAACACCTAAAAAATTAGTTTTAAGATAACCATAATAATCTACTTTAACCAAAGAAGAGGTTGGCTTTCTGCAACTATTGAGGTGAATTAAACTAGGGCAATTGCATATATTCTCACTAAATTTCAGGACATCCAAAATAAAGATTACTGTAAAACTGTAAATCTTGTGAAGAGGTTTAAACTGCTACACGTCTCTCATGAAAGTCTCTTTTTTCATTTTCATTTTACTCAATACAAAGCATGAATCCTCATCTTTTCGATAACAAAAGCGGGCGGTGTGACCAAAGAGAGGGTGAATAATATACTTGGCATTTACAAAGTTTTCACCAACTACATAAGAAAAAACAAATGTGTTTATGAATTTTGTCCTCTATAAGAATGGAGTTCTTGTGAAAGCGATTGGGCAATGCAGTTGGCAACTACATAAACGGACATAAATAATACTTATTAATGGTGTGTGTTGTTGGGGGGAAGAAACAATGTCCTCAAACACAATCTATGTCATTGTGTGATCTTGCAACGTTATGTACAATGTTGTCCCTCAACTATATCTTGCTTTTAAAGCCTCTCCTTTTCTACAACACACTCAGGCTTTACCCTCCATCCTTTGAACGTTAGAGCTCTATCTTTTTTTGGAAAGATGGTATGCAATCACCACTCTCTATCTATGTCTAATTCAATACATGCATATATCTTATGTTAATATTTTCAGGGGGAGGATAAATCGACCGCAAGCTACAAGTTACTTAGTCGGCTCAGCTTCAAGTCCACTGATGAAAAGGGTGGCTTCAGAGCTTCAAGTTTCATCTATGGTAAAGAATACTTAATTGAATATCCTATAAAGCCAATACCAACATCCATTTTCATTAATCTTTAGTTGATTTAACAAATGCACATATGGGTGCTTGTGCTGACGTTCAAACATATAGTCTAACTTTGGCGAATTGAAGAAAAACTGGTTTTGTGAAACTGTCAAATGTTTCATTACCAACAAATGAGAATTACATAGCTTATATACAAGATTGCCTAACAAACTAACAAGCTAACTTTGACTAGCCACAAGTCAAACTGTAGCTGAAAATTGAACTACACGTATAAATACATATTTATTAACTACATTCTGTGAGAGAAGCTTTTGAGCCTTGTAATGTAGGTGATGCCAATTTCAAATTAGCAAGAAGCTTGAAAGCAAGATGTGATACAATGTGTACATGGACATGGGAATAGAAAGTAGTCAAGTACTACCTATAGAACCTTTTTGTAGATAGTGATGATTGATGAAAACATTCCATGTATTCTTTTATTCCCTAAAGCTGTTAGAACTGTCATCAAGCCTAATCTAATGAAAACCTTGAATAGGAATGGGTAAGCTAATTATGGTTAGTTTCACAATGCATTTTTAGACACGTAACAAGTATACTTGTAGTTACACCAATTTATTTTATTTTTACTTTATTTTATTATTATTATTTTATTTTTTTGTATATGACTAATAGATCAAACCATAGTTGTTAAGATACCGATCCTGATCTTAGGATCTTACGATTTTACGATTCTACAAAGCGAAAACGATCCGGATCTTACGTAGGATCTTAACATGCTTAAGATCCTATAGGATCCCGATCTTGCCCATGGGATCTTAAGATCTAATACGATCCGATCATACTTTTTCTTAAATCACAAAATAAAAAACTATAAAGTTATGAATTATGTTTTTATATAATTTGAAAAATAACACGTGATTCTTCTTAAACATTCCATATTCATAGTTTAAGACAACATTTCTACTAAGTATTCATATAATTTTGTGTCTATGATATATAATAATTTATATATTTGAATAATGTTACAAAGTTTATTAAAGAATGACATTATAGTAGGATCTTAGGATCCCGATCTGATCTTACAATCACGATCCTGCAAAGATAAAAATGATTCTAGGTAAGATCCCGATCTTGACAACCTTGGATCAAACAAGTGTATCTGACAGTCACACATGCCACTTTTTTGTCTTCTTAAAAATATAGTCAAAAGCTCAACTTCTAGTTACCCCAGTATTTATCATTTTACTAACATTTGAGAAAGTTCGTTGCTATTAGATGCCATTAACCCATATTTTTGGGCTTACTTCTATTATTTTTCATTTGCCAAAATTTTTTTTTCTTTTTAATATGGCAAGAGCTTCATTGTGTGGTTTTGTTAAATTATCTTACATACTGCCTTTTCATTGATAGGAATTGTAATAATGTCTTAGTGACTAACTAGAATTGATATTTTCAGGTCTGGTGGCATTGGAGAACATGGGATTTATATCAATTATATTAATTATGTTCTTATACTTCATGAGTGATTTGAGTTTTAACATCCCTGGGGCCGCAAACACAGTCACAAACTTCATGGGCTCAACTTGCTTGCTCTCCATAGTAGGTGCTTTCATTTCAGACACTTACATGTCCAGATTCCTTACAATCCTAACCTTTGGAATCGTCGAAACAGTGGTAAGCAATCAGCTAGCAGTCGTAAACAATAACAAAATATTATAGAAAACACAATTACATAAGATTTGACGATTGTATTACACCGTTTATGCAGGCTGTCATTATAATGACAATTCAAGCTCATGACCCTGCTCTGCATCCACAACCATGTGGTGGTAAGGAAAGTTGCATGGAAGGATGGATCGGAGTAATGTTCTACACCTCGCTAGCATTGTTAGCGGTTGGTACTGGTAGTGTTAGGGGTGCTCTTGCGGCTTTTGGTGCAGACCAGTTCGATGTAACAAAACCAAAAGGACGAAAGGCCCAAGGAAGCTACTTCAACTGGCTTTTGCTCAGCACCACCTTAGGTGCTATAGTGGGTGTGCTCGGATTTGTGTGGGTTGGCACAAATGATGGATGGTGGTGGTGCTTCTTCTTAGCTACCATATGCTGCTTCTTGGGCTACAGTTTATTTGCCATTGGGAAACCATTCTACCAAATTCATCTACCAAAAGACAGCCCATTCGTTAGTATTGGCCGGGTATGTAAATACACACATTTACAACCTCTAGTCTACAAATTGAACAGTATTTCCTAATTTAAGTTAGGAACATATGTGTATATAAATAAACACGGATTTTAACTGTGAAAGCTGAATTGGACTACATATGATACATAGACATATTAACATCATATTGGTGGATGACACATACAAACGACTGTGCATAATATTTGAGGGTTCTTTCCAATTTAAAATTTTCTATTTATGATACAGGTGATTGTACTAGCTGTAAAAAACAGAAAGTTAAAACTACCTGAGAATCCTGAAGAATTACATGAGAGTAGCACAAATGAGGCTATTGGGAGGAAGCTTACACGTACTAGCCAATTATCGTACGTGGAAAGCGTATTTGAAATTTAGTCTTTTTTATTACAAAATTATATTTATTTTTCCCTTTCATGTGAATAGAGCTATGAAAATGAAACTTGATGTGTTTGATCTTGCGCAGATGGTTGGATAGGGCAGCAATTGTTCCAAATGATTCGAAAGCAAGTGAATTTGCACCATGGGAGATATGCACTGTGACACAAGTCGAAGAGCTTAAGATCCTAATTAGAATGCTCCCTATCATACTGAGTACCGTCGTCTTAAACACCGTCTTAGCCCAACTACAAACATTTTCACAAGCCCAAGGAAAATTCATGGACAAAAAACTCGGAAAACTTGACTTCCCTTCAGGCTCGGTTCCTGTGATTCCACTTATCTTTATGTCTATTCTCCTTCCTGTATACGAGTTTGTCTTTGTACCTTTCGCTCGAAAGTTCACAAAACATCCTCAAGGAATCACCCAACTACAAAGAGTTGGAGTTGGGCTTGTTTTATCAGCCATTTCAATGGGAGTTGCAGCTATTGTCGAAGTAAAGAGAAGAAACCAATCAAAACTTAATCCACTTGAGCCTATTAGTGTCTTTTGGCTCTCTTTTCAGTATGGTATTTTTGGGGTTGCAGATATGTTCTCATTAGTAGGTTTACTTGAGTTCTTCTACAAAGAGGCCCCTGTAGGGATGAGATCACTCTCCACTTCGTTCACATGGATATCTATGTCGTTGGGATACTTTTTTAGCAGCGTTTTGGTGAACGTTGTCAACGGTATTACAAAGAGAGTGTCACCAAGCAAAACAGGATGGGTTGATGGGATGATTTTGGACAACGTTAAGTTGGATTTGTTTTATTGGTTGTTGGCGGTATTGAGCTTGATAAATTTTGCAATTTATTTGCTTTCAGCGTCATTGTACAAGTATAAAAAAGTAGATGATGGCTTATTAAAGACAGAAATGGTATCCACAACTACTAGTGTAGCTATGGTGAGTGCAAGTGAAGATGAATTGCCAAAGAGCACAGCTCAAGAAGACATTGCAACATAATGACCTTAAATCATGATAGTCCAACTGACACAAAAGAAGACTCTTGAAGAAGTTGATGGTTGCTTTTGTGGTTGATCCCAGTCTCTTATATTTTCCTACGTTTTACTGATCCTTTTTTCGGTTTAAAAAATTTAGCCTGGCACTACAACCCCAACCCACTTTTGTTGTTTTATTTCGATATGCTCCAGCGAGCATGCATAAGTGTAAGCATCATGTTCGCTTCAAGAGCTTGAATTGTATGCTACAACTTCCATAAAAAAGGACTTGTTCTAAATACGTTGAAACATTAGCGATGAGAGATTTGTTGTCCCAGCGGGGTTTTTGATACACGAATAAATTAAGTAAAACGAAAGTAAAGCAATATGATTCAAACGATTTGATATTAAGAATCAAAGTAATGGTTTTTACACTATATTTGTACAATATCTGGTTGCTTTCTACAGAAACTATCAAGCCTTATATATACTAATTGAATGAAGCGACATGTCCCTTTGATGTATCTGTTGCCTCTTCTAAATCGTTGTGTCTCCTGCCCTTGTACCGTTTCACATAAAAGAACCGTTTCTTCCAATATAACTGTTTACAATATCTATTAGGTTTATTATAAACCTATTTGGTCCTTGTAACTTTCGTCTTGTACATGTAGCACCTTGGACTTTACTTTGGCTGTTCGTGCCTAACTTTGAGCCATGACTCAAGATTAGTCCAACAATCACCCCCCTAATCTTGATCATGCTTTAGTAGCTCCTTCATACTTCATGATTCGTCTTTCGTAGAAAGTCCTTGTCTTTATACTTTGGCTTTTTGCTCATTCTTTGCTTGACCTCTTTGTCTTGAATGTCTTCACATCTCTTGTATTCTTTGATCATTTCAGGCCGTCTCTCTTTCGTTGATTTCCACTGCTTTGCTAGTCGTTTTCTAGCTGCACTTATTCCATCACTGGCGTCTATGCCTTTTACATAACCTCTTTTTAGCCCTGCAGTAACTTCCATCCCTTCTGGTGGGATCCTAGTCTTCATAGCTTCCTTGCTATCTTCTTCCACTGCCTTGGCTTTCACTAGCATCACTTGCTTAGGTTCATGTCTTGGAATCTCCTTTGCAGTCTCACAATAACTGTCCAGCACTTCATAAAGTTCTCTAGTCTTTATGTCAATCTTACTTGGAAATCTTAAACTATTGATAGCCTCTCGAATCTTCTTTAGACATTCTACACTTGTCATCTCATTCTTCATCTTGTTTTCAAATGAACTTTCTCGTTCATGCATCTTCTTCTCGAACTCTAGCTCTCTCATTCTGAACTCCTCCTTGAGTTCTTGTTTCTTTTCTTCAAAGTCATGAAGCATTTCATGCTTCCATAACTCCAGTTTACTTTTCAAGTCAGTCTCAATTTCTGACCTCAAGTCTTCTAATCTTTCACTTGGGATTTCATTCTTCTCAATGATAATTCCCTTCCACCTTGGTTCTTCTTTTGAAGATGCCTTTTCTAGTTCATCTTTGTCTGCCATAGTTGCCATCAACAATGTAGGTTCGTTTTCTTCTTCTACAATGTTCGTCTCTTCTTCTTTATCCTTCTCTGGACAATTTCTAGCAATATGTCCAAACTTATGGCAATTATAACATTCTACACCTCGTTTGTCTTTCTTGAAGCGGTTTTGATCTCTAGAGTCTTTCTTTCTCCAATCACGATCATCTCCATTCTTGCTTCTAACATTTGTTGCTTTTTCGTCACACCAATTGTCTTGAGACGAATTAGCTCTTCCTTGTTCACGGTTCTGAAAACCTTTCCCATAACTAGATTTTTTGTCATGTTTTGTGAACAATAACCTATCCTGATCGTCACTAGGGCTTCCGTTAAAGAGGTTTACTCTTTCCTCAAAGGCTTTTAGCCTTCCAATTGTCTCATCTAGGGTTGTGTTTTCTAGATCAGAAAATTGTTCTATGGCTGCTACAATCTGTATAAATCTCTTCGGTACGGAACTTAGAAGTTTTCGTACTAGAGTTGCCCGATCAAATGTTGATCCTAAGCCACTAGCCCTTGTAACAATACTATTGAGCTTTGCCGAGAAAACATCAATACTGTCATCTTCTTTCATTTTCAACATCTCAAATTCCGTTTTGAGAGTTTGTAGTCGTGCTTTTTGCACTCTATCTACACCTATGTGCCTAGTTTGTAGTGCTTCCCAAATTTCTTTTGCACTCTTACAACTAGCCACTTGCAAAATCATATCCTCTGGTAATGCCTGGTAAAGATATGCAGTTATAGCCATATCTTTCTTTATATCCAGTTTTTCATTACCCTTAGGTTATATTATTTCCCAAAGCCCGTTTGCCCTTAGTATGGTTTTTATATGCAGAGCCCATACTGTGTAGTTTGTAGATTTTAAAATAGGACATTGAAATTGGGTAAATTATGTAACCTCCTTGTGAATTACGATTTTCTTGTTTTTATCTCCTGACATTGTGCCTAAAAACTATTCCTAATTCTAGTAGGAATCTAGGAAATCTTATAACTTCAACTAGGAATCAAAAGCAAAATTTCTAATCTTATCTATGTATAATAAGACTAAAAATTATAAAAATTCAGATTTTAGTTTAGAATATAAAACCCGAATTTTGCGATTCCTCCACGATATGATTTTCTATCCTTGTTCTTTTTCGGAACCCGCAAGAACACCGAAAATGTGTCCTATTCCTTCCTCGTACAACCAACCAAACGCACCCCTTGGTGTCTTCTTCCTTTTTTTATATCGTTCGAACCCGAAAGTAAAGAAAAATCTTTCTTTTGTTTTTCTGTTCCGAAGCAGTAACCACAATTGTTCCTCTTCCTTCTCTTTCTTTTTCGAACCACTAAAAACACCAAACCAATCTTTTGTTTCTTTATGCCCTTCTTCGAAATAGCCCAAAACAAAACTCCGAACAACTTCCAATTTGTTGTCCTTTTTTCGAAATCAGTAAACACAAAAGTGTCAATCCTTTTGTTTTTTTTTCGAAACCAATAAATACCAAAAAGTGTTCTTCTTGCTTTTCTTTTCGAACCAGCAAACACCAAAAAGTGTTTCTTCCTGCTTTTCTTTTCGAACCAGCAAACACAAAAAAAAAGTGTTCTTCCTCACTTTTTTCTCGAACCAGTAGAACACAAAAAGATGTTCTTCATTTTCTTTGTACAATCAATCAAACGCTCCCTTGGTGTCTCTTCCTCTTTTGCCCTTTTTTTTCGACCCAGAAAAAAAAAAAAAAAAAAAAAACTATCCTTTTGTTTTTTTTTCTCGAAATAGTAAAACACAAAACTTGTGTTCCCCTTTCTCCTTTCTTTTTCGAACCAGCAAAACAAACACCAACGCAGTTTTTTCTTCCTGTACTTGTTCCAAAAAACCAGCACACTCAAAAACCACCAACACCTTTTTTGCCCTTAATCCCTTCGCAAAGAAACCTTGTTCCTTCTCCTTGTTTCTGCCAGAACCCAAACAGCAGGTCTGCTGCGTTTGTTTGCTGGAAAACAATTCGACCCCAACTTTTCTTCCTTGTTTCTTGATGAAACGAACCAAGCTCTGATGCCAATTTGTTGTCCCGGCGGGGTTTTGATACACGAATAAATAAAGTAAAACGAAAGTAACAATATGATTCAAAACGATTTGTTATTAAGAATCTAAGTAATGGTTTTTCTATGTATTGTACAATATCTGGTTGGTTTCTACAGAAACTATCAAGCCCTATATATACTAATTGAATGAAGCGACATGTCCCTTTGATGTATCTGTTGCCTCTTCTGAATCGTTGTGTCTCCTACCCTTGTACCGTTTAACATAAAAGAACCGTTTCTTCCAATATAACCGTTTACAGCAGTTATTTGGTTTGTGTTAAACCTATTTGGTCCTTGTAACTTTCGTCTTGTACATGTAGCACCTTGGAATTTACTTAGGCTGTAACGAACGCCTAACTTTGAGCCATGACTCAAGATTAGTCCAACAAGATTTACCCCTCGATGTTTACGAAGGAAATGTTATTTTGATTCAGTCATGAACTTTGTTATTAGCTAGCCAATTAAGCGAGTGAGTATCAAATGGCATTTTGATTAGCGATGTTTGTGAGAAATTGAAGTTCCCACACAAGAAGTTGTATACCGTTAATCACAAATGTTTGACATTTATTGCGAAAAAATAATGAACAATAAGTAAAGAGATGTAGGAGAAGAGATAGATTAGAGCTATCCTACATCACAAAATAACCAAAAGAAAAATTTACAAAAATATGGTTACATGCTTTGATTGATGGTTTTTAAATAATTTCTCTCTATTCTTTTTTACTAACCAAATCAAAATATGACACCTCATTTTTGTGGTTTATTTGTGGATGTAGCATAGCTCGATAGGTTATTATGCATTGATGATCCCAAGAGAGGTTAAATTATGAGGTATTTATAAGGTAAACAATTACATGAGAAAAACTCTAACAAGTTACTAGAATTTATGATGAATGACCATAAGCCCATTAGTCATTTTTACAATACTCCTCCTTGTATATTCATCATTTATTATACACTATAAACTGCCCTGTTAAAAAACTTACCAAGAAAAACCTAATGGGATAAAAACTTGATGAAGGAAAAAGAGTGTAGTGCGCATAATACTCCTCCTCAAATTAATGTATATCTTTCAAGCGTCAAAGTCCGATCTTCTGAACCAATTGCTCAAAAACTTCGGAAAAGATTTAGTGAATAAATCTATCAAATTATCACTTGATCGAGTTTGTCAAACATCAATAACTCCATCCTTTTGTAGATTACATGTAAAAAAAATTCGGAGAAATGTGTTTCATTTTGTCTCCTTTAATGTACATTTCCTTGATTTGAGCTATACACGCCACATTGTCTTCATACAATAAGGTTAGCTTTCCTTTGATAGACTCGAGTCTACATTCTTCTTTGATGTGTTGAATCATCGATCTTAACAAAACACACTCTCGACCGGCTTTATAAAGTGCAATAAGTTCTGCATGGTTTGATGATTTAGTAGTTAATGATTGCTTTGTCGACCACCAAGAAATTGGAGTGTCTTCATAAGTGAAAACATAACCTATTTGTGATCGTGCCTTATGTGGATTAGAAAAATAGCCAGCATCCGTGTATCCAACCAGATTTGATTTTGAATTCGTTTAGTAAAATAATCCCATATTACGGGTACCACAAAGATAACGAATATGTGTTTGAGCTCATTCCAATGTCAACGTGTTGGCTCAGAACTATATCTTGCTAGTAAGTTTACTGAAAATGCAATATATAGACGTGTATTGATAACAAGGTACATTAAATCATTACAGGACCAAGAATGTTCTCGTCATGTTCTTTGGGGCAGAATGGATCAAGTTCTCAGTCAAGCGAACGAATAATCATTGGTGATAGTGGATGAGCTTTATCCATATTGAATCATTTCAATACTTTTTCAATATAGTTTAATTGATGGAGAAATATTCCATTTGACAAATGCTCAATTTGCAAGCCGAGAAAAAAATTAGTCATACCAAGATCTTTCATTTCAAATTCGTTCTTTAACAAATTTTGGTATGTTCGATCTCATCAAGATTTTTGATGATATTTAAATCATCAACATACACTACAATGATTGTGAAAGCCGTCTTTGATCTTTGATAAAAACACATGGACTTATTTGATTACTTTGATACCCTTATTTTGAAAGATATTCACTCAGGCAATTATACCACATTCATCCTGATTGTTTTAATCCGTATAAAGAACTTTTTAGTTTAATTAAGAACATTTCGCGGGGTTTAGATTCACAATCTTCTGGCATTTTTATTCCTTCATGGCTTTTCATGTAAATATCAATATCAAGTGATCCATGCAGGTAAGTTGTAACAACGTCCATAAGGCGCATATGGATCCTTTGCACATTTGCAAGATTGATTAAAAATCTAAGAGTTGTTGCATCCACAACAGGTGAATACGTTATCCACATAATCTACCATGGATATTTGAGAGAAACATTGTGCTACAAGTCTTGTTTTGTGTCTCATAATTTCATTTTTCTTGTTTCTTTTTATCATAAATATCTATTTATAGCCTACCGACTACACATTATTTGAGGTTAATGTCATTGGCATTTTTCAAGTGAATCTAATTCAGATTGTATAGCATTTTCCTTTTT
Source organism: Chrysanthemum makinoi (assembly GCA_910596185.1). Lineage (NCBI taxonomy): Eukaryota > Viridiplantae > Streptophyta > Magnoliopsida > Asterales > Asteraceae > Chrysanthemum > Chrysanthemum makinoi. The sequence goes on along the minus strand of OU343223.1, from coordinate 220,691,796 downwards.
TGCCAATCATTTCTTTGTTGACATTCTCCAGTAAATTTTGGCACACAAAATTCAACATTTATTATTTCACTTTCTAGCATATGTAGATTTCATCAACACGTGTTTCATTTTGATTTCATGTTTCTGAACAAAGTTTATTGAGATCTCATAGTCATTAGGTACATGGTCATCTTCAAGAGATTTATCCACATTTTTTGTTCTATTATTAATCTCTATTGGAATATTTTTAATAGCAACTTCTTCGACTTTGCCAATTGTTTTCTTCTTTTTCTTTTTTCGTGGATTTGTATCTTTGGAACCCATTGGTCTTCCACGCTTTCTGTGTACATGCGACTCATTTGGAGTTTCAAGAATATAAATTCGAGAAGGTGCATTTAAAGCTAAAACATATGATTTAGTAACTCTTTTTATATCTGTAAATGCATCAGACAAGTCATTTGCTATTCGTTGCAAGTGAATGATCTTTTGAACCTCTAATTCACATTGACCACTACGAGGGTCAAGAAAATATGTTGATGATGCATTCCAAGTTAAATCTTGTTTGTCCAGCTTTTTATTTTCTCCTCCTAAGATTGAGAGCACTATTTCATCAAAATGGCAATCAGCAAAACGTGCTTTAAAAAGATCTCGAGTTAATGGTTCCAAGTATTTGATGATTGATAGAGAATTAAAATCAACATAAATTACCAATCTTCTTTGAGGTCCCATCTTTGTACGTTGTGGTGGTGAAATTGGAACATAGGCACCACAAAAAATATTTTTCGATGAGACAAACTTGGTTCTCTTCTAGAGACTAGTTGGAGTGGAGAATACTTATGAGATGCACTTGTATTAAATCTAATAAGAGCAGCAACGTGTAAGATAGCACGTCCTCATGCAGAAGATGGCAATTTTGATTTCATAAGTAATGGTCTAGAAATTAGTTGTAATATTTTTATTAAAGATTTAGCTAGACCATTTTGTGTTTTCACATGTGCTACAAGATGCTCAACCATAATCCCAATTGACATACAAAAATCCTTAAATGATTGATATGTAATTTCTCCGGAATTGTCAAGCTTGATCTTCTTGATTTGATAATATGTGATCTCTTAATTGAATTATTTGGCTAATAGCCATGCAAAAGAAATTTTCTTGATGCTAATAAACAAACATAAGACTATCGATGAATCAATTAATACCATAAAGTATCGAACGGTCCACATGGAGGAGTAATTGGCCAAAAAATGTCTCCTTGAATTCTCACTAAAAATAAAGTAGAATCATTTTCAATTTAATTGATTGAGGGATTAGTTATCATCTTTCCAAGAGAGCACACTCCATATGATAGATATTTTGATAATATGATCTTTAGGTCCTTTATTAGATTCCCATTTGAGCTCACATTATTTTCCTCATCATTATGTTAATACAAAGAATTTCTAGAAATATTATTTCTACTTTTCGACATTTCTATGTTTTGATAATAACAAAATGTAAAACCGTCTTATGTCAAAGTTGACGTAAACAAGTTTTTAGTCGTAATATCCATTTCGACGTAAATCCCTTAAGGTAAGAATAAACAAATTTACAATTTGAAAAATGATCAGAGGATTGAATATTTATGTTCAAAGACTTCACATTTTCAATGTGACGAAACTTTTTTTTAAAAATACACTTTACAAATGAGATTTGAATTAAAAAGAAATGTTTTATTTGGAAAAATAAGTTTAAAAATCTCAAACACCATTTTCCCCTCAAAACAGCTCCAAACATCCCCCAATAAACCTTCACCACTAAAAACAAAAATTAGAACGTTCTGGTTTGAGACGGTACCATTAAATATAATGGTACCGTGTAATGTTTATCGGTACCATCTACTGTAATGGCTAGTTTTTTCTCTTCTACAAATAGTGGATCAGATTTCACTCCCAACTCACCAATTTACATACTGAACTTTCTGAGTTAAATCCACCCTTTCTTTTCTTGATTCTTTGATCATTTAGTTAGTTTGTTTTTGTTTAAGAGTGATCCAATCATCCAACCAAATGATCACCTTCATTCCAATACTAGTGCAAGAGAATAACATACCGTATCCAGAAGATACAAAGTGTTGTGTGTTAGTGTAGTGCACTCGTAATATTTGTTACGTACTTTTTTATAAATTGTTATAAATCTAGTTATTTATCATCTTGTTTAGTTAGTTTTTGTGGATCATTGTGATCGTGTAGAGCTCGGGGAGATCCTGTATAGCTTGTGTTGACAGTGCATAGATCGGGTTGATCGTGTATAGATCAGGTTGATCGTGTGTAGATCGGGTTGATCGTGTGAAGATTGGGTAGATCTTTTAGTTTGAGTGATTTGTGAGAAGATCAAGTAGATCATGAGTGAGATTGATACTAGCTAGATTAGTACTCAACATTTAGATTAGTGTCGAAAATTGTGATAAGCGACGTTGTATGGTTTTCTCCGCCTGAATGGAGTTTGTTGACATAGTGCTTAGAACTCTAGAGTTGGGGTACTCGGGGAGTGGACTAGGGCGAAGAAGTGCTTCGTTACCGAACCACTATAAATCTCTGTATCTCGTTTTAATCTTTTCATCTCTCACTTTTATATCTTGTAGTATTTTATTAGTTATCTACTTTAGAATTGTTACAATAGTGTTCATATTGAAATTGATTGATTTCACAGAAACTCAAATCAAAAAATTTCAAAACTAAGTTTTATGAAAACCAAAAATGGTAAAACTATTCAACCCCTCTTCTAGTTTTCCACAATTCTTATCCGAGCCACGTTAACCAAGATTATTAAAATGTATTGTATTTTAAAACTTAAATCGGTCAATAGATTTCGACAAATACCAAGAAAGGCAATCTATGCAAAGACCAGAAATTTTTGAAAACGATTATTTTATCTATTGGAAAACAAGATTCAAAATGTACGTGAAATCAAAAGATATTGATCTTTTGCATGTTATTACCGAGGGTGATTTTAAAAGGATTGAAAAGAATCCGGAAACTAAAAAGGATGAAATAGTTTCTTGTGAAAAACAAAGTGACAAACTTATTAAGAAGCTAGCAAAAAATAATGAGGCTAAAATGATGATTTATAATGCTTTGTTAAAAAAGGAATTTGAAATAATTTTTATATGTAATACGGCAAAATTTTTTTGTTAAACTTTGTTAGTCACCAATAAGGGTAATAATCAAGTCAAAGAGAACAAGAATGATCTTCTTGTACAACAGTATGAATAATTTTCCATTCGGGAAGAAGAAACTATAGATAGTGTTTTTGCTAGATTTGATACTATTATCACTACTCTTAAAGCTCTTGATGAAAGTTACTCTAGCAAGAATTATGTTAGGAAGTTTCTTAGGGCTTTACATTCCAAATAGAGAGCATAGGTCACCACCATTGAAGAGTCGAAAAACTTGGCGACATTATCACTTGATGAGCTCATAGTGTAAAGCCCCTTTTATCACTTATACCTTATCACACAACAAGAACACGTATAACAAACACCCACGTTATACACAAACAATATGCGTAGAATAGAAGAAAGGAAAAGATGAAGATAAGAACTTGGTGACTTGAATATGAATTCGTGTATGTTAGAGAGGTAGAGAGAAGAAAGATGAAAACAATAAGATGTATATTTCTTCAAGGAAAACACACACACACACACTCAAGCACACCCCTCAAATGACCATTTGAGGGGTATTTATAGTCCAAGGGACTTGATGCCCTAAAGGCTTTCTTATGGGCTTCGTGGGCTTGGACATGGGTTGGATTGGATAAAAGGAAAGCCTTACATAACTAGTACCCATTTAGCTTAGTCCAATCCACAAGCCCGTTGACTATTCTATCACGATATCTAACACACGTTACAAAGTTCCTAAACGTGAATGACCATCACTTCTAATATAAACTATTAAGGCTAACAATCTCCCCCTAAGGGGTGGTCATTCAAATGATGCTCCACTTGATTAGGTCTTTACTTTTCTTGAGCTCGAACTTTGTGCGTAGATATAGAATAGTCTTGATTCTTTGTTCCTTCATGCTTTGTGATCAATTAATGTGGTTGTCTGCCGTTGTCAACTTCGTTGGTTAGGTGTCTCCACGTCTTTCTCCACCATGCTCACACTTCTATTTGACTTTGAGTTTCCAATGATGAAGTTCTCGAGTCTTTACACTTTGTAGATTCTTTGACATTGACGAAGAATCATCTTTAACTTTGAGTTGCCTTTGATTTTGATGAGAACTTTCATGTGTTGTGGGTATGAGCATGTGGTGAGTCTGCACGATCAATCTGCTCCGAAGCTTCCATAAGAAGAAAACATAAAAACAGTTAGTAATAAGCGGATTCCGGCACTTACAAGTTTGAATTTCGAGGGTGTTAACAGCATAGTGTGAAAACACATCTCTAATTCTCACAAGGGCCGTTCCTGAACTGGAGTCCCACAAGTGAGATAACGCGATATACCGAAGTACATCTACAGTTCAGATGAGTCGCTGAGGTACACCGAAGCATCACCCCACGACTGTAGACCGTTTGAGACACACTAAGCGTAATCCACGAAGAATTACCGAAGTGACCTGCTGTCAGGGCTGTTTGATGTTGACCCTGGCAGGAGTTTCCATTCAATCACTGAAGATCACAGATGTGAAACTTCTCATAAATGTTCTGGCAGATTGCTAAGACCTGCGTAGGACTCTAGAATATATCACTTGTGCCCTTAATGATGAACAACAAGCGATGTCATGTCATGTGTTCCTATGAGATCTTTTGATGAATCTCGTGGCTCTAGACTCAATTAGTGCATTTTGGTTTTCCTAAGCGGAGACTAGGGAGAGGGTCTCCTTCTTCAATATCAACCAACTCTAAGAGAAGGTCAATAGATTATGTAAGGTTCCCAGTGAGAATTAAACAAATCCTTTTAAGAGGAATTGAGTGGCTAGAAGGTTTAGTGCAGTGCGTCACTAGGTCCATGACGTCTTTGTCTTCAATACCAGTGTCAACTTAGTGACAACCAGTAGCAGATGAATTGAACCCGGTTTCTGCCCTAAGGTTGAATATGGAGGGCTATTTCTTTTCACCCTTTCTTTTACATTTCTTTTTAATTCTTCAACCCCTTCTTTCTCCTTTCTCACATTACTCCTTTTTTCAATCATACCTAAGGACTTCTAATACTAACTATGGGTATTGTCCTTGGGTAGATCCCTCCGGCTCTGGCGGATCATAGGACGGATTTCCTATCCTTAGTCACCTTATAACTCCATGAGTGTCCCATGTTGCCATAAAACCATTTTACTTGAAAATCTCACAGAGTGTTTATGATAGAAAACATGTTTGAGACACTTCGAGAGTTTTATATTTTCAGAAAACACTCCCCTTCACATGTGCTTATATATTTTTTAAGAGAAATTTTCACATTGAGGGAAGAGTTCGCACTTTTGAATTGATCGACTTTCAATAGACAAGACCGATTCGAGACACGTTTACATCACTAGTGAATTAGCTTGAAATTATTACCCGGCCTGGTCAATTCCAAAGAAAGTTTCTCGAAATGGTACATTCTACTTAGACAAGTCCTATTTGAGACACGCTTACATCACTGGTTAGACCAGCTTGAAATTATTACCCGTCCAGGAACAAGTCTTTTTGAGTACTGACAGTATTTTATCGTCAATTCATTGGTTACGACTGAGTCGAGCTCATTTTGAGATTCAAACAACGATCATTAAACTTTTTGATCACATTTTAATCACGTTTCTCCCCCTCAAAAATAGCATATCTATGATGTTTTTGAAACACAATGATTAAAAGATATGTTTTTCGAAAAGCATTTGGAGAGAAACTGATTTAGCATGAATTTTGGAACAATTTTGGTTTAATACTCCCCCTTAACTAAAGCATATTTTTCATACAAAAAATTTAGAATCAATTAAGGGTTTAGAGGGAGTTATCTTGGTACCAAATGTGAGAGATTTTGAAAAATCTTTTTGAAAAATTTCGAATCAATGGTACGCAAGATGAGAAGAAGATTTTGAAAATCTTTTGAAGATATTTAGAGAAAAAATTATCTTCATTTGTTTTAGGATAAGTGCTCGATATTTATGAAAATCGATTTTGCGTAGCACTTTCCTTTCTTTAAAGATCGGGTTACAGTCTGAAGTAACTGCAAGCCATTATGTTTTTAGGATAAGTGCTTGAAAAAATATTTAAAACCTTTGATTTGGTTAAGCACTTTCCTTTCTTTGAAGCGCGGGTCCTGAACTGATGTGTTCAGAAGCCATTATTTTGAAGTCCGGGTTTCGTACTGAAGTATACGAAAGCCATTATTTGAAGAAATTTTGAGAGACGACATGTTTTAGAAAACAAATAAATAACTCTCGCTCAAGCATCTGTACATACCCGTATCATTGTTGAATGACATTTCTAGAAACGTATAGAATATCGATTATACGAGAGACATGTCGTGAGAAGAATATTTTTGGATTATTGATTTTATATTGTTTTTGTATTTTTGAAAGTTTTATATTTTTATATTTTGCTTTTGTTGGTTTTATAAAAGAAATGGAAAATCAAAAATAGAAGATAGAGAGAATGAGAAGAAGATTTTACAGAATTGGAACCCTCTGATGAGCTGGGTTCAGAGATATTTGAATCACCTGCAACCAAAGAAGAAGAGTTTTCACAAATAACAGTGTTAGAAGTACATGTTTCCTCACGGCGAGGGTGATCACTATCAACGGTTGTAGTGGATTCGACTTCCTTAACATGATGAGTTTCACTATTATCTGTGTTGGTGCAAGTATCAAAATCTTTCCTGTGGGAATCCATCTAAGACCTATTGTGCTGAAAACTTTTCCAGTGGGTTTCCACCTAAGGTAAGATCTAGGAGTTGTTTTCTTATCAGATGCAGCAAGACTCTTTTTAGAAAAACTACGTCCTGAAGAGATCCACCTATTAGGTTTCCTTTTGATGTTCATCTTGTCACCGGTTTTGTTTCTATTTGGTGTCTTAGTGGATTGTGCCTCGGCACGAGAATTATCTTTCTTGAGATATTGTAAGGCACATGCATCATGATTAGCTGAAAAGACACATTTTTTACATGTAGTACAGACAAATTCAATATTCTTGTTTAAAACAGCAGCTTTAACTTTGTCACTACAGTCTTTTTGAAATTGATTCTTGTTCGAAAAAGACTTAGAATTCCTAGTGATGTTTTCTAAGGGCATAGCATTTTCTTTTGCGCAACTACTCTTAGATGTAAGCCAATCCCTAGTCTTTTGTAGAGTGTTCCTAGGTAATGGTTTACTACTACTAGCAGTGCCTTGAAATCTTGTAGAATTCATCACCCTAGATGTTGTACCTAAAATTCCGTCTTTTTGAGTCTGTGCCTTTTTCCTAGCTTCTTCTAGATAGTGATTGTTGACCATGTTGTTAGAACCGACAGATTCTTTAACTGGATTTTTGGTCACATTCCGTGTACTAATCCTAGAGATGCCAGGTGTAATCACTTTTGGTTTTTCAAAAACCGCTTTTTCTTTTTCAAAAACTTTTAAAATTCTCTTTTTAAAGGGCATGGACTGTGGAGTGACTGTTTTTGACAAATCATTTTTCTCATTGACTATTGGAGGAGGCTGAGAAATAGACATTTTTTGTTTAAAAACCGGTTTGGGAACAATTGCCTTCTCCTCAGTCGATGGTTTTGCAATCTTAGTATCCACAGCCTTTCCTTTTTGACATCCCAACTGAGCTCTCAAAATATCATTTTGCTCTTTCATGTCCTTGTAGGCACGCTCATACGACAGTTTGTCATACTTGCATTCCTCAGATTTTCGATCAAGCTGTTTAAAATAGGACACGTTTTCTTTTTCAAGTTTTTCAAGAGCTTTTTCATATTTTGAAACAATTTCGGAGGTCTCAGACTGGAGTCTTTCATGATCTTCAACAGAATATGTTTGTAAAATAATGGACATGATATCGGTAGTCATAACATCTTCGAAGAGAGAATCATTGAGTTTTTCCAAAACTTTGATGTGTTCAATACTTTCATTAGCTTGCTTTACCAGGGATTTATGGTCCTTGACAAAGTCACTCGTTTCTTTCAAAAGTGCTTGTTCAACATGAATTACCCTCGCACTGATGGCAGTTAACGGAGGGGCAATTTGGGTTTTAAAAAACTCTTTTGTTTCGTCATCATGACGAGTAAACCAGATGTTAGTTGTAATATTGGTTTTAGACTTGACAGTCTCTTGAAGATACCCAATTCTAGTTTTAACGTCATCTAAAATGCTTCTAGTATCACTTGTGTTAAAAGGATTGTTTGAAGACATTTGTTCGATTTTCGAAAGAGATTTGGAAACTAAAACTGTTTTCGAAACTGGTTTTGAAACTGGTGTTGACACTTTGTTTGAAACACTTGGTGTGGTGGAAAACGTTGATTGTTCTTTTTGATTAACAAAAGTAATTCCATTAATTTTGTTCCATTTGTTATAATCAATCGGTTTAAGATCTGGATTCTTTTGTTTCATTTTTGATCTACTCTCCTCAGATAGTTCCAACGTTTCAAGAGAATCACGAACAATTATGGGTTCATGCAAAGGTTTTCCATTGTTCAACACATTCTGAGATATCTGAGATTTCTGAGCTTTCTTGAGGAATGAAGAAGGGTCGTTACCAAGTGCCATTTTATGTGAAGTATGAAAACGCTGATTTACTTGGTTTGAAAGCATCTTGTTCGTTTTATCTGAATGACCCGTTGTGAGAAGCAAATTGTCCAAAGCTTTAATTTTCTCATTTTTATCCAGAATTTCATCAAGAAGAGAATCTTCTCGTTTTGAAAAATCAGCAATCAACTTTTTATTCTCTTTTTCAAGATCAGAAAACAGTGCTTTTTGTTTAGAAAGTTGGTCATTTAGATCTGAAATTTCCTTGTTTAAAGATTTAATTTTCAAGTGAGAATTCACATCAAGTGTGTTATACTTGATTTGCAATTCTTTTCCTCTTAAAACAGAATCTCGATAACCAATTTCTAATTCGGACATTTTGTTTGTATGAAATTCATAGGCTTTGGCGTGCTCCTTGTAACTCTCAAGCTCAGCGGTCAATTTCTTATTCGCGACCTTAACCTCGCGATTGACCTTACTAACTTTCTCAATTTCAATGCCACACTTATTGATTAATGATTCAAAATAAGCACGTGTTTCCTCATCAGTCTTAGTATTTTGTGCCACACAGCCGCCACTAGGATCCACATCTGGAGTTTCAAAGTTAGTATTGCTACAACTCGGATTGTCCAGGTATGTATCATAAGTAGGTGCTGGCGTCACGAATGCGTTCGTCATGAGTAAACACATCACATATGACATTGTTATAGCATGGATCAATGATTGGTACCTCGATCTGCTAAGCATGGCGTCATAGACAGTAAGTGCGTCAGAGTCAGTGTCGTACTTAGTCTCCTGAAGATTTGCCATGAATATGCAGTTCAAATTGAGTTCCTCGAGGTCTTCCAAATCATCCACAATAGCGAAAAATCATTTTCCTCAGCACTCAACTGCATCCCTGCTTCTTGCTTCTGTGCTAACAGCATAGCTTTCGAAGAAACTCAACATTCTTCTTGTGCGGCTTAGTAGGACAGTTTCGTGCCATGTGACCCATTCCTTGACAGTTATAACACTTAACCTGATTACCCTGATTCTCATTTCCATAATTCCCAACGACTGGAGCTGCCACATTCCCATTCTGATTACCCACTGCTCTATTCCCAACATTCTGTCCCATATGATTTCCAACATTCTGACCCAACTGATTACCCTGATACGGAACCGCCTGATGACCCATGCGAAATCCAGTAGCATATCCCTGCTGATTCCCAAGAACTCCAACCATTTGACCTTGATTACCCATATTCACACCCGGCTGTGCAATTTGCCTGTTGCGAGTGTTTGACGAAATCCTTTGGTTGTTGTTAGTTGGTGTGGAATAGCGACTTTTGAGTGCGTTACCCAATAAAGAGTATATCTGATGCAAGGTCGCTTCGGGTCGGTTTCAGGATCGTGATTCCTTGTTCCTGGTATTGTTGATCTAGATAGAATTGTTGTTGTGGTTGTGGAATGTATTGCTGCAAGTTGTTGTTGTTGGAAGATGATGAAGCTTGTTGTTGTGTATTCATTGAAGGTTGAGTCTTTGCAATAAGTGCCAATGGATCATGATTCTTTGCCAATCTTTCTTCCCCGACTTCATTGACTTCAGCTTGGTTTTGTTTCAGAAAATCATTCAGTTGATCAAAGTTCACCGGATGAAGGTCTTTTGTTTGGTTGACAATAGTGACATATCGTCCCCATTCTTCTGGAAGATTATTCAAGAACTTGATGTTTTGAACGATTGTTCTGGGTGCCAACTTGTTTCTGATAAGCTCATTCATCAAAGTGCAAAACTTTCCATAGTAGGATTCAATGGATTCTCCTGGTGTAGATGTAAACTTCTCCCATTCAGTTAGCAGCTTGTTCTCCATGTCTTGTTTACCAATTTCTGCTCCATAACATAGTCGTCTAACACGTTCCCACATATCGAAAGCAGTTTCACAACTGTCTACAAGCAGCAAAAATGTCTATTGGTAAACCCAGTTGGACAATATGAATTGCCATGTCATTTGCATCGACTTGTTTCTGATCCTCTTCAGTGTATTCTGATTCAGTTTGAAGATGAGAGGATGGTGGGATGGGAGGTGTTGCATCAGATTTTCAGGTACATGAACTTTTCGAGGCTTGAAGGGTCCATCCTGAATGGATTTAATCATGAGTTTTCCATTAGGTTTGGTCTTGATGTAACGAAGCATACGACTTGTCCATTGAAGATAACCACCTTTTGCCAACATAGGAGGTCGGTTTTCAGCACCGACTGCATGAATGTCTTGTTGAGTTGCCATAGATGAAGGTATGATCTGATAAAGTTGATGTAGGATCGATTCAACGATAAAGGAGTTGTGGTTGATGACGATTAAGCCCGATTGAGGTGTTTCTGAAAGTCGTACTCGTAACCTTGGTTCAAAAATTTTTCGCCCAAAATTTGAATTTCACTATAAAAATCAATTCTAAGGTCGTATGAAAATTTTGAGTTATGACAATTTTGACGCCAAATTTGACCGAAAATTTTGAATTTAGGCCAAAAAATTTGAATTTTTGACCAAAATTTTCACTATTAAACCAAAATTTGAATCTCGCGTAAAAATTGAGCGTTTAGTATCCTCAAATTTTTTTTTTTTTTTTTAAACCTTTATGCGTAGAAAGAGCTTAGGCGTAGAAATAGAAAGTTACGAGTAGGAAATGGTTACGAGTAGGATGGCTTAGGCGTAGGATATTATGCGTAGGAAGCTTAGGCGTAGGATCTTATGCGTAGGATCTTAGGCGTAGGATGCTTAGGCGTAGGAATCCTTAGGCGTAGGAAATTCTTATGCGTAAAACCCAACTTACGCGTAGCAAGAGTGCTTACGCGTAGGAATGGCTTACGCGTAGAATCCAAAAATCCTTTACACTATCACAGTGTAAGGGATATCCACAAGTCGAAGTGTTCCACACACTTATCCAAGTGAGGGAAGCACTGAGTAACCTTTGAAGCTCGAAGATTCTTCACCAAAAAGTTATGAGTAGAAAACTAGGGTTTTGACTTTTTGACTTCTACTCGTAAGAAATTTCCAACGATTCAAATGATGTCGCTTGCACAGATATCCTTAAAAACACTCGAATAACCCAAAAATGTTGACCTTTTTCACCCAAAGTGCGTAGAAAAGTTACGAGTAGAAATGACCAACGAACCAAAACGTGTTCAAAAATGAAGAAAAACACGTAAACAAACACCCACGTTATACACAAACAATATGCGTAGAATAGAAGAAAGGAAAAGATGAAGATAAGAACTTGGTGACTTGAATATGAATTCGTGTATGTTAGAGAGGTAGAGAGAAGAAAGATGAAAACAATAAGATGTATATTGCTTCAAGGAAAACACACACACACACACTCAAGCACACCCCTCAAATGACCATTTGAGGGGTATTTATAGTCCAAGGGACTTGATGCCCTAAAGGCTTTCTTATGGGCTTCGTGGGCTTGGACATGGGTTGGATTGGATAAAAGGCAAGCCTTACATAACTAGTACCCATTTAGCTTAGTCCAATCCACGAGCCCGTTGACTATTCTATCACGATATCTAACACACGTTACAAAGTTCCTAAACGTGAATGACCATCACTTCTAATATAAACTATTAAGGCTAACACATAGGAAGCTTGAAAGTTCATGAAATGATAATTAAGAAATAGTCAAAGGCAAAGTAGAGAAAGTAAGATCTTTATCCTTAAAAGCTAACAAGGAGTCTAATGATTAGTAGAGCTCGGCTTTCGATAGTGAAGACAAAGAGTATACCTTAGCGGGTAGAGATTTTATAAAATTCTTTAGGAGATGAGGTGGATTTGTAAGATAACCTAGGGATTTAAAGAAGTCATTCTAAAAGAATCAGGATGACAAGAAAGGAAAAAGCGATAGAAAATGTTTTAGATTCAGAGATCCAAATCATCTTATCTGAGAATGTCCGAAGCCATCAAGAACCAAGAACCAAAGGGCATTTGTAGGCAGTTCATGGAGTGATAGCGGTGAGGAAGATGAGGAAAAACCAAATGATGAAACATGCCTTATTGGCTCAAGCATCAAATGAGGTACATTTCGATTCTTCTTATTATATCGATGATAATTCTTCGGTAGATGATAATACACTATATGATGAATACAATATATTATGTGAAGTAACATCTAAAATCATATCTAGGAACAAGATGCTAAAAACAATTATAACTAGTTTTGAAATTCAAGTTCTTGAGCTAAAAGAAAAAGTTAACAAACTTGAGAAAAGTAAAGAGGTCGATGTTGGATGTACGTTATGTCAAAATCTTCGAGTAGAAAATGAAGAACTTAGGAAAAATGCATCAAAATCATTGAGTTTGAAAAAGGAACATAATCACTTTATGAAATGTTAAATGCTATTAAAGTCTCCGAGGATAAAACGGGCTTAGGATTTAATTTAAGTGAAACGTCAACAAGTACAACAAAACAAGTCAAATTCGTAAAATCTGCAGAAACTGACTTAGCAGCGGACGATACCGCTAAAGGTACAGACGGTACCATTAAATTTAATGGTGTTGTGGTACCGTCTGTCGGGACAAAGAAGTCAGCTTCAATTTTGAAAAATAATTTGAGTCCAAAACCAAGTCATTTAGTAGTTAATAATGTTAAAGTACTCATTAATAGTAAAGAGGAAGTTAAACGATTTTACAAACCGTCGTCAACACCCGAACTTGGATTTGTAATACCCAAAACAAGATAAAAAAAACTCCTCCTCCTAGGAAAACAAATACTTCTAAACTACAGTGTAACACACTAAAACCTAGATGCAATTTTAGAAGGCAAAGCTATCTAAATAACTATCCCGTAACTTGAAATAATTTCCAACAGCGTAGTTAGATTCCTTGGGAAATTTGTCCTCCATTTCAACATCTAAATCAAATGCACAGGATATTCAAAGCTAAAAACGTTGAACCCATGAGATATTGGGGACCGAATGTTTGAGTTTTTGTCTTATTCAATAGATATGCATGCAAATTGACTTGGAGCCCAACGAATGGGTCAAAGATAGTGGATCATGATGGGAAATCGAAGTCTTTGCTCATCATACAAAGCATAAAATGGAGGTAACATTACATTTTGTAGTAAATTAAAAGGGAACATCATAGGAAAAGGTAAGATCACTCACAACTCCCTTACTATTGAAAATATTGAGCATGTAGATAACTTAGGATTTAACTTTCTTAGTATTAGTCAAATATGTAATAATAAGTGTAAGGTAATATTTTCCGAAGAGGGTAGTGAGATCACTAAGGATGGTAAGACCATAGGTAGAGGATCTAGGAAAAACAGCTTGTATGTAATGAAAATAGGAAATAAGCTGAAAAATATACTTTGCCTAGGAACTATAGATGAAAATTCTACGCTTTGGCTTAGGATACTAGGTCACGCAAATAAGCGTTTGATACAATATTTACCGTCTAAAAATTTAGTTAGAAACTTACCTAAGCTTAAGTTTCATAAATGCTTTTGTGACGTGTTGGGATACTTGTGGAAAACTAAAAGGGGGGTTGAATAGTTTACCGATTAAAACTTGGTTTTAAACTATTTAGAACAACTTATGTCAATCTGTTAAACATGTGTGTTGGATGTTGATAGACAAGCATATATAAGTATGTAATGAAAAGATAAGGAGTAAGAAGCACAAAACCACAACGCGAGTATTTATAGTGCTTCGGCTACAAGGACACCTTTCTTGCCCTACTCCACTCCCCGAGTCATCTACTCGAGAGTTCGTAAACACTACACGACACCAACTCCTTATGGCGGAGAAGCCTTCACAATGTTGCCTACTCTTTATCCAGTACAAGGCTAGATACCGGGTTCTTCCACGAGGTAGAAACAACCTATTACAATGTCGCTTACCCTTTATCCGGTACTAGGCTAGATACCGAGTTCCATTACAATGGACGAACTACTACCCAACACTACAACAACAACTAACCCCAAAGGAGATATACTCCTTATAACAACATCAACAAGGATATCAATATCCTTTGACCCAATACTAATCTATCTTGTACATCGAATCACACCATATCAAATGTACACCTTAGGCACCTTTCACTAATGCCTTTGACTCGATCTCCAAGGCACCCTTCACTAATGCCTTGTGACTTGACTTCTAAACATCCTTCACTAATTCCTTTAGCCTTGACTTCTAAGCACCCTTCACTAGTGCTTTCAATACGGATGTTCGACACCTTTCAGTAATGTCTTCGTCTTGACTCTTTTAGACATCTTTCACTAATGTCTTCAATACTACACTTCTTATAAGGAAGAAGAGAACTATCAACAAGAGAACCTCAGTAGTCTTGATGATAACGAAGCATGGCAACTCATGGACTTGAGCTTGCTCGTCTTCAAAAGATGGTGCTCTCGCCTTTAAGAGGAACCTAGAGAATCACACAAAAACAAAACTACATACATAGATCACTTGGATCAGGAATTAGAGAGTGTATAACTCAAAGAGAAAATATGTAAGAGAGAAACAATGAAGAAATGGCTCACTATTTATAAAGAGAAAATGGCTACTGTTCAACGGATCCCACGGATCCCTCACTTGAGGGATCCGTCCAGTGTATTACTGGGGATCCATGGGACGCTCCCTTTTGCCCATGGGTTTTGGTTCATGGGTCATGGGTCATGGATTGTGGATCATGGGTATCCAAGTAGATACAACGTATCTACAAGATGCAATGCATTTAGTCCATAATTTATGGATTGAAACCATGGGTCATGGATTAAAACTATGGGCCATGGATATTATCCATATATGACTTATGCATGATGTCATGCAATGGGTTATGGGTCAAGCTCCATGGGTATGGGTCATGGACTTTGGGTTGTACCCAACTACATTCAATGTATTTGGTCAATGGGTCAAATTCTTAAGTTTCTACCCAATTGTATCACCCATTATAATACATACTAGTTATGTATATATTTACCCAATATGTAAACACTAGTTTTTATACATAAGTATTACTAAATCATAAAAACACCTATACTTGTTTTAGTGTTTTATGTGAAAACGTAAGTGTGTTAAAAAACTATTGGCTCAAACCATTTACGTATTTTATTTGTTTCGTTAAAATGATTTTACGTTTGTTATCGACAAAACATTAGAAGATCGTAAAATATAAATAAACATTTTTACGGCTTGTTTGTATTAACAATCTCCCCCTTTTTGTTGATGACAAAAATGTTAAATTATTTTAAGGAAAAACTAAAATTCGTAAAAGTTTGAATTTGTAGTTTTTACTTTATTCTCCCCCTTTTTGTTGAAACAAAAAGAGCTTAGGAAAGGAACTAACACATTGTTTTAAGAAAAACATGTGAGAGAAAAAGATAGAGAGCAAGTCGCGGGAAGAGTTCTCGTCTTAACTCCACCTTTACGAGTCCATCCCTTTGTGAGGGCGTCAAAAAAAAATACTAAGCTAGTTCATTTGCAACTAAGTTTGCAAAAGATTTCGTCTAAATAACGAATATGCTCCCCCTTGATGATTGCAACTTTGCAAAGGGACGTCATGAAATGTAATCCTAATATTGCAAGTGATTTTGCAATGTATTGCTTTGACACAAATCTCCCCCTAGCTTAAGGTATCAAAGTCTTCACGTGTAAATTAAAAATCTACCAAACAAAGGTTAGAAAACAAGTATATTGTGCATACTCTCCTGCAAATAAGACTCAAGTTAGTAGAAAACTAGTCTTCTGTTGCACGGTCCCCTCCTTGTAGGGATCCGTCTAGTCAAAACGTAGGGATCCGTCTGACTGTAGCTAAAATACAGCAAATGTGATGTACAAAAAGATGTTGACATCAAAATGAGATATGTATTAGACCAATAATCATATACTCAGAAATATAGCAAATATCATGTAATTTCATTTAATAAAACTATAGACATGATATACATGACTCCAAAAACTAAGAAAATGAACAATACATGACTTTGAGATACTAGACTATCTAAGTCTCGCTTGATACTAGGACACCACTAGAATCCTCTAGCTCAAGTTTGTTTCGCTTTAATCTCGTCAAAACGTTCGAGGAGGTGATAGAACATGAAACGTTGATCTTCACGTACTTCATGTATCAAACTTTCAACATGTTGACAATGATAACAATCTTTTTCATGGCTAGGTAGTGGTGATGAAAGAAAGGAAATTGCTTGATGTGAAGGATCAAGTGAAGTAGGTTGAGGAGCCTCAAACGAGGGAGGGATTGGCGGAGGCGCATTCGAAGATGGCTCGACCAAGAATGATGGTGGTGGTAGAGAGGTGTCAACTTCCATGTGGTCGGGTGGTTGACTTTGATGATTTCTCATAATCCAAATGGGATTATTTGATGGTGATGGAGAAAAGGAAGCTAGAGCTAGTGTTGACTCAACACCTTGATTTAGTTCCACTATTCCTCCTAATGAGGAGAATGTTGCTGGTGGTGGAGGATGAGATGGCCTAGGAGGTAAATCCTCTAGATTGTAGAGGTGTGATGATGAGAGTGGAGTGGTGAATGATAGGGCTCTAGGCACCAATGGTGATGGTTTAGTGGAAATGGGATTGTTTGGTTTAGGAGGTATGGTGGTGTTTGGCATTGGTAGTTTTATGGGAACTATCCTCTTAGGGAT
Organism: Chrysanthemum makinoi; assembly: GCA_910596185.1. Lineage (NCBI taxonomy): Eukaryota > Viridiplantae > Streptophyta > Magnoliopsida > Asterales > Asteraceae > Chrysanthemum > Chrysanthemum makinoi. The sequence goes on along the minus strand of OU343223.1, from coordinate 220,674,501 downwards.
TGGTTTGAATGGTTGAGTTGGTGGAGGAGAAATCCTAGCATTTGTGGATTTAACCGGAGATGATTCGGTTGAAGAAATTCCGTGTACAACACGAGATATTTTCTTGGGTGGTCCTTTGGTGGATGAGATACCACTTGGACCTTTTCTCATTGTTAATACAAATAAACCGTAAAAACGTTTATTAATATTTAGCGATCTCTTTGTGTTTTGTTGATAACAAATATAATGTTATCATAAGTAAAATTATAAGGATACATGTTATTTTTTGTAAAGCATTTACATATAGTCATTTAATACAAATTGTTGTAATAAATCATTTGTTGTAATAGTTTATTAGTATGGGTAAAAATCACAACCCATCGAGTATATCCATAACCTATGGTATTGACCCATATCCATTTGACTAGATGCATTGCATCTATTAGATACATTGTATCTAATGAAATACCCATGGATCAACCCATAACCCATGACCCATAACCAAAAAACCCATGGGTAAAGAGGAACGTCCCACGGATCCCTAGCTTTACACTAGACGGATCCCTTAAGGGAGGGATCCGTGGGATCCGTGGAACAGTGGCAAGATTTTGCCTATAAATAGAGAGCCATTTCTTCATTTCTCCTCACCCCTCTTCTTACTAACTCTCTCATATGCTCTTACTCTCTTCTAACAAAAGATCACTTGATATAGAGAGTTGTTCTTCTTTCTTCTATTGTGATTCTCATATAGGTCCTTCTCTAAGGCGAGATCACGAGCTTACTACAAATCATCCAAGCAAGGGGTCCTTGATTGATTTGTTTCTCCACAAGATTTCTGTAGCAAAGATCTTGTACGTGATATTTCACATAGTTGTTGTGTAATAGTCGTGTTGGTTTGGTCCTCCGTGTTACGGACTCGGTATTTAGCTTTGTACCGGAAAAAGGTGTAAGCAACGTTGTGAAGGCTTCTCCGCCAAGTTGAAGGAGTTTGTTGACATAGTACTTGAACTCTCGAGTAGGTGACTCGGGGAGTGGAGTAGGGCAAGGAAGGTGTCCTTGTAGCCGAACCACTATAAATCGGTTTTGTCATTTCTTTCCCTTGCTTTACCTTATTTACTTTCATTACTCTTAGATCTATACTTTATCTTCATCCATACGATTTTACATAACATCAAATCTAAAATTTTTAGAAACCCTCCCCCCCCCTTCTAGTTTTCCACAATTGGAATCAAGAGCTAAGTTTATAAAAGTTTTAAAATAAACCGTATTTTAAAAACTTTTTGATCACTATGAGTTCTGAAAACTACAAGGAAGGGCAATCTATGCAACGACCACCACTACTTGAAACTAATGGTTTTATATATTGGAAAAATAGATTCGAAGCATATGTGAAGTCTAAAGATATTGATCTTTGGTACATCATTGTTGAAGGCAATTTTGAAGCCACCTCAAAAGATGAAAATGGAGTTTTAGTTAACATACCTCATGATAAACTCTCTGATGAAATTAAGAAAAAGTTTTCCAAAAATAGTGAAGCTAAAATGGTTTTGTATAATGCTTTACCCAAAAAGGAATTCGAAAGAATCTCCATGCTCAAAACCTCTAAAGAAATTTGGAACTCTTTAGTTGTAACTCATCAAGGTAATCAACAAGTGAAAAACAATAAAATAGATCTATATGTTCAACAATATGAAAAAATTTCAATATCAGATGAGGAAACTATAGATCATTCTTTTGCTAAATTAAATACTATAATTACATCTTTACAAGCACTTGATGAATCTTTCTCTAGCCGTAACCATGTTAGGAGATATCTAAGGGCACTTCCATCCAAGTGATGATCTAAGGTGACGGCAATCGAAGAGTCAAAAGATTTGACAATTCTCACCCTTGATGAACTCATAGGGAATTTAAAGGTCTATGAGCTTGTCCTTGCTAAGGGTTCCGAAGCCTCAAAAGTGAAAAAGAAGCAAAAATCTCTTGCCCTCAAAGCCAAGAAGGCCTCAAGTTATGAAGAGAACTCCTCTTCGGATAGTGATGACGAGGAGTATGCCATGGCGGTAAGGGAGTTCAAAAAGTTCTTTAGAAGGAAGGGAAGATACGTCAAACAACCGTATGACGACAAGAAAGGATTCCGGAAAAGCAAAGAGGACGAGAAGCCAATGGATGATCGTGCTTGCTTTAAATGTGGGGACCTAAACCACTTTATTAGTAAGTGTCCCAAACGCGATGATCAAAAGGCATTCGTGAGCGGCTCGTGGGGAATGAGCGAGGAGCAGGACGAAGAAATTTGTCTCATGGCAAATGACGAGGTATGTCACGAATACTATAGTAGCTCATCAATAGATGATGACTCATTGCATAATGAATATGATAAACTTTGAAAAATTAGTTTAAAAGTAATCAACAAAAACAAGTTTTTGAAAAATCAAAACCAACGTTTAGATAAGGAAGTCATAGAGTTAAGGGCAAAATTGAAACGTCTCGAAAAGGGCAGGATAGCAAGTGGCGAATGTGAACTTTGCGTTCAACTTCAAAAACTAGTTGATCAACTAGATTCTAAGATTGCTAGAATGAGTACTAATACTCCAGATATGATATTAGATAGTGTTAAAACAGGAAACAACCAAAAAGGTTTAGGTATTCAGCAACTTAATGCGTCAACTAGTGAAAACAAAGAAACACAATTCGTAAAAGCAATAGAAAACAAGCCACTGTTGTGGCGAATCCCACGGATCCCACAAAAGGAACCGGCTAGTGTACAAACCAGGGATCCGTGGGTCTGCTGAAGGAACAAACATGGTAATAACATAGCTTCTTCTTCTAGAACTGATTTTGTCATCGTTAATAAGAAGAAACCAACTCATATTACCATTAGACAACCACCCCAAGATATAATCAAAGTTTTGTAAGAAACAAAGGTCCATCATTTTCAAAACCAAAGACATCTAGGAGACCTAATAATGTTTACCCGAGAAGTAACCATCAAATGGGATGGAACCCAAATATGCAAAATGATTTTCCATTTCAAAACTTTGCACCATGGAATGCATATTCACCTTATCCATGCATGTCTAACATGAATGGAATGTTTAACACTAATGGACCCATGAACAAATGGGGACCAAACTTTTGCGTTAATTGTTTTCTTAGGTGTGCTTAAAGGTCTACCTAGATCCGGATGAATGGGTCAAGGATAGCGGGTGCATGAGGCACATGACGGGAAATAAAGATCTATTCTCCACATATGAATCCTTTAATGGAGGAAATGTGGTGTTTGGAAATAGCAAAAGCAAAATCATCGATAAAGGTAAGATTTCTAAAAAATCTCTAACCATTAATGATGTGTGTCACGTAGAAAACCTAAACTTTAACCTCTTAATCATAGGACAAATATGTGATAAAAAGTGCAATGTACTTTTTACCGAAACCGGTAGTAAGATATTAAAAAATGGCATCACCATAGGTAGAGGAATTAGGAAACATGGAGTCTACATCATTAAAATTGGTAATGAACCTAAAGACAAACTTTGTCTTACCTCTATGGATGATACTTCGACCTTATGGGATCGAAGATTGGGTCATGCCAATATGCGAATTCTTCAATCGCTATCATCCAAAGAACTAGTAAGAGATCTGCCGAAATTAAAATATAAACATCACATTTGTGATGCTTGTAACATAGGAAAACAAGTCCATTCTAGTCACAAAGCTAAAAACATGGTGTCTACAACTAAGTGTCTAGAGTTACTACACATGGATTTATTTGGTCCATCCGCTATCCAAAGTTATGGAGGCAACTACTACACTTTGGTTATAGTGGATGATTATTCTAGGTACACATGGACTAAATTCTTAAAGAACAAAACTGAACATTCAATCATTTTGAAATATTGAGTAAGAAAATCCAAAGACAACTAGGAAGTCTTATAGTGTCTATTAGAACTGATCATGGTAGGGAATTCGTTAATTAAGTGCAATTTGGAGCTTTTTGTGATGCTAATGGTATTACTCACAACTTCTCGGCTCCTCGCACTCCACAATCGAATGGGGTAGTTGAAAGAAAGAATAGAACCCTACAAGAAATGAGTCGCACCATGCTTAAAGAGCAATCCATACCTCAAAAGTTTTGGTGCAATGCCGTTGATACCTCAACATACATACTTAATCGAGTCTTAATTAGACAAATTTTAGGTAAAACTCCATACGAGTTACTTCGAGGCAAATAGCCTACGTTAGATCACTTTAGAGTCTTTGGTAGCAAATGTTTTCTACTCAACACTAAATATTACCTTACAAAATTTGATCCTAAATCAAACGAAGGTATCTTTTTAGGTTATTCTCCTAATAGCAAAGCCTATGTCATATTAAATAAAGAAACAATGAAGGTTGAAGAGTCATTAAACGTTAAATTTGATGAAAGTCCACCCAAACCCTCTCCTCCTCTTGTCGATGACGAGATTATCGAAAGCGAAGCTATTGTATTAAAGAAAAAGATAAACGAAGAAGAATAACCTTTAAATGATGAAATCATAAATATTAAAGAGCCCAGAGATCACCCCGTAGATAAGGTCATAGGAAAGCTAAATGAAAGAACTTTAAGGTCTCAAGTTCAAAACCAAATTAGCTTGTTTTGTGTTGTCTCAACCATAGAACCTAAGAATACACAAGAAGCCATAAAAGATGAAAGTTGGGTAATGGCCATGCAGGAAGAGTTAAATCAATTTGTTTCTAATGATGTTTGGACACTTGTCCCTCCACCTAGTAATCAAACCATAATAGGAACCAAATGGGTTTATAAAAACAAGTTAGATGCAAACGGTGTAGTGTCTAGAAACAAAGCTAGACTCGTTGCCCAAGGGTATAATCAACAAGAAGGAATGGACTTTGATGAGACTTATGCCCCCGTGGCTAGATTAGAGTCTATAAGAATACTTCTTGCTTATGCTTGTGCTAATGATCTTAAGCTTTATCAAATGGATGTCAAAAGTGCCTTTCTAAATGGTTTTATTAATGAAGAAGTATATGTAGCTCAACCTCCGGGCTTCATCGATTTTGAAAAACCTAAACATGTGTATAAGCTAAAGAAATCCCTTTACGGTCTTAAACAAGCTCCAAAGCTTGGTATGATAGACTCAAGTCGTTCTTAATCAAACACAAGTACACCATGGGGTTAGTTGATAACACACTTTTTACTAAGGAAAAGGAGTCACATATAATCATTGTTCAAATATATGTAGATGATATTATATTCGGATTGATGAGTGTGTAAATACTCATCATTTTTGGTCAAATATGAACTGCAAAACACTTAAAAATGCTCAGAAATGCATCAAAATACTGAAAATATCTCAAAATTGCATTTTATATGTTTCAGATGCAAAATGTTTAAAATCAGATGAAAAATGAGCTAAGTTTGCATAATTGGCAGTTTCAGTCCCCCAAGTTTCAAAAGTTGTCAGAAATAGACCCTGAGCACTTATTTCAAAAGAAAAATCACCAAAGGTCCTTTTAAAATCATAACTTGTCATAATTAGTCCTTTGGTGAAAAATGTCAAAAGTTTTGAGAAATTACAAGTTTGGTCCTTCAAGTTTCAAAATTGGCAAAATGGTCCTTGAAATTTGAAAATGTCTATTTTGGTCCTTGTACTATTGAAACTTGTCACTTTTGGTCCCTTGGAACAACTTTGCAGAATTGGCAGCTTTGGTCCCTTGTCTTTCAGAAATTGCAAAACAAGTCCTTGAATTAATAACCAAGCCTTATTGGACCTTGACCCTTTGGACCTGCCTGTGACCCCTGCCATAGCCACTTGTGACCCCCTGCCTTTTTGACCCCTTCCAATAATACTCCCCTGTCAATCCCAAGTCAAACACCCCTACCCGCCTTTTTCTTTCTTCCCCACCAAACATCTCTGCAACACTCATACTCCCATCCCCCCAGCTCATCCTCACCCCTCCTTGTTCCCCCCACCTCAACAACCTTCCAAGATGCATTTAATGCCCCCTCCTCCATTTCACTCAACCCCAACTGGCAAATACACTTTTGGCGCCAAAAATTGATCAAACGGCCAAAAATGGCTCAAGTAATCCAATGGCCAAGATATCAAGTGGGAATTGATCAGAGAGGTGAGAGAAGCATGTTTAGTGTATAAAAGAAGCAAGAGATAGAGAGAAGAAGTAGTACTTAGTTTTATTTTCAAAATGTATGTCGTTTTTAAATTCCTATGTTTTAAATAGCTTCTCAGTTGTAATTTCAAGTGTAGTTGTATCAAACTCAGTTATTTTAGTGTATTAGAACCATTTTCAAGTATCAATTCAAGTTGCATTACCATTTCATGTTTTACTGTTAACTGTTAAAAAATTCAATTTCAAATTCTTATGTTCAAGCTTCAGATAGCTTCTTTTTAAGTTCAAATAAGCTTATTAAAGCTCCTTATAGCTTTTGGTTAGCTTAAAATTAAGTTTCAAGCAACTTTGATATCTGGTCAACGAAAGTCAAACTGGGCTCAAATGGAAATGGAAATGATGATGGGTTGTTGCAGAGCTGGAATGGGATGGTTTGGTATAGAATAGTATAGTTTGGGTTTGGTTTAAGCTGCAAAATAAGCTGGACATCTGTGAGTTTGTATTTCAATTTCCATTTTCAATCCAGTTTGCATATTGTGTTTGTATGTGTATCTGTGGTCATAAATAGTTTGAACTGTTAATTAGTGGTAACTAGGATAAGTAGACTCAGTTTAATCCATAATACAAACTAGTTCAGTGTTTAGCTTAGCTTATAGTTCAAATCAGTTGTAAAAAGTGGTGTTTGGATTTTATGACCAATATGTGTTAGAGGGCTGTGCAGTAGCTAAGATCATTTGTTTTTCATTTCTTTAGTCATTTGAAAACCATTCTAGTCATAACATTGTGTCTGCAAACTCCCTTGGTCAAAATCACCTAAGATCTGTCTTAATGGCTTAACTGTTAGGATTTTGTAAAAGCAAAAGCTTGTTTTGTGTTTGCATTACATAGGGATAGCTTGCAGTAGTCTCATTTCATCACAAAACATCAAATTCAGTTCATAAGATTGAACCAAAGTTCATTAAAGTCAAACTTCTTAAAACTGTTTCAAAAGTCAAAAACTGAAAAATCCAGTTTTCACCCAACTGGGATGATTTTTCATGGGTTCAGTTTTGGGCCAAATCAAGTGAAACTTGGGGTTTAAAAACTTCAACTGGTCTATTTTCTTAATATCATTTTTGTAGATTTTTGTAAATTTTTTATAAGCTCAAAAATGGCTTGTGATTTTGGTCTTATCTCCCCTGTGCACACACTCAGTGAAAACTGAGTGTGCACAGGCTTTGTGCAAAGCTTGGCACAAGCTCATAAGAGTTTGTCCAAGGCTCATTTTTGGTTTACAAGTTCTTGGCCAGGTCTAGTTTAGGTTCCAACTTTTGGTTTTAAGTCTCAGCTTATTGGGTAGCTTATTCTTTAGCTTGAAAGTAGTGGTAAAAACTGTTTTTAGCACTTAACTCAAATCATCATAATCATAGTAGTTTGCATTTTAGAGGTTTAGGATAGTTTTAATAAGTTTCTTTTGAGTAGTTTTAGCATATTATAGCTTCTGTGTTCATTTGGTACTTTCTAGTTTTCATTTGCTTATTCCAAGTGCTTATTTATAAGCACTTGTAACTGCAGTTTCATAATCCTACACACAAGCCCATGTTTTTATATTTTTCATAGATTCAGAATATTAATTTAGACTTTTCTTAAATTTTTCATATTTTTCAAACACTGTTTGCTATTTTTCTTCATTTAAAACAGTTTTTAGGCATTTTTAATTAGCTTTTTATACAATTAAATCAGAAAAGTTTCAAAAAATAAGTTTTCATTTTTCCTAGGTTAAGATAAATATAAAAAGTCAAAAAAATATTTTTCCAGATTTTCTTAGTTAAATTTGTAATTTTTAGCAATTTAATTAGTTTTAAATAGTTTTAATTCATAGAAAATAGAAAAATAATCAGAAAAATATAAAATTAGTTTTGAAAATTCTCCTTAGTTATTTTAGATTTTTCTAAGTCATAATTTCATTTTTCTAGCTTTATTTCATATTTTCTTGTATTTTAGGGTATTATTTAATAAGTAAAAATAGTTTTTAATTAATAATAATTAGATAAATAGTTTTAAAAATAATTTTATTTTTCTAAAATTTTTCTCTTATCATTAGGATTGTAAAAATGTCATTTTCATATTTTTAGGATTTATATTGCTTCAGTTTCACATTTTCTTTTGCACGCCAACGTAGTTTTAAATTAAGTTTTATAAAAGAAAAATCTAAAACATCATTTTGCAAATAGTGATAGCGTTTATTTAATATAATTTATCTTTTTAATTTTCTTTAATTTGCATTTAAGCCCTTGTAGTTTATACTTTTCCTTTGTTCATAATCATCATACCTCTTCCGTTCAAATCTTCTCACTCACTATTCGTCTGGTGATTCATCGCACGCTCTGGGACATAACGACCTGGGAAACACTATACTCCCTGATCTTCATTGCATTTGTCCTGCATGTTTTAAGTTTGTTACGGTTACCATTCACAAGTGGTCACTTGTGTGACAAAACTTGACGGTTCGGACGAATCAAATTTTGCTACGGAGTCTGGCTAATTATCTTCCGCTTAGATTAGTGATTTGAATATTCACTCTTTTTTCATACCATCCATCTATATATATATATATCTATATTTTCTTATATAAAAATCCAAAACCCAAAACATCCAAAAACGTATAAAACACAAAAATATTTTTCTTTTGTTTCTATATATATATAAAAGATAAAAATACAAAAGATTTGTCGCTGTTTAATAATAACAACATAAAAATTACCACCGCAAACCAAGGCAAAGGTACTACCTAACCTGGGTACGACCATAAGTTCCGAACCAAAGATTTAACACTTGCCTTTGTGTCCTTGTGATTGGTGTACCTTTTTCAAAGAAGCCATTCATCTTGTGATTATTGGTTAAGTTCACTGTTGTTTTGCCTCGATATTGTTTTAATTGGATTTGTTGTTATATCTACTTTTCAAAACCAGAAAACCCAAAAAGATTCTTCTTACCCCATTTTCATAATTCCCTTCCTTAACTCTGAGATCTCTTAGAGTTAACTCTAGTATGCGCGCACTCGCCTTCTAGGTGTGAAGCCCATTTCGTGAGCTTGTCAAGATTCCAAGAAGGCGGTCCAGACTTCTCGCCCCATCACGGATCTGATCCGGACCGCCACACTACTTCCGCTATCATGGCGGAAGAACGCCTATGTGTGAGCTTCTCCGGAACCCATCGACGGGTATGGAGATGCTATTGTTATCCCAACCATTGTGGCTGAAAATTTTGAACTCAAAACCGGGTTACTGAATCTTGTAACCTCAAGTCAATTCTACGGTTTTGAGCGGGATGATCCTCATGCTCATATTCGATGGTTTAACAAGATTGCATCTACCATCAAATACAAGAATGTCCCTACCGATGTTGTCAAACTTCTTTCTTCCCATTTTCCTTGAGGGCAAGCCCATTTGGCTTGAAAACAACCCCCTAAATCAATCGAAACATGGGAAGACCTGGTAAAGAAATTTGTGAACGAGTTCTATCCACCTTCCAAGACCACGAGTCTTAAAAACGAAATCATCAAGTTCACACAAAAGTTTGATGAACCCTTCAGTGAATCGTGGGATCGTTTTAAGGAATTGCTCCGCAAATGTCCTCACCACGGTTTCTCCGAGTTGATGCAACTCGATACTTTCTATAATGGAGTGAGTCAATCTGATCAAGATTCTTTCAATTCCTCCGCTGGAGGAAATTCTTGAGCAAACTCAAAAGAAGCTTTAACGATATCATTGAAAACAAGTCTAAAGTTCGCGACCGCAAGAAGCAAACCGGTTGTTTCCCAAGTCGTGTTGGTCCTTCTTCATCACCGGAGTCAATCTAGCACCGATGCTAAGATTGACAAACTCACGAAGCAATTCAAGCTTTGGTCTCTCCAACCAAAAGAAAGTTTTTCCACAAACTTCACCTCCTCTAAGTTAAGAAAGTGGAAGTATGTGTTACTTGCGGCCCCCATGCCTATTACAACTGTATGGCCACCGATGGTAACCCTTGAAGCAAAATGGGCGGATTCTAATCAGAGGCAACCAATACGCGACTCCTATAGACCCGAACCACCGTCCTAACCACTACCATGGACCACCCGGTTTCAACCAAAACCAAAACCGTAATCAAAATCAGAATAGAATGAACCAAGGTTTTCAAAACCAAGGTAATTTTAGTCAAAATAACGGTTTTCAAAATCAAAGTCAAAATTTCCAAAACCAAGGAAATTTCAATAGAAGCCAAGGTCAGGAATTTCAACCCGTGGTACTTTCATGGCAATAATCAAGAAAATTTCCAAAATCAAGGCCCTAATCCAAACAATAGAGGCCAGAATTTTCCTACACAAAATCAAGCTATTGTTCCAACTGGACCATCATCTGATGAGTTGTTGAAACAATTCATGAAATCCAAGAGGAAATGAATAGGTTGTTGGTTAGCCGATTTCTGATCAAGAAGTCTTTAAATGATCGACCCTGCTCGTGTACTTTACCTAGCAACACGATCGCTAATCTGAGGGGCGATGCAAAGGCAATCAAAACCAGAAGTGGTGCTTCGTATGATGGACCCGCTATTCCTACTACCTCTTCTTCTTCTCTCCCGAAGGTAGTGGAAAGTGAACCGAGGCTACAAAGGACAAGGAACTTCCTCTAATAACGAGGTACCAAAGAATGTCCATCCTCAAGTTGTCCCAAAACCAACAACCAAACCTGGAGTTGTTTTTGAACCTCCAGTTGAAAACCCCAAATCCAAAACTTCTATTCCTTACCCTCACGCTTTAATGAGCAAAGCTCCGAAAAAAGCCATCAAATGGAAAAAATTTTTCAAATTTTCCAAGAACTACATTTTGACATAAGCTTTGCGGATGCCATCATGTTGATGCCCAAGTTTGCATCAACTCTCAAACACATGTTGAGCAATAAGGAAAACCTGTTTGAAATGGCTAAGACTCCTTTGAACGAGAACGCCGCCAGTTTTTTTAAAGAAGCTTCCCGAGAAGCTAGGAGATCCCGGAAAATTTCTTCTCCCTTGTGTTTTTCCAGGAATGATTGAATGCTTTGCCCTTGCCGATCTTGGTGCAAGCATCAATCTGATGCCTTATTCAGAATGGAAGAAACTTTCTCTTCCAACTTATTCCTACCTACATGACTCTTGAGCTTGCAGATCGTTCTATATCGCGTCCTCTTGGCATCGCCGAGGATGTATTTGTGAAAGTAGGAAAGTTCCATTTTCCACTGACTGGTTGTTGATTTCGATGCCGATCATCGGGTTCCCCTCATTGTTGGACGAGGATTCCCGAGAACGGGCCGTGCTCTCATTGATGTATTTGAGCAAGAAATCACATTACGTGTGGGTAATGAAGTTGTCACCTTTAACCTTGATCAAACTTCGAGGTACTCCTCAAATTATGATACTGAATCGGTTAATCGAGTCGATTTAATTGATATTGCTTCAGAGGAGTACTCTCAAGAGTTTCTTGGTTATCTTCATAATTCGTGTGTGTGGGATTCCACCACATCTTCTAAACCAATCATTGCCGACTTTTCCCCTCTCTCACCTGTTGAGGGAGGTGACTTCTTCTAGAAGAGATCGATGAGTTTCTTGTTAGTGATGAATCAATTCCACCTGGAATTGATGGTGTTTATGATTCGGAGGGGGATATCCTTTATCTTGAGCAATTGTTAAATGAAGATCCATTACCTTCACTCCTTCCGAAAGAGATCACAATTGAGGAAATCAAATCAGACAAACATCTATGAAGAATTTCCCGAGGTTTAACTTAAGGACCTACCTCCTCATCTCGAGTATGCATTCTTGGAGGGTGATGATAAATTACCCGTCATAATTGCTAAAGACTTAACTGAGGAGGAAAAGACTGCTCTCATAAAGGTCTTGAAGTCACACAAGCAAGCAATTGCTTGGAAACTCTTCGACATTAAGGTATCAACCCCAGTTTTGTACTCACAAAATCTTGATGGAGGATGACTTCAAACCAGCAGCTCAACATCAGAGAAGGGTGAATCCTAAGATTCATGAGGTTATCAAACAAGAGGTTCTCAAACTTCTTGATGCTGGTTTAATTTACCCGATCTCGATAGTCCTGGGTTAGCCCAATTCACTGTGTTCCTAAAAGGGTGGCATAACTGTTGTCACAAATGAAGAAAACGAGTTAATTCCAACTCGATTGGTTACGGATGGCGGTGTGTATTGACTATAGAAAGTTAAACGAAGCCACCCGTAAAGACCATTTTCCTCTACCCTTCATGGACCGAATGCTTGAGAGATTAGCAGGAACGAAAGTACTATTGTTTCCTTGATGGTTCTCGTGATATTTCAGATCCCATTGATCCACAGGATCAAGAAAAGACCACATTCACCTGCCCATACGGAACTTTTGCCTACAGACTATGCCTTTGGCCTATGTAAAGCTCCCCGCACATTCCAACGATGTATGATGGCAATTTTCCACGACATGATCAGGGAAATAATGGAGGTGTTTATGGATGACTTCTCGGTCATTGGGGACTCATTTCATACATGTCTCTCCCATTTAGAAAAAAATGCTTCAACGGTGTGAAGACACCAATCTTTGTCTAAATTGGGAGAAGAGCCACTTTATGGTCAAAGAAGGCATAGTCCTTGGCCATAAGATTTCCAAAAATGGGATTGAGGTTGATAGAGCAAAAGTTGATGTTATTGCTAAATTACCTCATCCTACTACAACAAGGTATTAGAGTTTTCTAGGTCATGCCAGTTTTTATCGCAGATTCATACAAGATTTTTCTAAAATCGCCCGGCCTATGACCCATCTTCTTGAAAAGATGCTCCTTTTATCTTCTCACCTGAGTGCATCGAAGCTTTTGAAACATTAAAGAAAAAGCTTACGAAGGCACCCATTCTAGTTGCCCGACCGATTTACCCTTTGAGCTCATGTGCGATGCAAGTGATTTGCTATCGGCGCAGCCTTGGGGCAACGAAACCAAGCACTTTCAAATTTATCCACTACAAGTAAAACTATGATGAAGCTCAAACCCATTACACCACTACGAAAAGAATTATTAGCCGTGTGTATGCGTTTGAAAAGTTTCAGCCATACCTTATATTGAACAAATGCGTGGTGTATACGGATCACTCGGCTCTCAAATATCTCTTTGCAAAACAAGATGCAAAGCCGATATTGCTCCGTTGGGTTCTCCTCCTACAAGAATTTGATATCATTATACATGATAAAAAGGAGCCGAGAACTGGGTCCGATCATCTATCCCGTCTAGAAAACCTCACCGTGATGTGTTCGAGAAATAGGAAATAAACGAAACATTTCCTCTCGAAACACTCAATGTGGTTTCTTTTCGTGGAGACTCTTCTACCCCATGGTTTGTTGACTTTGCAAATTACCACGGGTAACTTTGTGAAAGGGATGTCGTCCCAACAGAAAAACAAATTTTTAAAGATGTAAAACATTACTGGACGACCCTACTTATTCAAAATTTGCGCGATCAAGTCATCAGCGCATGTGTGTATGGTCGTGAAGCCATGACATTCTCAAGGCTTGCCATTTCGACCTACTGGGACATCATAGCCCCAACTACACTGCCAAGAAGGTGTTTGATTCTGGATTTTATTGGCCCACAATCTACAAGGATGCCCATGAATTTGTCAAAACCTGTGACGCTTGTCAACGTCACGAAAATATCTCTCAAAGAAATGAAATGCCGCAAAACGCCATTCAAGTGTGTGAGATATTTGACATCTGGGGCATTGACTTTATGGGGCCATTTCCATCTTCTCGAGGAAACAAATACATACTCGTGGCTGTTGACTATTTGTCAAAATGGGTTGAAGCGAAAGCTTTACCTACCAATGATGCCCGAGTTGTTGTGAAATTTTTGAAATCTCTTTTTGCCAGGTTTGGAACTCCGCGAGCTATTATCAGTGATCGTGGTACACATTTCTGCAATGACCAATTTGATCGTGTCATGCAAAAGTACGGTGTAACTCACCGTCTCTCTACTTCGTACCACCCCCAAACAAGTGGGCAAGTGGAAGTTTCCAACCGGGGGATTAAAAGAATTCTTGAAAGGACAGTAGGCGAAAACCGTGCCTCTTGGTCGGATAAGCTAGATGACGCACTCTGGGCCTTCCGTACAGCTTATAAAACACCCATCGGGTGTACTCCATACAAGCTAGTGTACGGAAAGGCATGTCATCTGCCGGTTGAGCTTGAGCACAAGGCATACTGGGCCTTGAAACATGCCAATTTCGATATTCAGACAGCTGGTGATCACCGGAAAGTTCAAATGAATGAATTAAATGAACTCCGTGATCAAGCATACGAGAACTCTTTGATCTACAAAGAAAAGAAAAAGAAGATTCATGACTTCAAAATCAAAAACCGCGTTTTCAACGTCGGTGATCGAGTCCTTCTTTTCAACTCAAGATTGAAGATTTTCTCGGGAAAACTAAAATCCCGCTGGTCTGGACCATTCACCATCACTAAAGTATTTCCTTATGGAACCATTGAGTTATCTCAATCCGATGGTCCAAACTTTAAAGTGAATGGTCATCGGTTGAAGCATTATTTTGGAGAGTACATTCCTCCGGTGGTTGTCCCAGACTTACAAACTTTCCCCATGAACCAATGAATGCGGGGATCGAGTCAAGCTAGCGACTCGGGAATCAAAAACAGTAGCATGCCATATGGGTTTTCACCCATATTTCTGACTTCTTTCTATTTTCTACCACCCTAGTGTGGGGGAGTTGCCCCACATGTTGTGTATATATATAAGTTATCAAAAAAAAAAAAAAAAAAAAAAACGGTACTTTGAATATTGAGGGCAATATTCATTTCTAGTGTGGGGGGGAATTCTCACGAATTTTATCATGTAATTATACCGCCTAATTCCCCCATTTTTGGCCAAATTTTTTTTTGGAGTAAGTGTTTTTCACTTACTCAGATTATGGTTATCAGTCCGCCATGTCTAATAAACAAAAGGATTGGCTAATCCAGGAGCAAACGGCTCTTGGTAAAGATATCTCAAATCCGATGACGGCTTGCAATTTGCCCAAAATTGTATGGTATTCAGCTCACCATATCTTTAATTAGTGAAGAGTTGGCTAGCCCGCAAGTTTATGGCTTGTGGTAAAGGCAGTTGGAAAACCATAATTGGTAATCAGCTCACCAAAGATATTTTATCTAAGAGTTGGCTAGTCCAGAAGCAAACGGCTTCTGGTAAAGACAAATCAAATCCGTTGGAAGCTGGTGATTTGCTCAAAATCACATGGTTATCAGTGTACCATGGTTCTTACTTGAACTGAAACATTTGGCTACTCCAGAAGTAATGGCTTTTGGTAAAGAGATTCAAATCCATTAAGTTTTTCTCAAAAGATTGCTAGGGACTAGCAATAGTTTAGTGTGGGGGATTGATGAGTGTGTAAATACTCATCATTTTTGGTCAAATATGAACTGCAAAACACTTAAAAATGCTCAGAAATGCATCAAAATACTGAAAATATCTCAAAATTGCATTTTATATGTTTCAGATGCAAAATGTTTAAAATCAGATGAAAAATGAGCTAAGTTTGCATAATTGGTAGTTTCAGTCCCCCAAGTTTCAAAAGTTGTCAGAAATAGTCCCTGAGCACTTATTTCAAAATAAAAATCACCAAAGGTCCTTTTAAAATCATAACTTGTCATAATTAGTCCTTTGGTGAAAAATGTCAAAAGTTTTGAGAAATTACAAGTTTGGTCCTTCAAGTTTCAAAATTGGCAAAAATGGTCCTTGGAAATTTGAAAATGTCTATTTTGGTCCTTGTACTATTGAAACTTGTCACTTTTGGTCCCTTGGAACAACTTTGCAGAATTGGCAGCTTTGGTCCCTTGTCTTTCAGAAATTGCAAAACAAGTCCTTGAATTAATAACCAAGCCTTATTGGACCTTGACCCTTTGGACCTGCCTGTGACCCCTGCCATAGCCACTTGTGACCCCCTGCCTTTTTGACCCCTTCCAATAATACTTCCCCTGGTCAAATCCCAAGTCAAACACCCCTACCCGCCTTTTTCTTTCTTCCCCACCAAACATCTCTGCAACACTCATACTCCCATCCCCCCAGCTCATCCTCACCCCTCCTTGTTCCCCCACCTCAACAACCTTCCAAGATGCATTTAATGCCCCCTCCTCCATTTCACTCAACCCCAACTGGCAAATACACTTTTGGCGCCAAAAATTGATCAAACGGCCAAAAAGGGCTTAAGTAATCCAATGGCCAAGATATCAAGTGGGAATTGATCAGAGAGGTGAGAGAAGCATGTTTAGTGTATAAAAGAAGCAAGAGATAGAGAGAAGAAGGAGTACTTAGTTTTATTTTCAAAATGTATGTCGTTTTTAAATTCCTATGTTTTAAATAGCTTCTCAGTTGTAATTTCAAGTGTAGTTGTATCAAACTCAGTTATTTCAGTGTATTAGAACCATTTTCAAGTATCAATTCAAGTTGCATTACCATTTCATGTTTTACTGTTAACTGTTAAAAAATTCAATTTCAAATTCTTATGTTCAAGCTTCAGATAGCTTCTTTTTAAGTTCAAATAAGCTTATTAAAGCTCCTTATAGCTTTTGGTTAGCTTAAAATTAAGTTTCAAGCAACTTTGATATCTGGTCAACGAAAGTCAAACTGGGCTCAAATGGAAATGGAAATGATGATGGGTTGTTGCAGAGCTGGAATGGGATGGTTTGGTATAGAATAGTATAGTTTGGGTTTGGTTTAAGCTGCAAAATAAGCTGGACATCTGTGAGTTTGTATTTCAATTTCCATTTTCAATCCAGTTTGCATATTGTGCTTGTATGTGTATCTGTGGTCATAAATAGTTCAGAACTGTTTAATTAGTGGTAACTAGGATAAGTAGACTCAGTTTAATCCATAATACAAACTAGTTCAGTGTTTAGCTTAGCTTATAGTTCAAATCAGTTGTAAAAAGTGGTGTTTGGATTTTATGACCAATATGTGTTAGAGGGCTGTGCAGTACCTAAGATCAGTTGTTTTTCATTTCTTTAGTCATTTGAAAACCATTCTAGTCATAACATTGTGTCTGCAAACTCCCTTGGTCAAAATCACCTAAGATCTGTCTTAATGGCTTAACTGTTAGGATTTTGTAAAAGCAAAAGCTTGTTTTGTGTTTGCATTACATAGGGATAGCTTGCAGTAGTCTCATTTCATCACAAAACATCAAATTCAGTTCATAAGATTGAACCAAAGTTCATTAAAGTCAAACTTCTTAAAACTGTTTCAAAAGTCAAAAACTGAAAAATCCAGTTTTCACCCAACCGGGATGATTTTTCATGGGTTCAGTTTTGGGCCAAATCAAGTGAAACTTGGGGTTTAAAAACTTCAACTGGTCTATTTTCTTAATATCATTTTTGTAGATTTTTGTAAATTTTTTATAAGCTCCAAAATGGCTTGTGATTTTGGTCTTATCTCCCCTGTGCACACACTCAGTGAAAACTGAGTGTGCACAGGCTTTGTGCAAAGCTTGGCACAAGCTCATAAGAGCTTGTCCAAGGCTCATTTTTGGTTTACAAGTTCTTGGCCAGGTCTAGTTTAGGTTCCAACTTTTGGTTTTAAGTCTCAGCTTATTGGGTAGCTTATTCTTTAGCTTAAAAGTAGTGGTAAAAACTGTTTTTAGCACTTAACTCAAATCATCATAATCATAGTAGTTTGCATTTTAGAGGTTTAGGATAGTTGTAATAAGTTGCTTTTGAGTATTTTTAGCATATTATAGCTTCTGTGTTCATTTGGTACTTTCTAGTTTTCATTTGCTTATTCCAAGTGCTTATTTATAAGCACTTGTAACTGCAGTTTCATAATCCTACACACAAGCCCATGTTTTTATATTTTTCATAGATTCAGAATATTAATTTAGACTTTTCCTGAATTTTCATATTTTTCTAGCACTCTGCTATTTTTCTTCATTTAAAACAGTTTTTAGGCATTTTTAATTAGCTTTTAATACAATTAAATCAGAAAGTTTCAAAAAAATAAGTTTTCATTTTTCCTAGGTTAAGATAAATATAAAAAGTCAAAAAAATATTTTTCCAGATTTTTCTTAGTTTAATTTGTAATTTTTAGCAATTTAATTAGTTTTAAATAGTTTTTAATTCATAGAAAATAGAAAAATAATCAGAAAAATATAAAATTAGTTTTGAAAATTCTCCTTAGTTATTTTAGATTTTTCTAAGTCATAATTTCATTTTTCTAGCTTTATTTCATATTTTCTTGTATTTTAGGGTATTATTTAATAAGTAAAAATAGTTTTTAATTAATAATAATTAGATAAATAGTTTTAAAAATAATTTTATTTTTCTAAAAATTTTCTCTTATCATTAGGATTGTAAAAATGTCATTTTCATATTTTTAGGATTTATATTGCTTCAGTTTCACATTTTCTTTTGCACGTCACGTAGTTTTAAATTAAGTTTTATAAAAGAAAAATCAAAAACATCATTTTGCAAATAGTGATAGTGTTTATTTAATATAATTTATCTTTTTAATTTTCTTTAATTTGCATTTAAGCCCTTGTAGTTTATATACTTTTCCTTTTGTTCATAATCAATCATACCTCTTTTCCGTTCAAATCTTCTCGATCACTATTCGTCTGGTGATTCATCGCACAGCTCGTTGGGACATAACGACCTGGGGAAACACTATACTCTCCTGATCTTCATTGCATTTGTGTCTGAACTGTTTTAAGTTTCTTACGGTTAGCCATTCACAAGTGGCTAGCTTGTGTGAGAAAACTTGACGGTTTAGCACGAATCACGGATCTACTTGTCAAGACATGTGTGTTGATTTCTTTAAAATCATGCATGACGAGTTCGAGATGAGTATGATGGGAGAACTTAGTTTCTTTCTTGGTCTACAAATCAAACAAGTAGAAGATGGTATCTTCTTTAATCAATCTAAATACATTAAGGAAATGTTAAAGAAATTCGGTTTAGAAAAGTCAAAACCAATTAGGACACCAATGTCATCCGACACTAAACTCTCAAAAGATGAAGACGGTGAATCTGTTGATAACACAAAATATCGTGGTATGATTGGTAGCCTTCTCTACCTCACGGCTAGTAGGCCGGATATCATGTTTAGTGTTTGTCTATGTGCTAGGTTTCAAGAAGATCCTAAAACATCACATCTAGAAGCCGTCAAAAGGATATTTAGATACATTAAGGGTACAACTCAATTAGGATTATGGTATCCTAAGGGTACGGGAGTAGAACTAATTGTATATGCAGATTCTGACCATGCAGGTGATTATGTTGACCGAAAAATTACAAGTGAAGTATGTACTTTTATGGGATGTTGTTTAACATCTTGGTTCTCAAAGAAACAAATGGCATTAGCAATATCAGCAACTGAAGCCGAATATGTCTCTGCCGGCAAAGCATGACAACAAGCAATATGGATGAAACAAGCATTAGTTGACTACGACATTCATCTAAGTGACATAGCCATTCTATGTGACAATAAAGGTGCCATCGATTTAAGCAAGAATCCAGTATTACATTCTCGCACAAAGCATATAGAGACCCGTCATCACTTCTTAAGAGACAATGTTCAAAAGGGGAACATCTCTATTGAGAAGGTAGCTTCCGAAGACAACATAGCCGACGTCCTCACCAAACCATTGAAGCGGGAACAATTCAATCTACTTCGTCTTGGTCTTGGTATAACGGAACAATCGTCGTAATTTGCTTTTTAACTCTACAAGGTATGTAAACACTGGCCTTATTCTTTCTGAGTCTAGGATCTCTATTTCACGCACAACTCACAAGCAATACGGGAATTTTCAAAACCCAAGATAAGTTTTTCACTTATAACTCATAGTTTTCTCTTATTTTTCAAGATAAGTACAAGTTGCAAACACGTAATTACATACACATTTTTTTTCAAAGGATAAACGTTTTTTTCACACATAGAAACCTCTTTTCAAAAAAAATTCTAAAAATGATACCTCTTCCCGTATCACATTCACAAAATCCATTTCTCACGTCTAGAACAAATCGCTTTTTCATTATTAATATAAAGTAAAAACCGTTTTCATTGCATCTCATGTCTTTTGAATGCTAAAGAGGACACATAACTAATATGTGTTTTCGGGTACATTCATTCAAGCAACAATGAACTAGGAGCACTCGGGTTATCTCACATAATAGTGTGTTTTTTCACTTCTAGTTTATTTTTTCTTTTTCTTTTTAGGAGTCGAGATAACCGCAAATCCAAATGGTTTGCATATAGACACACACTAGGCACAAATGTTTCCAGAAAGAAAATTTTGTGCTGCCTGAATCACCAGTACCACGGATCCCAGCCTTAATGCTGGACGGATCCCTCAAGGGAAGGATCCGTGGGATCTGTGAGACAGAAGCTAGTTTTATCTTCTATTTTTCTCACTTTGGATGAAAACTTCAATATTTTTCATCATTTACTTTTATTTCTTTTGGAGTAATTTTTTTAATGCTTGTGTTCTCATGATCACATGCCTTAAATTCATATCTAATCATTAGATTTTAATCCACATTTTGGGTCAAGCATTCATTATAATGCATTATTTTTCTATAAATAGGATTCCCAAAATGCTTGCATATTCATCTCATCTTCACAAACAAAAACCACCATGTCATCCAAAAGATCTTCCAACTTAGATGAATCACCTAATGCAAACAATCCCGTTTAAGAAATCTAAGACTTTGTACTCCCACCTTCCAAAGTACCACCACCCAAATCTAGAAAAACCGCATGGATTAGCATCCGGCCTTGTTGTTTAGCAAAACCATCATCGAATGGTTCATCACCAACCACTATTTCACTTCAAGATGCTTCCATTATAGCACCTCCTTCATCACCAACAAGTACACCAACTTCATCACCCATCAACTCACCAGCTAAGGTCACTCTTTTGGAACTCCTTAAAACTCCAACAAGATCAAAACAACCCAACCAAAAAGAACTAGTCTTTTTAACACCTCCCACATCTCCAAACACAATATTCAAAGACCTTGAAACCTCACCACCCTTAGCTCCTATTTTGTTACAAGAACATCTAGGTTCTTTTCCACCACCACTTCCAACCATTCCGGACTTTGATCCGTACTTTTCAACTTTTCCACCACAACTTCCGCAACTCACAAATCAAAGTCACCCGGAAAACTTCCGCACTCATTACCCACATCACTTACATTGTGAACATTGCCAATCCACCAGGGATATTGCAATAGAGATTTGGGAAGAAATGCGAGTCATACTCAACCTCATTCTTGATAGCATCAACATCATTACTCATCAAAACCTCCATTCATAACCTTATGCAAGCATGGAAGGAATCATTATTACTATTTTTATTTTTAGTATTTTTCTTTTGAGTCATTTTTTAGAACAAGTCTTGTTCTTACTTTTACATGCTTGTATGTGGCATAAATACCACTATATTTTGTTGATTTATTACAAGGCCTTGTTTACATACCTTGGTTCCCAGTCTTGATTCTCGTCAATCACAAGATTATTTATGCATGTTACTACTAACCCTTTCTTTGTAGGATTTTTTTCTCACTTGTCACCCCAATCTACGGGGAGCTACCGTCAAGGGGGAGTAAGCGATATGTGGACTATTTTTCCACCTTTTATTTCTTCGTTGGGTTAAATTTTTGTTTCGAAAAAAGGGGGAGAAGAAGTAAAACTAAGGCTTTCAAAACATACATCTAATCTTAAGTTTTACTCATCATAACATTATGTTTTGTCATCAACAAAAAGGGGGAGATTGTTTGTGTTTTGTTGATAACAAATATAATGTTATCATAAGTAAAATTATAAGGAAGCATGTTATTTTTGTAAAGCATTTACATATAGTCATTTAATACAAATTGTTGTAATAAATCATTTGTTGTAATAGTTTATTAGAATGGGTAAAAATCACAACCCATGGAGTATATCCCTAACCCATGGTATTGACCCATATCCATTTGACTAGATGCATTGCATCTATTAGATACATTGTATCTAATGAAATACCCATGGACCAACCCATAACCCATGACCAATGACCCATAACCAAAAAACCCATGGGCAAAGAGGAGCGTCCCACGGATCCCTAGCTTTACACTAGACGGATCCCTTAAGGGAGGGATCCGTGGAACAGTGACAAGATTTTGCCTATAAATAGAGAGCCATTTCTTCATTTCTCCTCACCCCTCTTCTTACTAACTCTCTCATATACTCTTAATCTCTTCTAACAAAAGATCACTTGATCTAGAGAGTTGTTCTTCTTTCTTCTATTGTGATTCTCATATAGGTCCTTCTCTAAGGCGAGATCACGAGCTTACTACAAGTCATCCAAGCAAAGGGTCCTTGATTGATTTGTTTCTCCACAAGATTTCTGTAGCAAAGATCTTGTATTTGATATTTCACATAGTTGTTGTGTAATAGTCGTGTTGGTTTGGTCCTCCGTGTTACGGACTCGGTATTTAGCTTTGTACCGGAAAAAAGGTGTAAGCAACGTTGAAAAGGCTTCTCCGCCAAGTTGAAGGAGTTTGTTGACATAGTGCTTGAACTCTCGAGTAGGTGACTCGGGGAATGGAGTAGGGCAAGGAAGGTGTCCTTGTAGCTGAACCACTATAAATCGGTTGTGTCATTTCTTTCACTTGCTTTACCTTATTTACTTTCACTACCCTTAGATATATACTTTGTCTTCATCCATGCGATTTCACATAACATCGAATCTAAACTTTTTAGAAACTAATTTAAAATCGGCAAAACTATTCAACCCCCCTCTAGTTTTCCACACTCATGATGAGATGATTCAAAGAGGTTTGTAAAGGTTTCTAAGTGCTGAAAATGAGGATGAAGATGATGACTTTAGGAGTCCTAACAATTTGGTTTATAAAGAAAGGGATTTGACAAGTGCATTCAAGACTTAGGCCACTAAGATTCCTTGGAATATGATTATTAGCATGCACACGGGTCAACTTCAGAGTTGTACTGATCTAGGAGCTTAATTAAGATGATATGGAGTGTTCAAGTTAGCAATATGAGCTTGAAATGATTGTTTTAGCTAGAGTTGATATGAATCTGTCACACGAATCTCACGGTTCCCTTCAAAGAGGGATCCGTCTAGGCTAATGCTAGGGATCCGGCTCTCAGCATCTAGGAAAAGATAACAATGACCTTTGTAAGGTCTAATACCTATACCTTCTTGAGTGTTTCAGTCCATCTAAGTGTCTTAAATGAAGGGGTACTTAAATGCTTAAGGGCAATGAGTGATGTAGCTAATGATTGCCTTTTATGGAAGAAATTGGAACTTTTATAAGTACCAATGAGTGACCACTAAACATTTGAGAGTGTCAAATGGAGCTAAATGATCCTAGAGACCAGATAGTAACATAAGATACTGTTTTGGAGGATATCCTAAAAGCTTAAGATGGAAAAGCTAGAATTTGACCCATTTTGACTTATTTTGAGGTAAGGATGACTACAATCAATTTCCTAAAATTGAAATATTTGTAAAGCTAGATATATTACCATGTGAGGGATTATGTGTGAGTATAAGAGCTGAAGAGTAATGAGTCTTGATGAAATGATAGAACTACAAACGCCTTGAGTGTGATCTAAGTGAGTTATGCGTGAGTATGAAACTTTTACTCAGCTTGATAAGAACTCAATTTGTCCTAAGACACTATGTCTAGCTTAGTGTGAAGTGATCTAAAGACATGTTTTGAAATATAATGATTGCAACTGCATTTCTCTTTGCCGGTTCCCTAGGAGTAGGGATCCGTCTAGCACAAACTTTGGGATCCGTCTTTCTACTAAACAGAACCTTTACAAAAGGTATGCAAGGGTTGCACAAGGCATCATATTGCAAAGTTAGTATTTTCTAAGAGGCTCTAACACTAATATAGTGGAGATATCAAATGTTAAATGTTTTATTTGATGAAGGAAATTACATTACATTGATAAAGCATGAATACTAAGGATCAACCCTATTTTGAAGGAAAACTAAGTTTCTTGAGCGTTTTCACTAGATGGATCATCAAATGGTTGTTGAGTGTTTGCTGATTTAGGAATGAAGAAAGTATTCATAAGAGATGTGTTTAGAGGTTCCATCATCTTGTTCACAAGTACATACAACAGACTTTGAAATTACGGGTAGAAGTACATGATGTGATGATAAAGGCGTATCAAGAACATTCCATAAGGGATTAGTTTATTCTTGGATCCTTGAAGATTTAAAATTCGGCTTGCGAAGAAGTAGGTGAGATTGTATGGTTGTTGTATTAGCAAACAATACATTATGTGAGCATAACAAGCGGGAAGGATTTCTCGATTTCCCCTAAGACTACAAACATTTTCACGTAGGATGAATGCGAGAGCCTTGTACTCTTCTCGGATATCCCGTGTATAGATAATGTTTGGATAAGCGTAATAGGGTCGAGGTTTGCGTATTATGCGAGTCAAGTCTTGCGGGGAAGCTATGTGTGAACAATATGGACTATTTTCTTCACGAAAGTTGAAGAGAGAATCAAGAGACCAATCTTCAGTGAAGGCACATTGTCCATGATTTGGAATTCGGAGGATGTGAGCAAATTACCCAAGGGTTAAAACAAACTTTTGGTTTTTGATCCAAAACCAAAGAGATAGAGAGCAATCCTCGTTACGAACGAGTTCAACTCGACGAAAGAATTCCAATACAAACCTTGGACATATTTTCTCCTTAATTTCGAGAAGACATTCCAATCCTATGGTTCGGAAAGAGGTATTGATACCATCTTCGTATTGTAGAGGAGTTTCGACAATACGTCATTCATGGAAGTGATGGGTTTCGAGATTATTGAACCCACGGACATGATTGCCAGGTGTGTTGGGCTCAATAGAGATGTTAGGGGTGTAGACGCAAGTGAGTGAAAAATCAAACTCATACTTATGCGACATAGCAAGAACTATAGAAGTGAAGAGTTAATAAGATGGGACGTATTACAAATAAAACAATGATTACCTAACGTTTTTACTAGATGTTTATTAACAAAGATAACTAACTCACTTAATGTTTTGACATTCTGGTAGAATATTTCTTTTAGGAAGAAAACGGTTTTCGTATTGCATGAAAGAAAAACTGTTATCCAGAAGGACGGTTCCCACGGTTCCCTTCCATGAGGGATCCGGCTAGTATACCAACAGGGATCCGTGGATCTTTAATGACAGAAAGAAAAGGGTTTTGATGAAAAGAGATTTTTTGCATCTTATATGTTTATACAAAAGAATGTATTTTAGCCAATGTTTACTTTAGCATGCATTATCGGTTTCTAATGTATCTTAACACCAAAAATACAAAATATAAAAAGTAAACGAAAGGACAAACATATTTGAGAAATAAACTAGATAAACTAGAGCATTAGTAGTATTTCATTTCAATGCTAAGAACGATACAAAGGATTGGGTATACAACACCAATGTAGATTAACAACACAAAGTATATGTCTCCATACGAGAACTTCATCATGGGGAACACAAGACCGATGAGTGTTAAGGCGATGAGTACGAAGGCGATGTAAACCATGTTGATGAGGAACCTTCTTGGTTTTGGTTTGAGATGAGATGATGTCACACCCCCAAATTACCTGTTTTGCAGTGGAATGGAATTCCTGGGGATTGACTGTCATAGCATCACAGTTACAGATATATTGAACGACCTAAAGTGTCGTTTGGAAAATACATCGTTTGATTTAATAAAATAATCAGAGTTTACAAAGTGTAGGTCCCAAATGAAAATCAACTTGTGCGGAAATAAATTTGTTACAATCCAAACGATGTTTTAAAGTTCATAAAACCCAAGTGAGACGCGTCGTCACCGTGACTCTATGATATGTCCACATGCATGCCATGAAGTGAATGCCTTAGATACCTGAGATAAAACATGCTAAAAATTGTCAACACAAAGGTTGAGTGAGTTCATAGAGTTTGCGTTGAAATGTAAAGCCTTTAAAAATCGTTTATGCAGCAAAGGCATTGTAAATCCACTCAGTCCCAAGTTCCGCCCATACAAAACTTGCAACCTGTGTGTTTGTAACCCATTGCCAAAATATGTATAGTTTATGTTCAAATGCATGATGTCAAATGAATTCACATAACAGTACATTACTTAATCTATCAATATTCAATTGATATAACACACATGAGTGTTGTTTCAAATAATTCCAAGACCATTAGTTCATGATTATACCAAGAAATTTAGTTCAATGATTATACCAAGACATTTAGCTCAATGATAATACCAAGACATTTTGTTCAATGATTATACCAAGACATTTAGCTCAATGATAATACCAAGACATTTAGTTCAATGATTATACCAAGACATTTAGCTCAATGATAATACCAAAACATTTAGCTCAATGATTATACCAAGACATTTAGCTCCGTGATTTAGGATATAGAATATGACTAAACATTCAGTTCAGATAAACATATAGTTTGCAAATAGTCATGAATGTCATAAAAGTTGATGAGCATGTATCTCCCCCAAAAGTAGTATAAAAACAATTGAAAATGGGGCTATGGAAACTCACCTGTTGCAATGATTATAATCACAAAAGTGGATACACCGAAATGTAGCGTGAATCTCTAAACTTGACCTATTATGAATGATATGATACATAATAAGTTATGATGTAATGTTATGCATGCAATTCGGATGATATCTATACCACTTATGAATTTTTGAAAATAATATTTCTCGTCGAGAAATAATCTTTTAACGTCTTGACCATTTTTAAATTACTTCAAATGTATTTACGTTGAAATGATATCCGACGATAATCATTTAGTGATTTATTATGAAATTATAACTTTTTGTCGAAAAATAATGTCGTTGAAATTTTCATGAAAGTGACTAAACAGCCTCGAAAAGCTAGTCGTAAAATGGTGTACGTCGAGTGTTAAGAAACGAACTCAACGGTTTTGGGAAGCTTGTATCATTATCTCAAAGTTTTAGCATTTAAGTTTTCGTCATAGAGGTTCCGATCATAGAGAAAAATATAGCTAAAGTATGGTACTTTTGCCCAAGATATAGTTTAAGGGTGGTTTTCGGCAAAGTTTAAGTGACCGTATTTTATTCGTTACAACTCCGCTTGATGAACGGTTGGATATTTTGGAAAATAGGCTAGGCGAACTTACTTTTACTAGAAGACATCATTTTGTAAAAAGTACTACATCCGTGTTAAAAACGACCCTCAACATGGTCCTTGTTTGCCGTAATACTTGTCTATTAGAAATTGAATAGTTTTTCTTATATATTAAAGTTGCGGCAACTTTGTTAAATCGCGTGTATAACTTAGTCGTTATAAGTCCGTTTTCTACGTTTTATATGTCCTTGATGATATGTTCATGAATTCGCAGCTAAACTATTAAGGTTATGCGAATTTGATACTCGTAAACATAGTTTACGATAAATGATGAAATAGTGAAACTTTTAAAGTTTGTAAAATGACCTGAAATTACGAGTTGTCACATTCGCCCAACCAAAAAGGAATTCAGTCCCTGAATTCAGTTCGTGTTAGTCTATCGAATTTTTGAGTTTGTGATGAATATCGAGGAGAGAAGACATGGAGATGTGTCGTTATGGTTATCGATGATTTAGAGCGTACAAAACATCATTGTAAAGAAAATATTGGATGAATCTCCCATGAATAACACTTTGACTTTTATGAATATGTGAAAACCCTGCTTGCACTAAGACTTATAAATAACTGCTCCCAACATAACATGATCCCTCCAGAATTAGACATAGTTAGCTAAGCTATGTATAATTAAGGAACGAGATCCCTCCAGAATTAGACATAGTTAGCTAGGCTATGTATAATTAAGGAACGATAATGTGACGTTCGGTTTAGTTGTTATAACTCTCGATGTTTACAGAGATCTAAACCTTGTAAGTGATAACGAATTAGAAGGAAAAGAAAGTACGCTTAATGAGAATATTTTACAACGAGTGGTTTATCAAAAGTAGTACATCTTAAGTCATAAGATCCGAATACGATGGAAGACATAAACTTAGTACGACATAGTACATAAGGAAAATTAAGACTGTTAGTTTCCAAACTTCTTCAGTCTTCCGCATTGTTGAGACCATGACGAGCTTCTCCTCTTTCTAATATGTATGCATTCCCATGAGCACCTTCAACTTGTTGACCTTGGTTTTGAGGACATTGATTCCGATAGTGTCCTTGTTCCCCACATCCGAAGCATATGACTACGGATTTACCTCTACAATTCCTGGCATGGTGTCCTAGTTTTTGACACTTATAGCACTTAACAGGGCAAAGACCCGAGTGATGATACTTACATCGATTGCATAGTGGGTAGTTTCCAGCATAACCTCTGCCTTCTATTGATGCAGCAACATAAACCATTGCGGTTTCTTGCCCTCTATTCTGTTGTTGATGATGATTAGTGTTACAGTTTTGGTTGTCGTTAACATAACCTTCTTGGTCATTTTCCCATTTCCTTTTGTTGTTGCTAGTTTGGTTGTTGTGGTTGTTGTTACGGTTATTGTTGATAATGTTTTCCCCTTTCACGACTTGAGCCATGAGTTTTTGAGTTATCCTGATAGTTTCTTCAATTGTTTGTGGATCGGAAGAAGTTACATCTCCTTGAATACATTGTGGAAGTCCTCCAATGAAATTTTCCAGTAGTTTCTCATTGTCCGAAACCATTGATGGACATAGTGCAGCCAATTCTTGAAACCTCCTAATGTAGGTCTCGATGTCATAACCAACATTCACTAACTCATAAAATTCCGTTTCTAATTTCTTCACCTCCGTGCGTGGACAATACTTCTTTGTCAACAACCTCTTGAATTGATCCCACGTGAGCTTGTAAGCATTTTCGATACCAATAGGCTGCGCATACGAATTCCACCATGACATTGCGCCATCTAAGAGTGTACCAGTGGCAAACTTCACCTTGTAGTCATCTGGGCAATTGCATAGAAGAAACACATACTCCATCTTCTCAAACCATCAAACCATAGCAGTGGCTCCTTCTGTGCCTTTGAACTTTGTAGGATCACAGTTCTAAAAGTCCTTGTATGTACAATTTCGAACTCCAGACCCTCCTGCAGCTCCTGTAGCAGTAGCAAGTCTAGCAGCTTCAGCAGCAGCCGTGGCCTCAGCAGCAGCAGCTACCGTTTCTCGTTCTTTCCTTAGTGCCTCGGCTATACTATCCTCTATATACCTTTGGATAGCAGCTGGTGTCATTTCTGGTGCAGCTTTCTTCGGTGCCATAACTCTTCAAGATAAGAGGAAAGGTGAGACGTAGCAAAGTCCTATGTTAAGAATAAGCGCTCTAAAGAGATGTGATGTGAGGTGATAAATTTGAGGTTATGTTTCAAAATAATCGACGGGTTCCTAAAAGATGGGTTATGAGGTGTCGTAAGTGCTTCAATTGTATGATGTTCTAGTGACTTAATGTGTGAATAACGTGTAACTCGACATGTTAGTGGTGAAACAAAGGAGTGAGAGTGACTTCGCCCTACTTAAAGGTTTTATCTCGGCATTCGACGTTATCGGTGATGAATCAGCTGATATTAAAATTGTGATGGGGAATGACAAGGCATTCTCCACGTTGGAGTAGGAGGAAATGATAATGGGATGGGTATTTAAAGGCATCTATGTGACAATCGATTTGAAATGAAAGTAAATAACTCGAAAAATGTACGTATAAACCGCATGTAAAGTGAACATGCACTTATGATGAAATGATAAGATGCTATGATGATGTAGTTATAGTCTAGGGTCAATGATGCAACCTAGTTCTCTATAATGAAGCTCTGATGCCAATCTGTCACACCCCCAAATTACCTGTTTTGCAGCGGAATGGAATTCCTGGGGATTGACTGTCATAGCATCACAGTTACAGATATATTGAACGACCTAAAGTGTCGTTTGGAAAATACATCGTTTGATTTAATAAAATAATCAGAGTTTACAAAGTGTAGGTCCCAAATGAAAATCAACTTGTGCGGAAATAAATTTGTTACAATCCAAACGATGTTTTAAAGTTCATAAAACCCAAGTGAGACGCGTCGTCACCGCGACTCTATGATATGTCCACATGCATGCCATGAAGTGAATGCCTTAGATACCTGAGATAAAACATGCTAAAAGTGTCAACACAAAGGTTGAGTGAGTTCATAGAGTTTGCGTTGAAATGTAAAGCCTTTAAAAATCGTTTATGCAGCAAAGGCATTGTAAATCCACTCAGTTCCAAGTTCCGCCCATACAAAACTTGCAACCTGTGTGTTTACAACCCATTGCCAAAATATGTATAGTTTATGTTCAAATGCATGATGTCAAATGAATTCAAATAACAGTACATGACTTAATCTATCAATATTCAATTGATATAACACACATGAGTGTTGTTTCAAATAATTCCAAGACCATTAGTTCATGATTATACCAAGACATTTAGTTCAATGATTATACCAAGACATTTAGCTCAATGATAATACCAAGACATTTAGTTCAATGACTATACCAAGAAATTTAGCTCAATGATAATACCAAGACATTTAGTTCAATGATTATACCAAGACATTTAGCTCAATGATAATACCAAGACATTTAGCTCAATGATTATACCAAGACATTTAGCTCCGTGATTTATGATATAGAATATGACTAAACATTCAGTTCAGATAAACATATAGTTTGCAAATAGTCATGAATGTCATAAAAGTTGATGAGCATGTATCTCCCCCAAAAGTAGTATAAAAACAATTGAAAATGGGGCTATGGAAACTCACCTGTTGCAATGATTATAATGACAAAAGTGGATACACCGAAATGTAGCGTGAATCTCTAAACTTGACCTATTATGAATGATATGATACATAATAAGTTATGATGTAATGTTATGCATGCAATTCGGATGATATCTATACCACTTATGAATTTTTGAAAATAATATTTCTCGTCGAGAAATAATCTTTTAACGTCTTGACCATTTTTAAATTACTCCAAATGTATTTACATTGAAATGATATCCGACGATAATCATTTAGTGATTTATTATGAAATTATAACTTTTTGTCGAAAAATAATGTCGTTGAAATTTTCATGAAAGTGACTAAACAGCCTCGAAAAGCTAGTCCTAAAATGGTGTACGTCGAGTGTTAAGAAACGAACTCAACGGTTTTGGGAAGCTTGTATCATTATCTCAAAGTTTTAGCATTTAAGTTTTCGTCATAGAGGTTCCGATCATAGAGAAAAATATAGCTAAAGTATGGTACTTTTGCCCAAGATATAGTTTAAGGGTGGTTTTCGGAAAAGTTTAAGTGACCGTATTTTATTTGTTACAACTCCGCTTGATGAACGGTTGGATATTTTGGAAAATAGGCTAGGCGAACTTACTTTTACTAGAAGACATCATTTTGTTAAAAGTACTACATCCTTGTTAAAAACGACCCTCAACATGGTCCTTGTTTTCCGTAATACTTGTCTATTAGAAATTGAATAGTTTTTCTTATATATTAAAGTTATGGCAACTTTGTTAAATCGCGTTTATAACTTAGTCGTTATAAGTCCGTTTTCTACGTTTTATATGTCCTTGATGATATGTTCATGAATTCGCAGCTAAACCATTAAGGTTACGCGAATTTGATACTCGTAAACATAGTTTACGATAAATGATGAAATAGTGAAACTTTTAAAGTTTGTAAAATGACCTGAAATTACGAGTTGTCACAGATGAGATGAGGAGGAAGATGAAGTTTTAAATGAGAGGTAATTTTTAAAAGTGGAAGATTCGAAAAATTGAGGATTTGGTGGAGTGGACGTCGGAGGGAGATTTATGGGGAAGGAGTAATTTTTGAGATTTATGTTTTGTTATATTATTAGAAATATATGATTTTTGGATTAAATGAAATAAAACACAAATTTTATAAACCTCGACTTTAGACGAAAGAGCAACACATATGCGAGAAAATTTTCCTAACGAAGCTACGTGTAATATATGAATTTGCACAAAAGATAATCATATAAATTCCTGTGTAAGCATACTTATTTATTAAGCTAATGTTCTTTAAATATAAGTGGAAAAACATACATCTAATGCACTTACGAATGTCTTTACGAATGTCACAACAAATGTCAGTAGACAATTCCAGTTCCTTCGTGTTTAAGATACCTTCTTAGGGAAGGTATTCTTGTTACCAAGCAATTCCTATGGCTTGGTAGGTATGAGCATTAACTAAGAAACATGACAAAGAAGGTTAGTGCAATTAAATAAATAGTAAAAAAATGTTGTCATCTAATCAACATCCAAACAAGGTGTTTTAAAAACATGGTGTTTGTTTTTGTAAAAGTCCTTCTTTGTAGTTTTCAATTAAACACAGATTGTATCAAGTTATTAAAGTACAATATACTTTAAGAAATTTGGTAACGAAGCTCTGATGGCAATTGTGGAAAACTAGAAGGGGGGGTTGAATAGTTTTACCGATTAAAACTTGGTTTTAAACTATTTAGATCAACTTATGTCAATCTATTAAACATGTGTGTTGGATGTTGATAGACAAGCATATATAAGTATGTAATGAAAACATAAGGAGTAAGAAGCACAAAACCACAACGCGAGTATTTATAGTGGTTTGGCTACAAGGACACCTTTCTTGCCCAACTCCAGTCCCCGAGTCACCTACTCGAGAGTTCATAAACACTACACGACACCAACTCCTTATAGCAAAAAAAGCCTTCACAACGTTGCCTACTCTTTATCCGGTATAAGGCTAGATACCGTGTTCTTCCACGAGGTAGAACCAACCTATCACAACGTCGCCTAGCCTTTATCCAGTACTAGGCTAGATACCGAGTTCCATTACAATGGAGGAACTACTACCCAACACTACAACAGCAACTAATCCCAAAGGAGATCTACTCCTTATAACAACATCAATAAGGATATCAATACCCTTTGACCCAATACAAATCTATCTTGTACATCGAATCACACCATATCGAATGTACACCTTAGGCACGTTTCACTAATGCCTTTGACTCGACCTCCAAGGCACCCTTCACTAATGCCTTGTGACTTGACTTCTAGACATCCTTCACTAATACCTTTAGCCTTGACTTCTACGCACCCTTCACTAGTGCTTTCAATACAGACGTTCGACACCTTTCACTAATGTCTTCGTCTTGACTCTTTTAGAAATCTTTCACTAATGTCTTCAACACTACACTTCTTATGAGAAAGAAGAGAACTATCAACAAGAGAACCTCAGTAGTCTTGATGATATCGAAGCATGGCAACTCATGGACTTGAGCTTGCTCCTCTTCAAAAGATGGTGATCTCGCCTTTAATAGGAACCTAGAGAATCACACAAAAACAAAACTACATACATAGATCACTTGGATCTAGAATTAGAGATTTTATAACTCAAAGAGAAAATATGTGAGAGAGGGGTGAGAAACAATGAAGAAATGGCTCACTATTTATAAAGAGAAAATGGCAACTGTTCCACGGATCCCTCACTTGAGGGATCCGTCTAGTGTATTACTGGGGATCCGTGGGACACTCCCTTTTCCCCATGGGTTTTGGGTCATGGGTCATGGGTCATGGGTTATGGATCATGGGTATCCAAGTAGAGACAATGTATCTACAAGATGCAATGCATCTAGTCCATGGTTTATGGACTAAAACCATGGGCCATGGATTAAAACTATGGGCCATGGATATTATTCATATATGACTTATGCATCATGTCATGCAATGGGTTATGGGTCAAGCTCCATGGGTATGGGTCATGGACTTTGGGTTGTACCCAACTACATTCAATGTATTTGGTCAATGGGTCAAATACTTAAGTTTCTACCCAATTGTATCACCTATTATAATACATACTAGTTATGTATATATTCACCCAATATGTAAACACTAGTTGTTATACATATGTATTACTAAATCATAAAAACACTTATACTTGTTTTAGTGTTTTATGTGAAAACGTAAGTGTGTTAGAAAACTATTGGCTCAAACCATTTACGTATTTTATTTGTTTCGTTAAAATGATTTTACGTTTGTTATCGACAAAACATTAGAAGACCGTAAAATATAAATAAACATTTTTACGGCTTATTTGTATTAACAATCTCCCCCTTTTTGTTGATGACAAAACATAAAATTATTTTAAGGAAAAACTAAAATTCATAAAAGTTTGAATTTGTAGTTTTTACTTTCTTCTCCCCCTTTTTGTCGAAACAAAAAGAGCTTAGGAAAGGAACTAACACATTTTTTAAGAAAAAAATGTGAGTGAAAAAGATAGAGAGCAAGTGGCAGGAAGAGTTCTCGTCTTAACTCCCCCTTGACGAGTCCATCCCTTTGTGAGGGCGTCAAGAAAAAAATACTAAGCTAGTTCATTTGCAACTAAGTTTGCAAAAGATTTTGTCTAAGTGACGAATATGCTCCCCCTTGATGATTGCAACTTTGCAAAGGGACGTCATGAAATGTAATCCTAATATTGCAAGTGATTTTGCAATGTATTGCTTTGACACAAATCTCCCCCTAGCTTAAGGTGTCAAAGTATTCACGTGTAAATTGAAAATCTACCAAACAAAGGTTAGAAAACAAGTATATAGTGCATAATCTCCAGCAAATATAACTCAAGTTAGTAGAAAACTAGTCTTCTGTTGCGTGGATCCCACGGTTCCCTCCTTGGAGGGATCCGTCTAGTCAAAACGTAGGGATCTGTCTGACTGTAGCTAAAATAGAGCAAATGTGATGTACAAAAAGATGTTGACATCAAAATGAGATATGTATTAGACCAATAATCATATACTCATAAATATAGCAAATATCATGTAATTTCGTTTAGTAAAACTAGAGACATGATATACATAGCTCTAAAAACTTAGAAAATGAACAATACATGACTTTGAGATACTAGACTATCTAAGTCGCGCTTGATACTAGGTCACCACTAGAATCCTCTTGCTCAAGTTTGTTTCGATTTAATCTCGTCGAAACATTCGAGGAGGTGATAGAACATGAAACGTTGATCTTCACGTACTTTATGTATCAAACTTTCAACATGTTGACAATGATAACAATCTTTGTCATGGCTAGGTAGTGGTGATGAAAGAAAGGAAATTGCTTGATGTGAAAGATCAAGTGAAGTGGGTTGAGGAGCCTCAAATGAGGGAGGGATTGGCTGAGGCGCATTCGAAGACGGCTCGACCAAGAATGATGGTGGTGGTAGAGAGGTGTCAACTTTCATGTGGTCGGGTGGTTGACTTTGATGATTTCTCATAATCGAAATGGGATTATTTGATGGTGATGGAGAAAAGGAAGCCAGAGCTAATGTTGACTGAACACCTTGATTTAGTTCCACTATTCCTCCTAATGAGGAGAATGTTGCCGGTGGTGGAGGATGAGATGGCCTAGGAGGCAAATCCTCTAGATTGTAGAGATGTAGTGATGAAAGTGGAGTGGTGAATGATAGGGCTTTAGGCACCAATGGTGATGGTTTAGTAGAAATGGGATTGTTTGGTTTAAGAGGTATGGTGGTGTTTGGCATTGGTAGTTTTGTGAGAACTATCCTCTTAGGGATTGGTTTGAATGGTTAAGTTGGTGGAGGAGAAATCCTAGCATTTGTGGATTTAATCAGAGATGATTCGTTGAAGAAATTTCGTGTACAACCCGAGCAATTTTCTTGGGTGGTCCTTTGGTGGATGAGTTACCACTTGGAGCTTTTCTCATGATGAGATGACTCAAAGAGGTTTGTAAAGGTTTCTAAGTGCTGAAAATGAGGATGAAGATGATGACTTTAGGAGTCCTAACAATCTGGTTTATAAAGCAAGGGATTTGGCAAGTGCATTCAAGACTTAGGCCACTAACATTCCTTGGAATGTGATGATTAGCATGCACAATAGTCAACTTCAGAGTTGTACTGATCTAGGAGCTTAATTAAGATGAGATGGAGTGTTCAAGTTAGCAAGATGAGCTTGAAATGATTGTGTTAGCTAGAGTTGACATGAATCTGTCACGCGGATCCCACGGTTCCCTTCAAAGAGGGATCCGACTAGGCTAATCCTAGGGATCCGGCTCTCAGCAGCTAGGAAAAGATAACAATGATGTTTGTAAGGTCTAATACGTATACCTTCTTGAGTGTTTCAGTCCATCTAAGTGTCTTAAATGAAAGGGTACTTAAATGCTTAAGGGCAATGAGTGATGTAGCTAATGATTGCCTTTTATGGAAGATATTTGAACTTTTATGAGTACCAATGAATGACCAAAGATGACACCAAAGATTTGAGAGTGTCAAATGGAGCTAAATGATCCTAGAGACCAGATAGTAACTTAAGATACTGTTTTGGAGGATATCCTAAAAGCAAAAGATGGAAAAGCTAGAATTTGACCCATTTCGACTTATTTTGAGGTAAGGATGACTACAATCAATTTGCTAAAATTGAAATATTTGTAAAGCTAGATGTATTACCATGTGAGGGATTATGTGTGAGTATAAGAGCGGAAGAGTAATGAGTTTTGATGAAATGATAGATCTACAAACGCCTTGAGTGTGATCTAAGTGAGTTATGCGTGAGTTTGAAACTTTTACTCAGCTTGATAAGAACTCAATTTGTCCTAAGAAACTATGTCTAGCTTAGTGTGAAGTGATCTAAAGACATGTTTTGAAATATAATGATTGCAACTGCATTTTGGTTTTCCGGTTCCCACGGTTCCCTGGGAGTAGGGATCCGTCTAGCACAAACTTTGGGATCCATCTTTCTACTAAACAGAACCTTTACAAAAGGTATGCAAGGGTTGCACAAGGCATCATATTTCAAAGTTAGTGTTTTCTAAGAGGCTATAACACTAATATAGTGGAGATATCAAATGTTAAATGTTTTATTTCATGAAGGAAATTACATTACATTGATAAAGCATGAATACTAAGGATCAACCTTATTTTGAAGGAAAACTAAGTTTCTTGAGCGTTTTCGCTAGATGGATCATCAAATGGTTGATGAGTGTTTGCTGATTCAGGAATGAAGAAAGTCTTCATAAGAGATGTGTTTAGAGGTTCTATCATCTTCTTCACAAGTACGTACAACGGACTTTGAAATTGTGGGTGGAAGTACATGATGTGATGATAAAGGCGTGTCAAGAACATTCCATAAGGGATTAGTTTATTCTTGGATCCTTGAAGATTAACAATTCACCTTGCGAAGAAGTAGGCGAGATTGTATGGTTGTTGTGGTAGCAAACAATACATTATGTGAGCACAACAAGCGGGAAGGATTTCTCGATTTCCCCTAAGACTCCAAACATTTTCACGCAGGATGAGTGCGAGAGCCTTGTACTCTTCTTGGATATCCCATATATATATATAATGTTTGGATAGGAGTAATAGGGTCGAGGTTTGCATATTATGCGAGTCAAGTCTTGCGGGGAAGGTAAGTGTGAACAATATGGACTATTTTCTTCACGAAAGTTGAAGAGAGAATCAAGAGACCAATCTTCGGTGAAGGCACATTGTCCATGATTTGGAAGTCGGAGGATGTGAGCAAATTGCCCAAGGGTTAACAGAAACTTTTGGTTTTTGATCCAAAACCAAAAAGATAGAGAGCGATCCTCGTTACGAACGAGTTCAACTTGACGAAAGAATTCCAATACAAACCTTGGACATATTTTCTCATTAATTTCGAGAAGACATTCCAATCCTATGGTTCGGAAAGAGGTATTGATACCTTCTTCGTATTGTAGAGGAGTTTCGACAATACGTCCTTCATGGAAGTGACGGGTTTCGAGATTATTGAACCCACGGACATGATTGCCAGGTGTGTTGGGTTCAAGAGAGATGTTAGGGGTGTAGACGCAAGAGAGTGAAAAATCGAACTCATACTCATGCGACATAGCAAGACCTATAGAAGTGAAGAGTTAATAAAATGGGACGTATTACAAATAAAACAATGATTACCTAACGTTTTTACTAGATGTTTATTAACAATGATAATTAACTCACTTAATGTTTTGACATTCTAGTAGAATATTTCTTTTAGGAGGAAAACGGTTTTTGTATTGCATGAAAGAAAAACTGTTATCCAGAAGGACGGTTCCCACGGTTCCATTCCATGATGGATCCGGCTAGTATACCAACAGGGATCCGTGGATCTGTAATGACAGAAAGAAAAGGGTTTGGATGAAAAGAGATTTTTTGCATCTTATATGTTTATACAAAAGTATGTATTTTAGCCAATGTTTACTTTAGCATGCATTGTCGGTTTCTAATGTATCTTAAGACCAAAAATACGAAAGATAAAAAGTAAACGAAAGGACAAACATATTTGAGAAATAAACTAGATAAACTAGAACATTAGTAATATTTCATTTCAATGCTAAGAACGATACAAAGGATTGGGTATACAACACCAATGTAGATTAACAACACAAAGTATATGTCTCCATACGAGAACTTCATCATGGGGAACACGAGACCGATGAGTGTTAAGGCGATGAGTACGAGGGCGATGTAAACCATGTTGATGAGGAACCTTCTTGGTTTTGGTTTGAGATGAGATGAGATGAGGTGAGATGAGGAGGAAGATAAAGTTTTGAATGAGAGTAAATTTTTAAAAGTGGAAGATTTGAAAAAGTGATGATTTGGTGGAGTGGACGTCAGAGGGAGATTTATGGGGAAGGAGGAATATTTGAGATTTGTGTTTTGTTTTATTATTAGAAAGATATGAATTTTGGATTAAATGAAATAAAACAAAAATTTTATAAACTTCGACTTTAGACGAAAGAGCAACACGTATGTGAGAAAAATTTCCTACCGAAGCTACGTGTAATATATGAATTTGCACAAAAGATAATCATATAAATTCCTATGTAAGCATACTTATTAATTAAGCTAATGTTATTTTGAGATAAGTGGAAAAACATACCTCTAACGCACTTAGGAATGTCTTTACAAATGACACAACAAATGTCAGTAGACAATTCCGGTTCCTTCGTGTTTAAGATACCTTCTTAAGGAAGGTATTCTTGTTACCAAGCAATTACTATAGCTTGGTAGGTATGAGCTTTAACTAAGCAACATTAAAAAGAAAGTTAGTACAATTAAATAAATAGTAAAAAAATGTTGTCATCTAATGAACATCCAAACAAGGTGTTTTAAAAACATGGTGTTTGTTTTTGTAAAAGACCTTCTTTGTAGTTTTCAATTAAATACGGATCGTATCAAGTTTTTAAAGGACAACATACTTTAAGAAACTTGGTAACGAAGCTCTTATGCCAATTGTGGAAAACTAGAAGGGGGGGTTGAATAGTTTTACCGATTAAAACTTGGTTTTAAACTATTTAGATCAACTTATGTCAATCTATTAAACATGTGTGTTGGATGTTGATAGACAAGCATATATAAGTATGTAATGAAAAGATAAGGAGTAAAAAGCACAAAACCACAACGCGAGTATTTATAGTGGTTTGGCTACAAGGACACCTTCCTTGCCCTAATCCACTCCCCGAGTCACCTACTCGAGAGTTCGTAAACACTACACGACACCAACTCCTTATGGCAGAGAAGCCTTCATAACGTTGCCTACTCTTTATCCGGTATAAGGCTAGATACCGGGTTCTTCCACGAGGTAAAACCAACCTATCACAACGCCTCCTACCTTTTATCCGGTACTAGGCTAGATACCGAGTTCCATTACAATGGAGGAACTACTGTCCAACACTACAACAACAACTAACCCCAAAGGAGATCTACTCCTTATAACAACTTCAACAAGGATATCAATATCCTTTGACCCAATACTAATATGTCTTGTACATCGAATCACACCATATCAAATGTACACCTTAGGCACCTTTCACTAATGCCTTTGACTCGATCTCCAAGGCACCCTTCACTAATGCCTTGTGACTTGACTTCTAGACATCCTTCACTAATGCCTTTAGCCTTGACTTCTAAGCCCCCTTCACTAGTGCTTTCAATACGGACATTCGACACCTTTCACTAATGTCTTCGTCTTGACTCTGTTAGACATCTTTCACTAATTTCTTTAACACTACACTTCTTATGAGGAAGAAGAGAACTATCAACAAGAGAACCTCAGTAATCTTGATGATATCGAAGCATGGCAACTCATGGACTTGAGCTTGCTCATCTTCAAAAGATGGTGATCCCTCCTTTAAGAGGAACCTAGAGAATCACACAAAAACAAAACTACATACATAGATCTAGAATTAGAGACTTTGTAACTCAAAGAGAAAATATGTGCGAGAGGGGTAAGAAACAATGAAAAAATGGCTCACTATTTATAGAGAGAAAATGGCTTCTATTCCACGGATCCCTCACTTGAGGGATCCGTCCAGTGTATTACTGGGGATCCGTGGGACGCTCCCTTTTCCCATGGGTTTTGGGTCATGGGTCATGGGTTATGGATCATGGGTATCCAAGTAGATACAATGTATCTACAAGATGCAATGCACCTAGTCCATGGTTTATGGATTAAAACCATGGGTCATGGATTAAAACTATGGGCCATGGATATTAGCCATATATGACTTATGCATGATGTCATGAAATGGGTTATGGGTTAAGCTCCATGGGTATGGGTCATGGAATTTGGGTTGTACCGAATTACATTCAATGTATTTGGTCAATGGGTCAAATACTTAAGTTTCTACCCAATTGTATCACCCATTATAATACATACTAGTTGTGTATATATTCACCCAATATGTAAAGACTAGTTGTTATACATATGTATTACTAAATCATAAAAACACTTATACTTGTTTTAGTGTTTTATGTGAAAACGTAAGTGTGTTAGAAAACTATTGGCTCAAACCATTTACGTATTTTATTTGTTTCGTTAAAATGATTTTACGTTTGTTATCTACAAAACATTAGAAGATCGTAAAATATAAATAAACGTTTTTACGGCTTATTTGTATTAACAATATTTATTGATTTGATGATACAAAAATGACTAAGATCCAAGATGGAATTCTAGAAAAGATGGAGGATTCTAAA
The DNA here is from genome assembly GCA_910596185.1 of Chrysanthemum makinoi. Lineage (NCBI taxonomy): Eukaryota > Viridiplantae > Streptophyta > Magnoliopsida > Asterales > Asteraceae > Chrysanthemum > Chrysanthemum makinoi. The sequence continues at coordinate 220,633,317 of OU343223.1, read as the reverse complement.
AGACTTGTTTAAAAAGAAAAAGATAAAGATTGGAAAAGATTTTGTATCCTAATACAATTAGGTTTCCTTTGTAAGTCTAGATGGAACTCTATAAATAAAGAGATCCCTAGACATAGTTTTTGTATGTGTTCATTCATGATTTAGAAACACAAAAACGATCTCCTCACTGGAGATCATTTACGCCTCAAGGTTTAGGTTTTCTTGATCCTTGTTACAAGTTGTGTTACACGTTCTATCTTGATCAGATAGAATTGGGGCATGTATGATGTTAAACCTTGTTAATAACAAAGTTTTTTGTTTAAATCCGTTGTGCATATTGTTTATCTTTGTTATTTATCCTAGTTGAGTCTACAACGATATTCACAATTGGTATCAGAGCCAGGTGGCTCTTGACCTAGGATCTACAAGGTTTTATTATTAAAGAAAGTAAGCGAATCGGTCTTTAGGGTTTTCTTAAGAAATCATTGTTTTGGATTTTTGGGTTTGATCTTAATCGTTTTTTAAGATTTAGTTGCTGCTGCTGTCGATCACTCACTAAATTGTTAATGAATCATGGGTCGGTGGTAGTATTTTTTTTATCCTACGTTATTCTCGTTACTCATTGAATCGTTATTCATCCTACATTATAATCATTATTCATCATGGGTCGATTATACTTTGCATGCTACATCTTTATTATTAATTGAAAGATTCCATGATTTGCTACTCAATAATTTGCGTCACGTGGGTCGGTGGTTCATTAGTTTATGTGATTCAATTGGCTTTACGTGGAATTATTGATATTATATTGTGGGTCGACTATTAATTGTTAATTAGTTTATTTTGCATTAATCTATTGCTGCTACGGTTTCGTTGTTTGGAGATTGTTATTGGCTGTGGTTTTAACAAGAGATGGACAAAAGGTTTCTTTAGAAAACTAACGTGGGCAAAAGAAGTGAATACAGTTTATGCTGCTATGCATTTTTACTACTGCTACGATGTGTTAATACTGCTCCATGTTACCAAACAGTTCCAAAGGTGATCAAACGATTAAAACAGTTGTTATAGTTTCAACACTTACTACTGCTATTATTGTTTATGCTGCCATTGGTATTTTAGTACTGCTCGTTGTTTTTAATGCTGCTCCTTATTGAAGAATTGTGCTGCTCGTGGTAACTTAATGTTGCTCATTATAATTTACTACTGCTACTTATGTTTATGCTGTTGTGACCTCTTAGTACTGCTATGTCGCTTCTATTAAAGAGGCTGTGTGCTTTGATGGTCAATCATTCTCGTGGGTACTCGATTAATTTTGGATTTCTAGGCTTATAATGTAAGGTTTTACTGTTTTATTGGCCGCATGCTCTACGAGGGATGTTAGATGAATAATGGTCGACATGCTTGAACATATTTGTGGGTTGTTTGAGATTCTAATGTGGAATCTGGATTTAATGTGAATGATATTAAACGCTAATGTAAATAAAGCTAGTTTTGGTGAGTTGAATTGTTTTTCAACGATGAACTTTATTCTGTTTACTAACAAGTCGTTCATATTACTACTATCATTTTTGGATAAGTTGTGGTTTCTATCTTTGTTCGATATCGGGCAGTACATGGATTTTGTTCTCGGCTGAGTATGAAGATGTCGGACAACACACACAGAAGATTAATTTGGCTTTAAATGTTCTTAAACATTTAAAAGGCTTGTCTATTGGATTTATTTGGATTAGTTGATTACGGAGATGATTTTTTATCACTTATTTGAAGTTGAACTGGAGGTTCACAAATGCGGGTTCTTAGTATATCTTTTAGCAGGAGATAACTTGTTCGTGCTTATAACGTTGTGATAAAGACTTGTTAAATATAGCAATTGGTTTTTGCTGTCACTTAAAGGAGTTACATTGTAGTGCTCAGTGCCTCATAGAATATGGGGATTTTTTCAAGAGGCTGCGATCTACTTATACTTTTGGTGTTTGTATAAGTTCAAAGTCACGTGGATAGTACAAGACAAAATACATAAGTTTGGGTTGTTTTACTTCAGCATCAAGTTCATTATACTTAGTTTTCTTCAACAGTAATCATTACAAGAAGCCTACAGAATTGGAGATTCAATAAATGTTTAATACATGGATTTCAGGGGAAGCATATTATAGAGTGTTTAATCATTTGCATGCACCACATGAGGGGAAGGTTTTTACTACTGCTAGTTTAAGTTTCTACAGCCTTATATTTATTTTTAGTTGCGAAAATCTTTATGGAGGGTAATTTGAGACATCGAAAGGCTTGGATTAGAAGTTTTATGTATGATTAATAGTTGCAAAGATCATGGTTGTTTGTGTTCACTGTCCCCTAATGGATAATGACAAAAAAAAGGAAGAAGATGTTACAAAGGAAACAAGAAACAAGTTTATGAAGATCTGAACTTAAGGTGAAGCTCAGATTTGAAGATGTACAAGATCAAGATGCTTCAAGTGCTCAAGATGTTTTGTCATCATCAAATAGGGGAATATTGTTGAGATATTTATTGATTTGAAGATACAAAAAGGACTAAGATCGCCAAGATGGAATTCTAGAAAAGATGGAGGATTCTAGAAGACTTGTTTAAAAAGAAAAAGATAAGTATTATGTACGATTTTTTTTCCTAATTGAATTAGGTTTCCTTTGTAAGTATAGGTGGAAATCTATAAATAAAGAGATCCCTAAACATAGTTTTAAGTATATGTTTATTCGTGATTTAGAAACACAATGATGATCTCCCCATTGGAGATCGTCACGACTCAAGGTTTAGGTTTCCTTGATGTAACATATTGGATTTCACAAACACACTAAACCAATTATCAAATAGGCGAATACAAGAGGTTTTAGAGAGAGAAAGAGTTAGAGGTTTGGGAACTTAGTGAGAGAAAATGAAAGTATTATTATGAGCTCCAACTCTCTACCTTGGGAGGTAGAGAGTATTTATAGTCCTTACATAAATCGCCACCTACGGGCTGTGGATCAGGCATACAGTGGGTAAAGACATGTCCGTCCTCCATGGTGTTACTAAACTAAATACTACTTAACATTAAACAATCTACGACTACGAGCTTTCTAACGATTACATATACTTGAGGTGACCGACTCTTTAATGACTGGATTTTCTAAATCCTAACAATCTCCCCCTAAGGGAGGTCACCTCAAAAATACATTGAATACAAACAGATATTACATTAAAATTATTCTTGGATTCTTGTTAAAGTTCTTTTCTCTGAAGCTCGTAGTCATCGATTCTTCATTATTGCATGTTTGGTTAATCCAAGTGGGGTTTTTGCACCATAGAGTCATTGTACTTTTTAAAAATGTTCATTTAGGTCATTGTAGTATTTTTGTATGTATTCAAGTCATTGTACTATTATTTAAACTTAATAGAGTAACTAAACTTTTAGAACTCATACGATAGAGTCACTCATACTTCATGTCAACTCCACATCAACTTTCATGTGATAAAAAAAGTCCACATTATTAAGTATGACACCTCATCATTATTTTCACGTCACAATTTTATATTTAGAATTTTTCTTTTCGCAAATTTAGTACTTCTATTTATTTATTTTTATAAAACCTTAATTATATTATTTAATGCTAATTTGTATTTATTCGTACATCAATTGCAATCAACCAAGCTTGTTTATAAGTTTTAACAATCATAACTTAAAATGTTACAATTTTTAATAGTTTATACAATTCTTATGCATAACGCCAAGTACGAGTATCGTGTTACAATTGTATGCCTAAACTTATAGTATGACTTGATGAAGACAATATTGAGATTAGTACTTTTGGTTTTACTCCGCCCAAATATATGTAAACATCGCATTAGGTTAACCAATTTAAGCTTGTTTAAATGTTCGGTTAGAATGTTAAGTGTTTGGTTACAATATGCATAAAAAAAATTAAATTAAATTTAACATATACAACTGTTTTTTATAAAGATAAGCATATATTGATTGTCAAAAAAATACAACAAAAATGACATGAGTTATTTGATAACATAGAGGTTGGAGTGGAGTTAAAAAAGGAGTATATATGATTTAATTGTGTAATTTCTCAAAGTTTAGTTAGTATTTCAATTATAAATAATAGTAGAGTGACTTGAATGAACAAAAAATTAGTACAATGACCAAATTAAACATTTATAAAAAGTACAATGACCTTTGAATGCAAAAACCCATCCAAGTGGAGGTCTTTATCTGATCCACGTGATAATGAGTTTTGAGCCAGCTTTGAGATCATCAGCAATCTTAAATCTCTGACTCATCCTTTGTGGTGTTGGTATTATGTGTTGTTGTGACTTTTGGACCGACATGCTCACATTGTGGATCATGATTTCTTCTCATCAGAGTAGCGGAAGCTTTCGTTGATTCATGACATTGTCAGCAGTGTAGCAGAAGCATGGAGTGAAAATATCAGAGTCATTGATGCACTAATCATGATTTCTTTAGAAGTGAATGTGTTGTGTGAGCATGCGGCTATGGATTGACCGCTTCATTCTGATCAGCTGCAAACGTCGGGTGTACTTGCATACAACAGTTAGCAATAAAGTGCACGAAAGTGTCTTTGATCACTTTCGTTGAATTGAGGTACACGGCCCACGGTTCCCCGTTGATCAGTACAAGTACTGCCTGTGATCAGGTATAATTTCAAAGAATTTCCTTGACAGGTTTTCGTAGCTGCTCTAGCTGTTCTCAAACCGGAACGTCTCAAAGAAGACAACGCGGAGTGAGTGAACCATCGAATTGAGATTCACTGATTGATGAAAAGAGATTTGAAAAACAATCGTGTACCACACAATAGAAATTTTTTTTGCAATACAACGAAGGTTTTAATGAAAATCAATTATCAATCATAAACACCTTTTATTTTGAAATATTAGTACACAGTCGATGTGCTAAAGAAAATAATTTGTAAGCACAACGACCGGTTTTTCAAAGGTATCCGTCAATCCATAACCTGAACTAGGATTGAATCATAATTATGACTCGCCCCATTGTTTCCGTTCAGTTTTAACATGGTTGATCTATTGGATAGATCTCACATGCCACCCACCAGGAGCTTGTTTGATGTTGGCTCCAGAAGGCTTTCCATCTTCATTGTGAATATGTTAGCATATTACTCAGATGTTCTGGCAATACCACAAGGATAATGCGTAGGACTCATAAGATATAATCTCTCCTTCCACATTGTGTGAAACAGAGAGTCTTCATTGACAGTGTCCTAAGGAGATTTATTTGATGATCTCGTGGCTCTAGACTCAATAGTGCACATTTGGTTCCTATGCCGGAGACTAGGGAGAGGGTCTCCTTCTTCAATATCAACAAACTCTAAGAGAAAGTCGATAGATAATGTAGGTTCCCCGTGAGAATAAAACAAGTCCTTTTAAGAGGAACTTGAGTAGCTTGGGAAGTTGTAGTGCAGTGCGTCACTGGGTCCATGACGTCTTGTCTTCAATACCGATGTTACCTTGGTAACCACCAGTAGCATATGAAATGAACCCGGTTTCTGCCCTAAGGTTGAATTAATTGAGGGCTATTTCTTTTCACCCTTTTCTCATTTCATTTCTTTTTCATTCTTCAACCCCTTCAGTGCTTACCAAGACTTCATAACCAGAACCTTGTTGGGTTTATTCCGGTACTAGCTCAGTCTCAGTCCGCACTCTTCCCATATCTCACTTTTCTCCTTTTTTCATCAAACCTAAGGACTTCTACACTATCTAGTGGATTGTCCCTGGGTAGATCCCTCCGGTTCTGGCAGATCATGGGAACAAATACCTAACCTTATCATCCTTATATCATCATACATAAAGTAAATTTGGTCGGTCTATTTGGTATAGTTCATCTGCCATTGGAACCAATCGAAAACCATTTGAAAATCAATCCAGATACTTGTGATATAATATCAAAGCATTTTGTACCTGAATTGTTTTTGATAATTTTAGAAACAGAGCTCCCCCTCAACATGTGCATCACGCATCATTTTGTAATAGAAATAATTTTCATCTTTGAGGGGTTGGCTTGCATCTAAGAGTAGTTATATAAAGAATGTGGTTTTTAAAATAGTTGCTCCCCCTCAATATGTGCATGGAAATTTGAAAATGTTTTGCACATATTAGGAAAAGACTGCACATTGAAATAAGTTGATCACGTTTCAAATCTTTGTGGTTTAAGATAGATGCTCCCCCTCAACATGTGCATGGAAAATTTGAAATCGTTTGGCACATGTGGGAAGGAGAGCTTGTACATCCTTATAAAACCATTTACCAAATTATCAGTTTAAATCCAATTTAAATCACAAATTCTCACCCGATCACAATTATCAAATCATTTGAGATTTGTGATCTCTGTAGATTTAAATTGATTTTGAAAGCTTTTAAGGAGAATTGTGACTTGATTATGAAAACGTTTTAACTGATAAGGATCGGATTTTGAGACTTTAAACTCCATTGATTAAACATGCATGATTATCTTTTGAAAACAATTGTATGACAAATAACCTTTTGATTTAATTGAAATCATTCTCCCCCTCAATCAATGACATAAGTTGTTGATTGAGAGATAGATATTTTGACAAACGTTAAGTCCAGATGATTTACAAAAATAGATTTCGAGTTATTTAACAAAGCAATTAGTTTTCATTAGATGGTAAGTAATTGTTTTAAAGAATCAGAGCATGAGTTTTGAAAAGCATGATAAAGCATGGCTCTGTTCTTTCTTTGAAAAACGGGTTACTGCTTGAAATGACAATAAACCATAGTTTCACTTTCTCCCAATTTTTTTTTTTTTTTTTTTTAGAACATTCGAACAATATCTAAAGTCCCGCGTCATTCTTTGAATGACAACACAAAGACCGTAGATATTTTCGAATTGAGAAAAACATGACAAAATGACAATATTTTTGAAATATTTTCAAGATTTTTTAGATTTTTATGGATTTTTGAAGGTTTTATAATTTTGTATTTTGCTTTTCGAATAAATATTTACAAGATATTGATGAAGAAAGACCTTTTACTCCTCTTCTTCCTCTTGAAGACGTTTAAGTGTATCCGGTTGAAGACTCTTTAGACCAAGTCGTGGGAGGATAAACTCAAAACGTTCTCTAGGAAGAGCTTTGGTGAAGACGTCTGCTAACTGGTATTCAGTCCTCACAAAATAAAGTTCCACCACACCGTTTTCTACTTGCTCCCTGATGAAATGATGTCGAATGTCGATGTGTTTTGCTCTTGAGTGTTGAACGTTGTTGCATGAGAGAGCAATAGCACTTTTATTATCACAGCACAGAGGGATTTTGTTGAATTCAAAGCCATAGTCAGATAATTGGGATCTCATCCATAGGATTTGAGCACAACAAGATGACATGGCTATGTATTCAGCCTCTGTAGAGGAAATAGAAGTACTCATTTGTTTCTTTGAATACCAGCTCACAAGCTTATCACCCAGAAACTGAGCACCTCCAGACGTACTTCGACGTGTATCTTGACATCCTGCATGATCAGCATCTGCATAGGCTGTTAGTGACATACCGGTGTCCTTCGGGTACCAAAGTCCCATATTGATGGTTCTTTGGAGATACCGAAAGACCCGTTTAACTGCTTCAAGGTGCTTTTTGGTACGCTTAGCCTGATATCTAGCACACATGCAAACAGCGAACAGAATGTCTGGTCTACTAGCTGTGAGGTACATCAGGGATCCGATCATACTACGATATTTCGTTTGGTCTACCATGATCCCTGAGTGGTCCTCATCCAGTTTGGTACGCTCAATCATGGGAGTGTCAACAGGGTCACTAGTATCAAATCCAAATTTCTTTAAAATCTCATTTGCATATTTAGATTGATTAATAAAAATGCCTCCGGGACTTTGTGAAATTTGTAATCCCAAGAAAAATGACATTTGTCCCATCATTGACATTTGAAATTTGGAACCCATTTCATTTGATAAACGATCACATTCATTGGGGTCGGTTGAGGCAAAAATAATATCATCATCATATATTTGAACGTGAATTAAATGTTTCCCTGACTTTCTGGTGAAAAATGTCGGATTAACTGCTCCTTTGCTGAATCCAGTAAATGGAAGAAACTTTGATAGTGTATCATACCATGCCCTTGGAGCTTGCTTCAAACCGTAAAGAGCTTTCTTCAAACGATAGACGTGTGTAGGATGCTCTGGATTCACAAAGCCTTCAGGTTAGCTGACGTATACGACTTCTTTCAGATCTCCGTTAAGAAAAGCCATCTTTACATCCATCTGATAGACTACCATGTTCTTACTTGCAGCATTAGCCAAAAAGATTCTGATTGCCTCGATACGAGCAACAGGAGCAAATGATTCTTCAAAGTCAATACCCTCCTCTTGACGGTATCCTTTTGCAACTAATCGAGCCTTATTCCTTAAGACATCACCATGCTCTTCAAGTTTCACTTTGAAGATCCACTTTAGAGCAATGATCATAGCACAATCTGGAGCAGGTACTAATTCCCATACATCTAGTCGATCAAACTCATGAATTTCTTCTTGCATGGCATTGAACCAGCTGTTTTCATTCATGGCAGATTTAACATCTTTTGGTTCGACCTTAGAGAGTACGGAGTTGAAGAAGCACCATAAGGCATCGGTTGCAAGTTGTTTTCGTGTAGATACAGGACGAGAAGGGTTTCCAATGATGTTGTCCAATGGATGATCATGTGTCCACTTTCTAATGTGTTCATGTGGTTGTTGTTGAGGAACTGACGTAGCAGAGTCGATGTCTCCTGATGAAGATGGTTCTGATGATGATTCAGGAGCAAATATGTTTTCAAATGGAGCATCTTCGGGAGTAGCAAAGGGATTAACTTCATCATGGGTGCCAGAAACAATTCCATGATGTACATTCGATGATTGATGATTTGTTGATGAGACAGAGTGATCAGCAGCAGGCGCTTCTTGGCTTAATGATATTGAAACAGAAGGGTTGACTTCATTGACAGGGATAGGAGCAGCCTCTGTTGATGGAATTGACATTTCATTAGCATTTGGCTCATAGTGTTAATCAAACATTAGATCAAACAATTTCTTCAAATCATCTTCTGTTGGAAGTACATAAGGAGTTGCTGGAGAGGGATTTGAAACGAGAGTTGAACTGATAGGACTACTTGATGAAAGTTGAGATGCGGGTCCAGAACTGGTTTGTCCTGGAGCCATTGGACCGGTCAGCTCATCAAACATAACGTGAATTGTTTCCATTATACTTCGGGTTCTTTTGTTGTAGATTCGGTATCCTTTTCTGTTTGGTGCATATCCTACAAAAACTCCAATGTCCGCCTTAGCTCTTAATTTACCTAAATCTTGACCGTCATTGGTTGGGTAGCACAAAGCACCAAACACACGAAGGTAGGAAAGATCAGGATTTCGTTTATGGACGAGTTCATATGGAGTTTTTCCATAAGAGGTATGTATAAGGGAACAATTTTGGGTGTAGCAAGCAGTGGCAATGGCTTCAGCCCATAGAAACATTGGAACCTTTGAATAAATTAGCATTGTTCTTGCGGCTTCCATAAGAGTTCGATTTCGTCTTTCAACTTCACCGTTTTGTTGAGGAGTTCGTGGAACACTTCTTTGATGACTGATCCCAACACTTTCATAAAACTGAATTAAGTCTTTGTTAACAAACTCTGTTCCATTGTCTGTTCGAACAATTCTAACGGTATTGTTGAGTCGAACCTGAAGCTGTTTGATAAGTTTGATGATGACATCTGGAGTTTCATCCTTTGTCCTCAAAAACTTTACCCAAGTAAATCGAGAGTAGTCATCAACAATGACTAGAATGTATTTCTTCCCATTTATCGTTTGCACTCTCATTGGTCCGCACAGATCCATATGAAGGGTATGAAGAACTTCCATTACTGAGTTTGTGGGTTTTGGTTTGTGGGCATATTTCGTGCTTTTTCCCAATTGGCAAGCTGAGCAAAGATGATCTTTTTCATATTTTAATCTGGGTAAGCCTCTGACAAGGTCCTTTCTGGACAGGTTATTCATGGTGTCGAAGTTCAAGTGATTGAGACGACGATGCCATAACCATGACTTTGTTTTCGAAGCCTTTGACAACAAGCAGATTGGAGAGGACTTCATCATGTCTTCAATAGAGATGGTGTATAGATTTGAACCACGGGTTCCTCTTAATAGTTCCACACCATCGAGTTCTCAAACAAAACAAGTATGTTTTCTAAATGCCACTTCTAGATCAGAATCACAAAATTGACCAACAGAGAACAAGTTATGACCAAGACCTTCAACATAATATACCCTGGAGATTACACTTTTGCCAACTACATAATCACCATAACCCATAATTGCTCCAAAATGGTCGTTCCCGAATCTAACAGTCCAGATAAATTTACTCATGAAGTTCATGAGCCGCGACCGGTCTCCAGTCATATGCTTGGAACAGCCTGAGTCCAAGTACCACAGAACAATTTGAACGATCTGCAGTTGAACACAGACAAGAATGGATAACTGGATAATTGGGATCCCCATGCAAGAATGGGTTCCACTTGGTTAGTAACAGTGATTGGAACACCCACATCAGAAGTAGAAGCAATGTAATCATTAGAAATAGATGCAGTGCTAGTGTCCATATTTGTCCTATTCAAAGTATGTTCACTTCTTAAGGGAACAGTTCTACCAGTAGGTATCTATTCTCTAGTGGGCATTGACTTAGCAAATTTAGGGCAAAACTCATTAACCTTACGCCCAGTAGGTATCCATTGATAACCTATATTACTAAATTTCCTTCCTGTGGGTTTCAACTATTTTCTAAATTTCTTTCGCCTTTGCCTTTTAGCCTTCTTAGCTTGAATTTTAACATTAACAGTTTTATCAGGGCATTTAACATCATTAGACAAATCATTCACACCACATTCAAGATTAGTAACAGAAGCCACGCAATCATCATTACATGTTTTGCCAAAAGTAGCAGAATTCGCATTAATTACAGTACGCTTAAAGCTAACACTAGAATCAACACGATTCATTTTATTCAACTCAAACTTAATATTCCTAGGGTGATCTTCTACTCTCTTCCAATGCACATTCTTAGCTTGCGAGGTCCTATCTTGCTTGGTATTGCCTGGAGGCTTTAACCCGCTTGGTTTAATGTCACTGATTACTCCTGTGGAGGGAATTATGGAAACATTAGTTGGTTGATCTAATTTTTGCATTCCTGAACTAGATGTGCAGGGATCTGAACTACTTGAAGGCACATTAGTGTTCACTTTCTTAAAACTGGGCATAGAATGATTTGTATGCTTGGCACTAAGCATGGAACAAGGCATCACAGCTTTGCTTTTCGCACGTAAGGATTTAGGACATGTTGCAATTACACATTCTAGCAGCTCTTGAGATCGTTTGGCCTGAATGCAAGCAAACCTAATTTCTCTATCAAGCGGTTTATTAATGAAATCCTCTTCCACAATCTCACAGAGACATTCTAGACTATCCTTAAGGTGAGCACAATAGTCATGAAACACAGGTTCATTATTCCTAAAATGAGGAGGAATGTATTTAACAGTCACAATATATTTGCAGTCTGAGGATGACTTTGATGCAACATTCTCATTAAAAACAAGTGGCAGTTTCCCTCTTTCCTGACTCCTCAGATTCTCAATTTCTTTTTGTAAAGACGTTATGTTTTTGTTGTTTTTGTCACGAGTGACTTTCATTGAATCATATAACTCTTTAAAGTGTCGTTTAACTTTTTCATTTTCTTCTAGAAAACTCTCGTTTTCCTTCTAGAAAACTCTCGTTTTCCTTTTGTAAAGCACTAACAAAGTTTTGAAGATGAAAAGTTTGAGAATACTGAGAATCTAAAGGAGGAGGCATTTGGGAGCCAGTCACATTGTTCTTTTCACCCTTTAATTGAGAGATTTGGGCTTTTAGCTTTCTGATCGTGTTACAATGAGCTCGAATATGTTCATCACGTTTGCTAATTTCAAAAACTGCATCAAATTCAGGAGCATCCAAGGATGTCTTGATATTTTAGGTTTTAACATTTTCTTTCGGATGTTGATATTTCTTTAATATCTAAATCCATCCCTTTTTAAGACTCTTAAATTGATCTTTTAGTTGTTTAAAGAAAGGTATAACCTCAGTTAAATAGCATTCTCTAGTTTGCTCAAAACCCATTTCCCCTTCAGTTATCCCAGTGGGTATGATCCTTTTCTTACAAGTTTTCTCAAAATCAACAAATAATTGAAAAATAACATATTGACTGATTAAGGTCTTGCTTTTAGTGGCAATAGTTCTAGGAACTAAATGCATTGGTGTATTCGGAGGATACACAGTTGCTGAAGGCATTTTCCTAAGGGGAGGGTTTGTTACAACAAGATTCTCTGCTTTTTGCTTATCTAAATCCTTTTTCCAGAACACTTGTTCGGGTGTTAACAACGTTTGATGCTTAAACTTGTTCAAGGAAATCCAATTTTCCTTCTTGTAATCATGGGGTTTGATCGTTATGTTATTCTCTTCACATTCAGGATCTTCTAGCTTCTTATTCATTTTCTCCCTAGATGCATCATCTAATTTTCTATCTTCCTCAGTGCACTCAATGCAACTAGGTTTCTGTCTAGGCTTAAGGATTTCATTACCATCATAAAGTACCTTATTAGCAGCTCTATCATTTTTAATGACCTCTGGATTTGGTTCCTCAACAAGGGGAATACTGTGCTTATCGCTTAAAACTCTATGCTTAGTGATCAAGTGAGCAGTCTGAATGGTGTTCCCTTGTACGTACAACTTATTTTCAATCTTGTTTTTCAAAGTTTTTAGATTGGAAAAATCATTCAAAAGTTTTGATTCCTTAGCATTGAATTCTTGCTTATGCATTTTAACATTTCTTGAAGTTCTTGTTTTTGCTTAACGGTTTTAGAAAGCTTTTCTTGTAAGGAGTTTAACTCTTGTTTTTAGACTTCTTCTCTAAAGTTACTTTTTTTAATAACTGTACGCATTTGGTCATCCATTTCCTGCTCACGGGTGGTCAACTCAAACTTAGCACGTTGTTCATAAATAGCAACTTGTTCTTTATAGGCATTCAGTTCAGAGATAACAGAATCATCAGGGGCACATGCAGTGTATTCATCAAAGACATAGTCCTCATTGACTGCGGAAGATGCATTACTTGGTACAACCTCACTTTCACTTTGCTTCACATATTGATCATATGGGACAATATTGCTATTACCCTCATCATCAATATCTGATTCATAAGTTTCAAGATTTTGTACTTTATTATGCATCTTTTGCCCATCAACATCATCATATAGTTTTAATACCTCAGAAATGATTTTGTCTTTGGATGGACCAGCATGTTGTGGTGGAGAGACCATAGGTGAGATGCTAGCCATGAAGATTGTTTGGGCAGTAGGTTCATCATCGACATCAGAGTCAAATGCATCACAGTCAGCTACTTGAAATGCATTTTGATGATTATGACCTATCTTCTGAATTGGTTGTTCATCAACATCAGCATCATAGGTTCGGGCATCTCCCTCAGCAAGGAACAACAACTCTTCTTCATCCAAAGCTGCTCCATTATCCTGAGCTTGCACAAGCAGCATCTTGTCTCTGAAGTATTCTGCATTCTGAGGACGTTTTGGAGATGTGCAGTTCCTAGCAATATGTCCCTCACCACCACAGTTGTAGCACTTAATTGGCTTTGCTTGACCTTGATTCCCATTCCTTCCCCTATTCTAATTTACCACATATCCTCTACCAACTCCTCCTCTTCCCTGTTCATACTGCCTTTCTTGAACTGGTTGCACCATAACCTTCCCATCTCTGACAGTTGCTTGATTGGGTGGATTGGATGCCGTTCTGAGGTTATTGTTGGTGTGTGGAAGAGAGTTCATGTTTTGACTGACCATGAGAGACAGTTGATTGATGAAGTTTTCCATGAATGTGTTTGGGTCTGGAGGCTTATATGTTGGATCAGGGATGAGTTTGTAATTACCATCACCCATGGGAATGACTTGAGAAGCTTTGGTAGTAATACCAACATTTGTGTAAAAGGTTGTTGAGTCATTTGAGGAACTTGTTTCTCCCTGGTTGGTTTTGAACTGTTCTAGAATCCTTTTCTCAAACATAGCATGTCTCTCATTCTGGAGACGGAATGCATACAGTTTCTCATAGTTGGTGTTCTTCAATCCTTTGGTTAGCTTCACAGAGGTGACAAACTTGTGCCATTCGGGATTCATGTTGTTCACAAACTTTGAGTTCAGCTGAATATTTGGCATGGTCATTTTGATGTTCCTCATGTCCTTCACAAGCTTGTGGAATCTCACATAGTACTCATAGATACTCTCATCAGGTTTCATCTTGAAGTGCTCAAACTCATCATACAGTTGTGATTCTCTGTCTTCCTTGGTTAATTCAGAACCTGAGAGAAGCATCTTGACATTATCCCAAACTGCCTTGGCTTTAGTGTTGTGATTGATCAGCTTGTAGATGTCTTTTGGAAGACCCTGAAGTATGATGTTTGAAGCCCTGATATCAGCATCAAATCTCTTTTTCTCCTTATCACTGAGCTCATCATACTTTTTTGGTCTGTCCATTCCAAAGATCATTGTTCCTTCTGCAGCAGTATCAATTATGTCTCGTGTAGTCTCAATCTGATACGGCCCTTCATCAATGGCTTTGAGAATGTTGACCCCATTTTCCTTTCCAAGATAGTACAATCTGATTCGTTGAGCCCAAGAGTCGTAGTCAGTTCTGTCAAGCATGGGTGGACGAGTATCAGAACCAGCTGCTTGAACATCCTCAGCAATAGTGGAGATGATTGTAGATACGTTGGTCGACATGTTAACAGATTACACGGGATTTTATAACTCTATGATTAAACCGGGAAAGAGATTCTTTCACGGGATTTTACTAAATCAAGAGAAAACCGTATTACAAACCGAAATCAACCAAGTCGCTAAGAGTTATTGAACCAAGTCGCTAAGACCAAGTCGCTAGATACAAGTCGCTAAAGCACCAAGTTGCTACACAGTCAAGTCGCTAAAGCACCAAGTCGCTACACAGTCAAGTCGCTAAAGAGCAACTCGCTAAGGTCCAAGTCGCTAACACCAAGTCGCTAAGAATTATGACAGCAAGTCGCTAAGCACCAAGTCGCTAGACACATTTAAGTTGCTAAAGAACAACTCGCTAAGCTCCAAGTCGCTAGTATCAAGTCGCTAACAATTTGCACTACAACTCGCTAACAATTCCTTAAGCAAGTCGCTAACCTCACCAAGTCGCAATCCGTAGTGGAGAATCCACTAACTTGTACTATTTATCGGCTTGTCTCAATAGACAAGTCGCTAGGCTCAAGTCGCTAACAACTAACACTGTAACTCGCTAACTTTTACTGAAGCAAGTCGCTACGATGAAAATCACACCGAGAACCAAGTCGCTAGCAAGACAAACTTCAAAAACACACTTTTGAATCCAAAACAAGCTCAACCACAGTTATTCAAGCTTACCAAATCAAAACCCCAAGCACTTACAATGATTCTAAACACAAAAAGTACACCCAAAATTCAAACTTTAACACTAGAAATGATCCAAATGATGCAAAAACCACTAAACGTTTTCAAACTCAAAAACCACTAGAAATCCAAGGATATGAAGAGAGATGATCAAACCATGGCTCTTGATACCATTTGTAATATATTGGATTTCACAAACACACTAAACCAATGATCAAAGAGGCGAATACAAGAAGTTTTAGAGAGAGAAAGAGTTAGAGGTTTGGGATCTTAGTGAGAGAAAATGAAAGTATTATTATGAGCTCCAACTCTCTACCTTGGGAGGTAGAGAGTATTTATAGTCCTTACATAAATCGCCACCTACGGGCTGTGGATCAGGCATACAGTGGGTAAAGACCCGTCCATCCTCCACGGTGTTACTAAACTATATACTACTTAACATTAAACAATCTACGACTACGAGCTTTCTGACGATTACATATACTTGAGGTGACCGACTCTTTAATGACTGGATTTTCTAAATCCTAACACTTGATCCTTGTTACAAGTTGTGTAACACGTTCTATCTTGATTAAATAGAATTGGGGCATGTATGATGTAAAACCTTGTTAATAACAAAGTTTTCTGTTTAAATTTGCTATGCATATTGTTTATCTTTGTTATTTATCCTAGTTGAGTCTACAATGATCTTCACATGACGCTTTTAAAATTGGAAAACAAGCCCATGCTAGTCACAAAGCTAAGAATCTGGTCTCGATGTTTAGATTCCTAGAACTACTTCACATGGATCTATTCGGTCCATCCATCATGCAGAGTTATGGAGGAAATCTCTACATCTTAGTAATAGTAGACGATTATTCTAGATACATTTGGACAAGATTCTTAAGAATAAAATGGAAACTTTCGAGCAATTCAAAATATTCAGTAAGAAAGTCCAAAATCATCTAGGATGTTTAATAGTTTCTATTAGGACGGATCATAGTCGGGAATTTGATAATGAAGTACAATTTGAAGTATATTGTGATGCCAATGGTATTACACATAATTTCTTGGCTCCACGCACTCCGCAATCAAATGGAATAGTTGAAAAGAAAAATTGTACCCTAAAAGGGATGAGTAGACCGATGTTGAATGACCAGTCTATACCACAAAACTTTTGGTGTAATGTCGTAGACACCTTAACTTACATACTCAATAGGATTTTGATTAGGCTAATCTTAGGAAAAACACTATATGAAATCTTGAGAGGTAGGAAACATACTCTAGATTACTTCAAAGTGTTTAGAAGTAAATGCTTTTTTTAAACACAAAAGATTACCTCACCAAGTTTGACCCAAGGTCTTACGAAGGTGTCTTCCTGAGATATTCCCAAAATAGTAAATCCTATGTAGTTTTTCAATAAGGAAACAATGACAGTCGAAGAATCACTTAACGTGACATTCAATGAAAGTCTTCCCCCAACCAAGACATCACCCTTGGTACATGATGACGTAGACGGGGAAGAAGCAATAAAGGAAAATGGCAAGAAAAAATTTGAAAACGTCAATGAGGATGAAATAATAGAAGTTGATGAAGAAGTCAATATTAAGGAGTCCAAAAATCATCCGCTATACAATGTCATAGGAAACGTAAACCAAAGAACTCTTAGATCACAAGCCCAAAACAAAAGTAATTTCTTTTATTTTATATCAACTGTAGAACCTAATAATGTTGGTGAAGCAATTAAAGATGAAAGTTGGGTAGTTTCCATGCAAGAAGAATTAAATAAATTCACCGCAAATCAAGTATAGGATTTAGTACCTCCACCTAGGAATCAAACTGATGATATCAAATAACAACAGTTTATTAGCATCATTTATCCTATGTATATTGCTTATTTTATATTACTTTGTATGAGAATTGGTACTTAATCGTTTAATTTTGTATTTCTCAGTTGAAAACAAGCATTTGGTGAAAGTTAGCTATTTTGGACGTAAATTGGAGCAAAATGGATCAAGTTGGTAAAGTCTGCTGAACTGAAGGAAGATACGACCTATCATTTTAGACAGATACACCGTACATCAAGACTTAGACGAATGTGAAGACCATTGCCTGACTTTGAAAAATACGCCGCATGGAATTCTTCTATGTGCCGTATATTAAACCTTGGTATACAAAAAAATCTGACATATCTACTCAAGATACGCCGCATAAATACTTTAACATGCATCGTATCAACCTAAAGACTTCACCAAGAAATTCCAAGATTACAAGATACATACGTCGTATCAAGACTGAAGATCTGCCGTATCATATGGCGGTGTATGAATATTTCAGAATATAATAATATTGGACCCCACTTGAGTTACCTAGATACGACATATCATGTACTCTAAATACGCCGTATCGATACTGTTTCTAGAATGTATAAATACATGATCGACTACCAAAAAAATGGAGAGAATACCAAAGAGAGTACCAAAGAGAGACGACGGCCAGATCACACAAGACATAACCAGAAGAAGAATGAGGCATAAGTAGGTCCTGTTAGTGCTTTAATTCATAAGTAGATTTTGCTTTATTTGTATTAGTACTCTTTAATCCATCAGGATTGCGTGCCTTGTCTCCAACGTTTGACTCACATTCCATCGATTATAAGTTTATTTGATTTTTATTTGTATGTTCATGTGTTTGTTTTGATTACTTATATAGTTTATCGTGCCATGTCGACCTTAGGATCGCACAATTACTTGATTAATATCATTGTATAATTAATGTAAGCCTTAACAGGATAAATAATACATAAACTTAGTAATCATTAAGGTGGTCTTAGTGCAAGTATAATTAATCGTGACAAGATTAGTTTGTTGAAAGACTTAAAGAAAGAATCAAGAGATCTAGGTGCGCCTAGGCTTAGGAATGATATACGCAGACACGTGAACAACCAATGAGAAAGACCAGAATTAGTACTCATCATATATAACTATGTAACTAAGCCAATAAAATATACTTTACTATCGGCCAAACCTCTTATCTGCTATCAGTATTCTTATCTGTGTACTTGTGTGTCAATCGCCTTATTTGCAGTTTTACTTAATCTAAACATCGTGCCAGTCTCACAAGCTGAAAACCCCCTTGCATTAGATTAAGTTTAACTAGACTAAATTTAGGATTAAAATACTGATAGATATCTAAGTGTTAACGTTCCACTCTTAGTGATCGACACTCTACTTACCAACTATGCTACACTGAGCGGGTATACTGCTCGTTAGTGTTTATTATAGGTTAAGTCGGCTAAATATAAATATTAAAACTTAAAATCACAAATAGACCTATATTCCATCAAGTTTTTGGCGCCGCTGCCGGGGAGTGAGTTGTTTAATACTCGCGTATTTGTTAGTATTTTGATTTAGGTTTTTAACTTTAGTTTAATCTCTCTCTTTTTTCTTTTTTTTTTTGACTAACTTGTTATATATTTGTATTGCTTGTATAATTGTGTTTTTCTGCATTTTTCTTCTTTTTATTTTTTTATTTTATTTTTGCAATTTTTTGTTTCTTTTCGTTTTTCTATTTTCTGCATATTTACTGTTTGTTGTAAATTGTTGATCTAAATGATACGGCGCATATTATCTCATAGATACGGCCTATAGCGTTTTATTATTCGTACAACATATCTTATTTAATTATTCGGGTACAGCGCATCTAATCTCATAGATACGGCGTATTCTGGTTTTAATCAGAATCTTTTAAAACCCTAAACCAAATACGACGCATAAGCTTTCGCTTGTGCGACGTATTTATTATTTTTCTAAAATAGGTCTGAATTTTTAAATCATTTAAGTACGACGTATCGATTAACCTCGCTACGGCGTATTTATTTTCTAAATTAAAAGCTTAATTTTTAAAACGTAACGATAATACGGCACATAAGCTTTTGATTATACGGCGTATGTATATTCTTTCATATAAGTGATTTAGAAAAATTAAACATACGACGTACCCAGGAAGCTGGATACAGCCCATCGTCTGTAGATATCAGTTGCTGTTATTTTTCATATTCAGTTTTCATTTTGGTTATTAGTTTTCTTTAGCTATCCGTCGACCTGAAAAACCCGTTTTCCTTTTAACTTTTCCCACTGTTACAATTTTAAAACAAACACACTCTCTACACAATGGTGTCAAACCGAACCCAAACCAAAATCCAGTTCCACCTTTCAAAATCAAGATCGAGGCCTTAAAATAAAAGATTGTCAACTACTACATCATTACCAACATCAATTGTAAGTAAATTCATCATAATTTCTTTCAATTTTGAGTCTAAGGTTTGTTCTTGCACAAAAATTGAATTGGGGATTTTTTATTTTGATTGAGCTTTATGTAGTTAGGATTAGTATTAGACAATGTATAACTATTATGATTCCTCCATAACATAGGATTTGCATAAACACATAATCGTTGTTTTGGAGAATTATACTCGAAATTTTATATAAAATTCAAATTGTAGTAGTGTTCTTGGTGGAATCAAGATTAGGATAATTAAAATTATATAAAGAATTGATAAGATTATCATATTTCACATTCATAAAGTTTTGCATTCAAAATTTTTTATTCATCCAAACACCCCAATTCCGTTTTCGAAAAAAATTCACGCAACTAGGGTCATCTTGAAATATTTTCGTGCATTGTTAATACTATCTAAAAACGTTTTCTCATGCATACATGAAATCTTGAATGTTGACCGAAAACATAACTAATATGTATTTTTCGACATCTCTGATTGAGAAAAAGAAAAAATAGGAGCGTTTGGGTAATTCATTATTTTTTTTAGAGTCGAGATTACGACACCTCCACATTGTTCGCACATAGGCACACACTAGGCACGTCCTTGCCATAGGTTTTCACACACACACACACACACACACACACACACACACATATATATATATATATATATATATATATATATATATATATATATATATATATATATATATATATATCCTCATCTCATCACGTAGATGATGATGAAGAAATGCCTGATGAAGGTACCTCTCGAGCTCGTACTCCTTCTCCAACTACTTACTTTGGTTCTCTCGATCCTCTTATCTTTTCAACCATTCCATCACCTACCGAATCAACAACAAACATGGAAGAACTCATGCGTAGGCAAAGGACGATGATGACCCGACAAGCTTCATTGTACGAGGAGACACGGGGTGGACTCTAGTCAATTGGAAAGGCAATAAAGGGGATTGGCAATAGCCTCAAGAAGAAGATCAAGTGACGTTGAGGAGTGATGACGTTTTAAAACAATATAACTTGGCTTGGTTGGGATACTTTTATTAGACTATTAGTATTAAAATTTTATTAGTACGTCAACCACTAGTAGGTCTATTGGATACGACCTCTTGATACATTATGCTTGGTTTAACTAGGACGTAATATTGCTAACTTTGAATAGTTAGCCGCGGGTGTGTGTTTCAATTTTACCACCCGATGGTTTATAATCTAGAATTATTATTGATTAATTTCTCTATTTTGCATGTTTTTACTTTCATCAACCTGCATGAATGTGCATTACATGTTCTTGGATGATACTTTATTTTGCCTTATTGAATGCATGCTTATAGCCTAATTTAGAAAATCACATGTTGATATTAGCTACTAGTTATGCCTAGACATAGGAATTTATAGTGATTATTTTTTAGAGGATTGAGGCACTAGGATTTTCTAAAAAGAGTTCCCTAGAAAACCCATTTCAGGCTGCCTAAGAAATGTGCATAATAGGAAAATTCGTGACCAACAGGTCACAGTATAGTTAAATAGGGGACTATACCATTAAATTTAATGGTACCATCAGGTATTTAAGGGTACCATCACCTGTTCTAACGAATTTTCACTATTTGCGTTATCTTTTTTACTTCTTTTCCCTCAAATCATACAAAATTTTACAGAATTTCATAACCTCAAACACAAGAATCATTACCTTTCATTAACCATAGGATATAACTACTCACTTAATTTCCAAATTCACCAACTTTTGTTATTTAAGCCACATTCATGCAGGCATTTGCTTACACATCTCATTAATCTTCAAAACACCTCTCCACCATGTCTTCCACTCAAGCATCAACAACTCACATCTCCAAGAAACCTAGGATTACCATTAAACCACCAACTAAAACCACCATCTTCATTTACTTAACCAAAGATGAGGCTACTACGCCACCTTCCTAAAGCAATCCTAGCACAGCATCTCCACCAAATTCTCCATCAAAGACACCATCAACTAGGAAAACCTCATAGATATTAGGTTGACTAACAAATGAAAAATCATGTTAGTTGCAAGGGTTTGAACATATTTCCTACGTAGGTGATGATAATTAGTTAAAAAATGCAAGTAAAACAAGTATAATTGAAAACTAGCAGGCGTTTAAATGCTAAGTAATGTGATTGTTAGCATTAGGAAAGTCACATATGGTAGTTGGGATCTTAATGACTATGTACTAGTTGATTGATCATTGAGAAATTAGGATTGATAGCTAGGGAGTATATGTTTAGGTCACAATGAACAATATTGGATCTAAGCGACCATAGTATCACTAATGAAACTAGAATTAGACATTACATTATAAAATTGTGTGGAAAACTAGAAGGGGTTGAATAGTTTTACTAATTAAAATTTCGTTTTAAACTATTTAGATCGACTTATGTCAATCTATTTAATATGTGTGTTGGATAATAATAGATAAGCATATAAGTAAGTAATGCAAAAGATAAAGAGTAAGGAACACAAAACCACAACATGATTATTTATAGTGGTTCGGCTACAAGGACACCTTCCTTGCCCTACTCCACTCCCCGAGTACCACACTAGAGAGTTCGTAAGCACTACACAACACAAGCTCCTTAATGTGGTGGAGAAGCCTTCACAACGTCGCCTAATCTTTATCCGGTACAAGGCTAGACACCGAGTTATTCCACGAGGTAGAACCAAACCTATTACAACGTCGCCTACTGATGCATGTTTTACTGACCAGGTTTTAATATTTATATAATCTCGTTATACCTATGGTCTACCCTAATGCACTAACGGGCAGTGTACCCGGTCGTGTGTAGTGTAGTATTCGGTAAAACCGAGGTCGTCCCAAGAGCTATGTGAGTTGGATTAATACTAAGTCTAGGTGTCACAGATTTTAATATGATTATGATAAGAAATTAACTAATTAACTACTAAAACAAATAAAGGTAAAGGTGTGATCAAATAGAGGAGAGTGGTGCTAACCTAGTTATTCATCCTAGCTAGTAATGTCTGCGTCTAATTACTTCCAATTACTTCAGGTGGGGTCAAAGTCGAGAGGAAAGCATTTGGTCAGTTCGCCCTAACCTATCAGCAAAGATGCCACCACTGGATAAGTCAGGTGTCCCCTCATAAGTCCAGTTGTTCCTGGTCCCCTAAGCCGAGTCATTAAGTTCCGCTACATGCTAGACTTATAATAGTGAGTGCCCGGGCGCTAGCATCTTAGACACTCACCCCCTAATTCTTAAGTTCATCCAAACGGTAGGTGATCAGTTGGTTAAATCGCACAAGTAGAAAGGATCATCAGTTGGTCATATCTTACCCTTCCCGTCTCATTCTACTCAGTTAGGGTCAGTTGGTCATATCTCCTAAGCAACTAGCCTCTACCGCCATTCAAAACTACCGAAACAAGGGTAGCTACCAATAAACTATGCATGCATACACTTAGAAATAATTATACGGAAGTAATGTAAAGCAAACAAAACAATTAAGGAATCATAACTAGGCCAGCACCAAGAGGTGCTTAGCCGCTCATATTTACCATACAAATCAATTCAATGTTTAATGTTACGAAATACATGAATCGAAAGTAAAGAAAAGATAAAAAGCTAACGCTTATCGTGGGGGGTGATTTCTCCCTTGGAGATAGCTCCGTACGCTCCTCTAGATCTTCCTTTGGCTTCTTCCCACATTCTCTGATTGTTGTGTGTGAAATGGGATGATTTGAAATGCTGGAAATCATGGGGTATTCATAGGCCAGATCTTGGTTACGGCGTAACTATAAAAAGAGTTATGCCGTAATCATCTAATTTTTGTAAATTGCACTAGATCTGCTGGTTACGGCGTAACCTTAGAAGGGGTTACGCCGTATCTTCAATAAATCTTGGTTACGCCATAGTTGATGCATGAGTTACGACGTAATTATCAGTGGCGCGGAACCTCATTTGACCTAATATGGTTTCAACGTAATCTTTAGGGAGAGTTACGCCGTAATCTTCTGATAAGTTGGTTTTCTGAGTCACGCTTTAGTTACGGCGTAATGTGAGAGATGAGTTATGCGGTAACTTCTTCAAAGTGAGCATACTATGATAAATCTTCAGTAAACTCTCAAATTCCGCGTCTCTTTAGCTCCAATGCTCGTAATTTACATGAAAGTGGAATATAATGGAAAACAAGCGTAAATCCATATAAATGATACAAATTACAAGCATTATTGGGCAAAATTGACACTTAATATTCAGGATAATTTGATGTTATCAAATATCCCCCCACTTGAACTCTACTTGCCCTCAAGTAGACCTTATTAGATATATTCCTAAAAAGATATCTCCCAATACCTAGAAAATATAAGTTTACAAATCCCTTATGCTAGAATAAAACAAAGTCGAACACCTCACGAAATGGGAACGAAATACTCAAATCTCTCAACTATTCTAAGTGTCAATTTCGGGGTGATCACTCAATCGCACAGTCATAGCATGTATTCTATTATAAGCTTGGAAGTTACATAAATCTCCACCACTAGAGTTAAGAACAAAACAATTCTTGAAGGCAATATGGGTAGACACGACATGGGTTAAGGGTGATTTGTCATTACTAACACGTCACGGCGAAGTGGACAAAATAACTGATACATGACCAAATCCATGGCCAAGACACCAAAGATTGCTCGCTGCATCACCTAGACACGCTTCATGATTAAAGGGTAGGATAAGACATGGGATATATAAATGGTGTAAAATAAAAATCAAGCAGATAGTCTAAATCTATAACCAAGTCATCACCACTTACCGTCCGGCCAAAGTTCAAGCTTTGAAGTTAAGAAACTGGATCATGAAATACTAGGTAGATGTATCATTAGAGGACGTCATGATGGGCACACTACCTTTTCTTCAACTGTTGGCGCAATTACCAACTCTAATCTTCAAATGTGACCGAGGTGGCCTCCTCGATACTAAATTTATATAAAGCTCATAACATAGTGCCTATAACATCGCACTTTAGAATAAACTGAATAACATAACTATTTTTTTTTTATTTTTTTTATTTTTTTCGAATCACTTTATTTATTTATTTATTTTTTATTTTTTTTAAAGATAAACATAACAACTAAACATAACATCCCCCCACTTGAGATGAACAATGGGAATTCGGGGGGTCTTCAATGATCTTTAAGAATATGGCGACGAAAGCCTGATTTCCAAACCTTTCCACTTGAACCTTGAACTTAGGCAAATGATGACTTCCCAATCACAAATAAAGACTACAGGGTAGGCTAAGGTGTATAGGTGTAACGAAATAATATATTGGGTTAAAAAAATGAAACAAATGGCTTAGATGGGTGTATATAGGGGTATCTTGCACTAAAGGTGAGTGCAACAAAAGGGTTTCACATGGGGGTCGAGAAGTCGAGGTGACTAATCGATAGACACACAATGGTAGGCTATTTGGGTGATAATCCTATAATACTGCTTTCTTAAACTGAAAAGTCCCTATACATCGAGCTAACTCAACATACCTCGTATATGGTCTCGAAATGATGCAAATGCCAAGTTCTAAAGTTTACAAGCTATCGGCACACTCATAATTTGGTTGATTTGGGGTAAAATTTTGGAAACGGATAAGGCTACTCTCACCATATAATATCAAGGGTTGTATATACTCGGCTAAGGTCTAATATAGTTAGGTTAAGAAAAACAAGTCAAAATTTTAAAATGGCATAATTTTTCAAAATAAACTAGAAAAACGAGGGCAAAATAAAGTTTAAGAGATAATTCTACTCCCGTCCCCCCACTTGAATTGTACAAAGTCCCTTTTGTACTAAGCGTTAAATAAAGGTGAAGAGAAAAGTATAATTAGAGCGAGAACTTCCCTGAAATTTGCTCCAAAAAGAAAGAAGGCCCACGAAAAAGAGTCGTGCCTTCGTATAAGCATCCACGAGCAAACTTCAATCCATGAAATCACATTACCGACAAGCATAATTCTAAAGAGAAAAAATGAAAAATGAAAAACAAACCTAACTCACTTTTGTAGGAATCACGGTTGCATTTAGCATATGCAACAAGCCTTTTAAACCACTTGGTGTCCCAAGGGGACGAGTGAAGTCTCGTGAGGGTTTACAGGGAACACACCCACAAAGTTCATTTAAAATACTAATACAAGGTTATTGTGTTTAAAATAAAAGAAGTAATGCAGAGGATAGTTACGTCGTAACTCTTATAAGGAATTACGCCATAACTAGGCAAAACCTGGCATACGCTGCAAGAGTGTAGCTACGGCGTAACGACTGAGATGGGATTACGCCGTAATTGGTAATGCTTCTGAAGTTCTGCTGCAAGGGGCCTGTTACGGCGTAACCATGAGAATGAGTTACGCCGTAACTCTGGTCAGATCATCATGCTGCAGCAGCAACTTATCTTTGTTTCCTGCAAAATGGTTAAAAACACAAAACACAACAGAAATGGAAATAAAACAAAAGAAAGGGATAATTCGGGTTGTCTCCCGAAAGAGCAATTTTCTTTATTTACGAGTCTTTAAGTTAGACTAGGACCCTCGGGGCTTTATGGTGGCCTTTGGACTTGGCCAATTTCCTACATGTCTTTCATTAAGTTATGTCTGACCCAAGCGACATTTGTGGCAGTGCGGAGGTATTATTTAGTTTTGATCTTCCAAATTTTGCAAAAATTTTCCTCCGGCCCCAAGTGGTATCTAGTAAACTCATATTTTTCAGCAATAATTGGGGGTGGCCTTTTATAGGGAATCCCAATGAGTTTGCACCTCCTTTGCTCATATGCTTCATCATCGGGGTCAGTAAATTTCTCATTTCCTTGCAACTCAAGGTAATTTAAAATTCCTTGTATGTCATCGTTGTCAGACTCGGTCCCTTTAAACCATTCCTCATCAAGCAAATTTTCCACCAGTACACGTTTGCATTCTTCCTTCTCATTTCTTACCGACTCTTTAGCATCCTCAATTGTTATTTCACTCAAGTTGTTAGGACTCTCATCATTTGGATTTTCTTTACTCATGTATTATTTCCAAATCTTTTCCTTAGTTAGTGCATCTACTTGTCTATACTTGATCTTTACCCAACTATCAAATCCCAAGTTGTCTAACCAAGGCAATTTTGTTCTTTCCGTATCGTTGGTTGAGGCCCAAAAGAATTCATCCTCCCCAACTCTCATAAGACTGCTTCCCCCATTACAATTATCGTTATAAGGGTTGCATGATGCCCAGAAAACTTCCCCAGGAGATTTTATCTTTTCACACCAATGACTTCAGGATTCATTTTCGTCAGTGCTACTTAAAGGATCTTCCACGCAGTAGATGTCATCATTAACCAATTCCTCCTTCTGATGATGATCCTCGTAGTCAATCTTGAGCTTTTTAAGAAGATTCAGGTAATTTTTAGCATCCCCGAATTGTATCGCGTACCAATCATCAAATGTCAAATTTCCAAACTTGACATCATGCATTTCAAGCTCGTAAGGGCACGTCCATTCTTCTTCTTTTAAGCTACCACCACCGTTGCAATACTCGCTGAAAGGGTTGCACGTAGGCCATGCTCGTGTGGATTCATAGTCAGTTATGATTATCGGAGTGCACCAGTGAGTGATAGGCGGCTCCTCTTCTTCCTCGAATGAGAGTTTTTCCAATCTTTCTTCATCAGTATATGCAGCCCACATGAATTTGTTATTGTTGACCCTATCCTTATCGGTTCCTCCATCGCAAATTTCATTTCTAGGGTCACATGAAGCCCACATATCATACCAGTCCCCCTTAGCAATGGGTATCTTCTTGCACCAGTGATATTTCTTTTTAGATAGGGACAAAGGGCATAAATTAATGTTGTGGGACCATCCGTTAATTACCTGTGTTCCTGATTCGTCCACTTCGAGAGATCTGTCTGCCCATGTATCCCAGTTACACCATAACTGTGATGTTTGGTTACGGCGTAACTCGCATGAGTCATCCTTATCGACATCTTTCATAATCCCTCAATCGCTGTCAAAAATATTGTTACGTCGTAACTCTTCAGACATGTTACGGCGTAACTCCAATCTGTCACAAGAATTTTCACTAGAATCCGAATTTTTGGTGTGAGAATTAGCTTGTATCTTCGAGTCATTATCAGCAAAAATGACTTTACATTCCATTGTGGGTTTTGATCCTTCCGATTTAGTGTTATACATCCTTATCTTCTCACTAAGCTTTTCCACCATGGTTTCAAGGTTTTTTTAGGGTTGTGTCGTGATTGAAAAGACTTCTTTCAGTGTTTTCCTAGAATTCTTTTAGCCATTCATCTTGTTCCTTTTGTCTTTGGGCTGAACTTTCCAGGAATTTGTTTATTGTCTCTTCAAGGTTGGGCTTTCTTTCTCCATAAGGCCCATGATTGTAGTTTCCAGCAGATCCTCCACGAAAACCATTACTATTGCGATTATCTCTGTAAAACGGTCAATTTTCTCCATATTTAGCTTCTTCGATTATATTTTCATCGTTGTTATGAGGACAATTCTTGGTGAGATGTCCCCCCCCCCCACAGCTTTCACAACCCACTTGGATAGCATGAACGGTTTCTCTGATTTTTAGCATATCTCAATTTAAATTTTCAATTTTGCTAGAGATGGCTGCAATTCCGTCAAAACTTTCGCCTTGGTTTCTTTTGTTTCCTCCATCGTGCCATTTTTTGGAGTGATCAGCCATTTTTTGAACACCTTCAATTGCTAAAGTAGGAGTCATGTTCAGGATCGGTCCTTGATAGTCCAGCATCTGTCTTGTAGTCATGTTGAATCCTTTGTAGAAGATCTTGACTTTTTGCTGGTTGTTCAGATCATGTGTAGCACATTTATAAAGGAGATCGTTGTATCTATCCCAGGCTTGATACAACGTTTCATCGTCTTCTTGCTTGAAATTATGAATCTCCAAGAGCTTGTTAGAAATCTTCGACGGAGGGCAATACCTCTGGATGAAGTGCTTCTTTAGTAGAACCCAAGTATTAACTGCCCCGGCAGGCAATCTTTCGATCCATCTTCTTGCAGCCCCAGTAAGAGTCATGGGGAACACCTTTAGCATAACAGCGTCATCAGATACACCCGGAATGTTGAAAAGGCTTGCGATGTATAAGAAATTTTCAACGTGCTCATATGCATCTTCATCCCTGTTTCTTGAAAAAGGGTTAGCATGAAGCTCCCTCATAAATTCGTCTTTAATTTCGAAACGGGCATCAGCTCCAATTGCCGGTCTTACGAGCCCCGGCCCTTGTTCTGCTCTAGTCAATGCCAAATATATCTCAAGAGTGAGGTCATCAATGTTAACAACTTCCATGGTACCTGAAAACTTGAAAAGTGATCGTGAGAATTTGAAAATTTTAAAACAAAACAAAAATGAAAGACTTAATAGCAATCCTAATATAACTCCCCGGCAGCGGCGCCAAAAACTTGATGCAGTTTTTACTGACTAGGTCTTACTATTTATAATGTCTCGTTATACCTATGGTCTACCCTAATGTACTAACGGGCAGTGTACCCGGTCGTGTGTATTGTAGTATTCGATAAAACCGATGTCGTCCCAAGAGCTATGTGAGTTGGATTAATACTAAGTCTAGGTGTCACAGATTTTAATATGATTATGATAAGAAATTAACTAATTAACTACTAAAACAAATAAAGGCAAAGGTGTGATCAAATAGAGGGGAGTGGTGCTAACCTAGTTATTCATCCTAGCTAGTAATGTCTACATCTAATTACTTCCAATTACTTCAGGTGGGGTCAAAGTCGAGAGGACAGCATTTGGTCAGTTCCCCAAACCTATCAGCAAAGATGCCACCACTAGAGAAGTCAAGTGTCCCCTCATAAGTCCAGTTGTTCCTGGTCCCCTAAGCCGAGTCATTACGTTCCGTTACATGCTAGACTTATAATAGTGAGTGCCCGGGCGCTAGCATCTTAGACACTCACCCCCTAATTCTTAAGTTCATCCAAACGGTAGGTGATCAGTTGGTTAAATCGCACAAGTAGAAAGGGTCATCAGTTGGTCATATCTCCTAAGCAACTAGCCTCTATCACCATTCAAAACTACCAAAACAAGGGTAGCTACCAATAAACAATGCATGCATATACTTAGAAATAATTATACGGAAGTAATGTAAATGCAAAAAAAACAATTAAGGAATCATAACTAGGCCAGCACCAAGAGGTGCTTAGCCGCTCATATTAACCATACAAATCAATTCAATGTTTAATGTTACGAAATACATGAATCGAAAGTAAAGAAAAGATAAAAAGCTAATTCTTATCGTAGGGGAGTGATTTCTCCCTTGGAGATAGCTCCGTATGCTCCTCTAGATCTACTAGTTACGGTGTAACCTTAGAAGGGGTTATGCCTTATATTCAATAAATCTTGGTTACGCCGTAGTTGATGCATGAGTTACGGCGTAATTATCAGCAGCGCGGAACCTCATGTGACCTAATATGGTTACGACGTAATCTTTAGGGAGAGTTACCGTAATCTTCGATAAGTTGGTTTTCTCGAAGTCACGCTTTAGTTACGGCGTAATGTGAGAGATGAGTTGCGCTGTAACTTCTTCAAAGTGAGCACACTATGATAAATCTTCAGTAAACTCTCCAATTCCGCGTCTCTTTTTGCTCCAATGCTCGTAGTTTACCTGAAAGTGGAATATAATGGAAAACAAGCGTAAATCCGTATAAATGATATAAATTACAAGCATTATCGAGGGAAATTGACACTTAATATTCAGGATAATTTGATGTTATCACCTACACTTTATCCGGTACAAGGCTAGATACCGAGTTCCATTACAAAGGAGGAACCACTACCTAACACTACACCACTACACAACTACCCAAAGGAGACACACTCCTTGTTACAACATTAGAAGGACATCAACATCCTTTAACCCAAACTATCTAACTTGTACATCGATGCGCCATATCAATTGTATACCTTTGGCACCTTTCACTAATGCCTTCAACACAACCCTTCGGCACCTTTCACTAATGCCTTCAACACAACACTTCTATGGAGGGAGGAAGGAACTATCAACAAGATGCACTTGAGTAGTCTTGATGATGATGAAGCTTAGCAACTCATGACTTGAGCTTGCACGTCTTCAAGAGGTGGTGATCTCGCCCTTAAGATGAACCTAGAGAATCACATAAACATAAAACTACATAGAATGATCCTTTGAATCAGTGGTTAGAGATGTTAGAATATTGGGGGAAAGTATTTGTGAAGTGGTAGTGAGCAAGAGAGAAATGGCTCACTATTTATAGACAAAAACTTGTCTACTGTCCCACGGTTCTCACGGATCCCTCCCTAGAGGGATCCGGCTAGTGCAAAACTAAGGATCCGGCTACTGGGTCAGTTTAGTTCGGATTTCGGGGTTGCAAACAGGGTTATGGGTTATGGGTTATGAACCATTGGTTATGGGTAATGGATTATGGATACCCAACAAGATGCAATGTACCTAGTCATTGGTTTATGGATCTTGGGTCATGGGTCATGGATCATGGATAATACCCAACATGACTTCATGCATGATGTCATGCAATGGGTCATGGGTTATGGATCATGCTCCATGGGTATGGGTTATGGACTTTGGTTTTTACCCAACAACATTCATTGTACCTAGTCAATGGATCATGGGTTATGGGTCATGGGTCATGGACTTTGGTTTTTACCCATTACAATATATACAAAGTATATATACATTTCTATATTACGTAAACGCTAGTTGTTATACATATGCATTTCTATAAGATGTAAATGATATTACTTGTTAGTGTTTATATAAAAATGTCTTTGGTTTTATATAACTTAATTACTGAACATGTTTTGATATAGTTTTAATATGTTTAGTAAAAGTGTGTTAGTAAACTATTGGCTCAAACCTTTTACATATTTTATTTGTTCCGTTAAAATGATTTTTCGTTTGTTATCGACAAAACATTAGAAGATCGTAAAAAAATAAATAAACGTTTTTATGGCTTATTTGTATTAACAATCTCCCCCTTTTTGTTGATGAAAAAACATAAGATTATTTTAAGAAGAAAATAAAATTCTGAAAAAATTTGAATTGAGTTTTTACTCTTTCTCCCCCTTTTGTCGAAACAAAAAGAGCGTAAAAAAGAAACTAACACATTGTTTTGAGAAAAACTTGTGAAAAATAACAAAATTAAGAATAAAGAGTAAGATGAGAGAAAGATTCTCGTCTTAGCTCCCCTAGACGGATGTTCCCCTTTGTTGAGGGCGTCAAGTAGTTAGGAAGGCTAAACGAGTGTGTTGTAAGTATGTTTGCAATGGTTTCGTCTTTGACGAAATGCTCCCCCTTGACGAGTGCTCCCTTTTGAGGAGGACGTCAAGTAATATAGAAAACCTAAGTAAATGTACTGCAAGCGTTTTTTTGCAATGGTTTGCTTTTACGAAAAGCTCCCCCTTGTTGAGGGTATCAAAGTCTTCATGTGTATTTTGAAAATCTACAAAATAAAGGTTAGAAAACAAGTATATAGTGTTTAGTTTCCTGCAAATGAGATTCATATTAGTAAGGAAATATGATTCTGTTTCTTGGATCCCACGGATCCTTCCTGTAAGGGATCCGTCTAGGAAAATTTGAGGGAACCGTGTACTTGCATTCTTTTGAAAGCAATGTAGATGTAAAAAGTGATGTTAACATCCAAATAAGCTATGTATTATAGCACCAAACATATTCTCATAACTATATAGCATACAACATGTAGTTGCATTCAATAAAACATGAGAAATGATATACATATCTCTAAAACTAAGAGAATGATACAAGCATGTAGTACATTTTTCTAACAATTCTAAGTTGTGCCTAAGACTAGAGAGGAGCACCATTGTGCTTGTATTCCTAAGTTCTAGGGACGAGTAGATTTGTTGAGCTCTTTTAAACGTTTGAGAAAGTGATAGAACATGAAACGTAATTTGTCACGTACTTCATGGACTAGTCCTTTGACCTGTTGATAATGAAAGCAATCATTGCCATGGCTAGGGAATGGTGGTGGTAGGAATGGAGCGGTTTGTGGTGGAAGATTTGATTAGAAAGGTGGATGTTCTACAAAAGATTGAGGGATTTGTGGAGGCACATTTGATGAGGTTGGAGGTGGTTCAACTAAGGGTGAAGGTGGTGGAATATGTGTTGATGGTGGCGGTAGAGAAGTATCTACTTCCACGTGATCCAGTTGTTGATTTTGATGACTCCTCATAATCCAAAATGGACCATTTGAGGGTGATGGAGAAAAAGATACGGGTGCTAGTGTTGTTTCAACACCAAAGTTTTGGTGAAGAGATTGTTGTGGCACCATTTTCTCAATAGAGGAAAATTTTTGCAATGGTGGTGGATGAGATGGCATAGGTGGCAAGTCCTCTAAGTTGTAAAGGTGTGTGGATAAGAGTGGAGTGGTGAAATAGATAGCTCTAGGTACTATAGGTGATGGTTAGTGGAGGTAGGGTTGTTTGGTTTAGGAGGTATAGTAGTGTTTGGCAAGGGTTGTCTTGTGGGAACAATCCTTTTGGGAGTTGGTTTGATTAGTGTTTGAGGCTTTAACGAGTGATGATTTGGTTGAAGAGATTTCATGAACAACCCGAGCTATTTTCTTGGGAGGTTCTTTGGTTGATGAGTTAACACTAGAAGCTTTCTTCATGGTGAAATGGTAGAAAGGAAAGGTGTAAAGAGAAAACTTTATCTACTGAGAATGAGTGTACTGGTGATTTGGAAGTTCTAACACAAAAGGTTTATAAAGAGAAAGATTTGGTAAGTGAATTAAAGCTTAAACCACTAAAAGTTCTTCAATTTTTGCAATGATTTGCATGAAAGAGAGTTAACTACAGAGTTGCACTGATCTAGGAAGTCAATTAAGACAATGTGGAGTG
Source organism: Chrysanthemum makinoi (assembly GCA_910596185.1). NCBI lineage: Eukaryota > Viridiplantae > Streptophyta > Magnoliopsida > Asterales > Asteraceae > Chrysanthemum > Chrysanthemum makinoi. The sequence continues at coordinate 220,599,619 of OU343223.1, read as the reverse complement.
TTCAAATTAACAAAGAGGATTTGAAATGATTGTATCAAGTATGATTGGTTTAGTCTGTGCAGCTGGTTCCAATGGATCCCTTACTTGAGGGATCCGTCTAGGCTAAACCTAGGGATCCGGCTCTCAGGATCCAAGGAGAAGAAAGATGAGGTTTTAGTAAGGTCTAGTACCTACATATCTTGAGTGTTTCAGTATCCTCAGGTGTCTTAAATGATATGAGACGTAAATGATCAAGTGTAATTAGTGATGTGCTATTTCATCCTGCTTTTAATATTTATAAAACTTAGATAACTTAGGATAAACACATACTAACGGGCAGAGAACCCGATCAGATGTAGTAAAGCCTTAGGTAAATCCGAGTATCATCCCAAGAGAGCTGTGACCTTGAAAGAACTAAGACGATTAGAAATGATATTGATAATATATTAGTGTGATAAGAGTGTGACAATTCATCTACATGCTATTATTCCATACACACAGACACCCGAAATTTAGGGTAAAGAGATAGATAAACGAAGCTTAATGAAGAATACAAATATGAATTGATTCTCGATATAAAGGTTCAATATGGTGGTTAATTATTGTTGGAATCACTCCTAAACTATATTTCAAGTGTTTGTAATCAATATGTAATAGGTTTCTTAATTAGGCTTTTATGTTAGTATTAATGGCAAGGCTTATGTAGAAAGCCCATAAGCCTTGGCCCATATCCAACAAGGAAGGAAAGGGACTTATAGTGTTTCCCTAGTCCCTTCTCTTATAAATAGACTTGTAAACCTTCATTTGAAGGTTGGTTGTTCACATTATCATAATACCTACGCATAAACTTTCTCTCATATATTCGTGTGTGTGATTGTGTGTTCATCTGCTCTATCTCTTCTCTATTTCTAACATATTGATGCTTGTGTTACAATATAGTGACCTAACAATGGTATCATTCGCCATCTAATTTGGTGAAACACTTTTGTTTTTGAAGTTTTATCTATACGCGTGGGTTTTGTGTATTAAACTCTCATAAGCATAAAAGCTCAAATTTTTACACTTAAAAACTCAAGATTTTTGTGGTTCAAGGTTCATTTAGTGTTAAAGTTTAAGTTTTTAGCATCAAGTTCAAAACTTTACGTATGTAGAATAGTTTTTGAGCTTGATTTTGTTCGTGTGGTTCTGTCTACGCGTAAGGGTGGAAGTTTTTTTGATTCATCAAGTTTCATACTTTCTTGTTATTTAGGTGATATTGAAGCTCTTTCATCATTAAAATCAGGTTTCTAAACACTGTTAAGCATAAACATCAGTTTTGGTGATTGTTTGTACTTTCTACTCATAACAAAACCCTAGTTTTACTCGTAAGCACAAAGTCTACGCCTTCAAGCAGACTTTTACGCGAAGGATTTCTTCACTTGATCTTCACAGTGTTGGTTTACTCGGTGTTTTCTTGCTTGGATAAGCCTGAAAACACTTCGACTTTGGATATCTTTTACACTGGTATAAGGGTAAAGGATTTTTGGGCAAAACCCTAGTTTTACGCCTAAACTAAACTCTTACGCGTAGAATTCTTTTTGCCTAAGCATTTCTTACGCCTAAGCTTGTCTTACGCATAAGCAAATATTACGCATAAGGATTCTACTACTAAGCCTTTGGTTTACGCCTAAGTTAAGTTTTCCTCAAGTCTACGCGTAAGCTATTCCTACGCGTAAGCTATCTTCTACGTGTAAGTTGGTTTTTACGCATAAGGTACTTTCTACGCTTAAGTTGGTTTCTACGCATAAGGTTACTTCATCAACATTTTTTCATTAGACTACAAAGATCCATCATCAACACAAGTTTCAAGATGTCTCAACCACCATACTCTAGCTACTTTCCTCATGAGTATCCTCAACAACAACAACAACAATTCTATCAACAACATCCTCCACCATCTCCAGAACAAGTGCAACAATTTCAACAACAATTTCAACACTTTCCTCAAGGAGCAATTCCTCTTCCACCACAAATGGTTCCACCTAACCCTCGTCAACAAGTACAACATTACACATGCTTTCAACATCAGTATCCCGCCAAGTATGCTATGAATGTTACAACACCAAAGGAACCGTCTTGGTCAGTAAAGATGTGTGAAGCTTTAAGTAGCCAACAATCCGGAAACTACGATCAATGGGTGATAAGGTTATTTAGGTTTTGTGATCTAAAGAAGCCACATGGAAAATTTTGAAGAAGGTCATCCTTGAAGGCCCTTTTCAGATGCCTACCCTCACTGTACCCGGAGATTCGAATGCTAATCCACCAAGAGATGATATTACCAATGTTGTCGGTCTTGATCAACTTATTACTGACCAACTTCTACACTTTGAAGCCGATGAACTTGCAATGCAATATATCCTTTTGTGATTACCCAATCCGATACTTCATAGTGTTGATGCTCAGAAGACTGCTAAAGCAATGTGGGAGCACATTCATATTCTAATGGAAGGCACAGAACTCAATCAAGAAGACATGGAATCAAAAATATACTTAGCATATGAACACTTCATGATTGAACCAGGGGAGACATTAGTCTTATCATCATCGATTCTCAGACATCATCAATGACTTGGATAAACATAATATCATTATGCCAAGGATTGCAGTCAACATAAAGTTCCTGAGCAGTCTTGGTCCTGATTGGGAAAAGTATGTTATTTTCATCCGTTAAGCGAAGAATCTTCATCATGCTACATACGGATTGTTGTATGACTATTTGAAGCCCCACCAAAAGGAATTTGACAAAGAAAGGATCATCCATGGAGTCCCTGCTTCGCCTTTACTCCCGGATAATCAAACTCTAGCTTTGTGGGCTCAAGCATGTTATCCTCAATTCCCGACCTTGCCAACAACCTTCACAAATCCTCCACAACCAACTGCTCAGATCACACCATATGATACCTCACAAGAAAATCAACTGGTTCCATACAACAGCAACAATGATCAAGCACTTTACAGTGAATCTAATGAGGATGCAGAAGCTTTCGATGCATTGCAACAAGGGTTTGTCATGATTGCAAGAGCCTTCGGCTGATATTCTAACAAATCCAACAATCGCATTCGCACTTCATCCGACACAAGGAATCAAGTCATGTAGTTAACAACGGAAGAGTTAAAGTTCATAATCGTGGTAATGTTCGTCAGATGGGTAGTGGTCAAGGATTTAATCCTAATGGAAGGAATAACATGGGTGCTCCACAACAACAAAGGTTTCAAGTGGTTGATCAGGGAAATGCTCAGACTGGGATTAATGGTCTCCGATGCTATAACTGTAATGAGAAGGGTCATCTGGCTAATGCATGCCCAAAGCCAAGGACAAGAGGTAGCACCTATCACAAAGAGGCTTTACTCTTGGCTCTCAAGGATGAAGCTGGTGGCACTCTTACCAACAAAGAACAGAGCTTCATGGCAAATGCAGATTCTGATGATTACATGGAGGACTTGCAGGCTAATGCAGCTGTTATGTTAATTGCAAACATGAAAGAACTCCACATGAGTGACACAGGCCCAGTGTATGACACTGACGGCTTGTCTCAGGTACCGGATCAAATTATACTCATTACTGATCTGATATCTCCGCCAACATCTGCGTCCGACGAGGATTAGAGTGTTCAACATGAACCTTCTACATCTCATTCCGATGATAATCAAATAGATCCCGTAGTTATATTTGACGATCAAGATGACCTTATGGTTAATATTGATAATCAAGTTGACTCCGTGGTTATACTTGAGGATCTAAATAATGATCATGTTGAGACTCACATTGAACAAGTTGAACCTTTGTCTAATCATCTTGAGCTCATGACCAACTTAATTAAGACCCACAAATCTCAAATGGAAAAGTTCCAAGACATCAATAAGAAATTACAGGATAAAATTGCACTGTTGACTAAGGACAATGAATGCTATAAGTTCCAACTCAACATTTTTCAAACTAAAGAGAAACGTGAAAAAGGTTTTGAAGTCGCATTTGCTAAATCGTACCAAAATGAAAAATCTTTGGAGAAACAGATATGTGATCTAGTTGCATCCAAGAATGCTTTGTTGTCTCAAATAGAACAACTGAAATATGATCATAAACAACAACTTAACGCTCTCACTTCGGAAACTCAAAAAGCCAAGTCTGAGTTGTTAACTTGTCAAAAACAGTTTTGTGAGTACAAAAAGCATTCGAGGAAACAAATAGATGACTATCTTGAGGGAATTGTCGACTTACAAAACAAAATCAAAGAGTTTTGAAATGTTGTTTATAAACATGGTGAGTCAATCACAACTATTCAAAAGTTCTCTTTTAAACCAAATCCAAATGGATATGGATCGAATCTTGCTGATTACAAACCACATTTTTCACATAGAGAATTCAAACCAAATCCTCAAGTCTACAGTGCAGAACACAGAATTGATGATTCCATTATGAGTGTTGTTGAATATAATCGTATGGAGGAATTAGATGCAGAAGACGAGAGTCGGTCAAAAATAGAAAATGTTGTTTATTGCAAACCATTTAACTATTCAAAAGCCATAACTATCGTCGCACAACAGGATAATTCTAACACACCTTGGGTTATCACGCCTACCCCTGAGTCCTCTTCTAATGATGGTCCCCGATCCAATGTTGCATAAATTAATGGTCCTTTACCTTCTTTTAGTGAAATTAAGCCATTAGCTGAACGATGTCAAGTTCTTAAATACTTTGACACTTTCATGCCTGACATCAAACTTTTGGAAAATGCAATTGAAGTTAATTCTGAAATAAAAGCTGAACAGTTTCAATCGCCATTTGCGCGACAACAAAGAGATATTTTTCAGAAAGGGCTTTTACCACATGTCCGAAATTTAAAAATGTGTGTAATCTATTGGGAACGGGAACTTCAAAAGGAGATTGGGCTTATGAAAACAGTTTTCGAGCAAACAAAAACATCGATTTCTAATACTAAACGTAAAAAGAAAATGTTAAGAAATCATGTTGACCGACTCTTGAAAGATGTTATCTGTGCTGATACCATTAATGTTGTGTTATTACATTCTGTTGCATATGCATTTGATTATATTACTGCTGATTCTGTTGATTCTGTTGAAAATGTTGAGAATACTGATAATGTGTCACAAATCAAGTCTTTAAAAATTGAAAATGAGCGATTGTTAAATGAGCTTTCTAATGCAAAACGTCGTCTTTAATGGTGTCAAAAAGATTGTCAAAATGGTGAACTTGCTTTGCAAAACAAGATCAACCAGTTGCGTTCAAAATCTCTTGATCCAAAAATAGAACAACTGGATGATGCAAACGTGTCTTTAAAGTGTCAAATTTCAAAATATGAACAAGAAATTGCCAAAGACAAAACAGAATATGGTGTCATATTTGATTTGCTCAAAAAGACTCGTGCTCAAGCGTCTAAAGATGCTGATGATCATCTTGCATATACCAAAGATGTTTTACGACAAAATGGAAACACTCGCTCTGAAAATCAAGATTTGTTACACACTATCCATGATCTAAAAGCAGAGTTGGTGAAACTTAAGCAAGATAAGATTAGTAACACAAATGCACTTGCCCCAGGAATGTTTAAAATTGACACTAGAATGCCTAATGACAAACCATAAGATACTAATGTGCTTCCTTCAACTAAAATAGGAATAGTTGCCTCTTTTCCCAATGCTAGCACTTCATAGCTTAAGAGCAAATCAAGGAAGAACAGGAAGTTGCAACGTAAGAAAAGAACAATAAAGACCTCTGAAGTAGAAGAACACCTTAGGACTTTGAATAAAACTCACGTTGCACCCACTTTAGGCATTGCGTTAGACAAATGTAATAGAAAAAGTCATGTAACGAATGTTGAATCTTTAAGAACTTTGAATGTTTTGTTTGAAGCATCTTGTGTTGGTTGTCGTAAAAGTATGTTTTCTGGTTGTCATGATAAATGTGCTGCTAATGCTATCTTATCTCGTAAGCGGAACAATAGAAAACGGAATACCTCTAGGCCCACTAATGCTTCTAAGTCTGTGCTAGGTAAACCGCCCACTAATGTTTCTGCTACGACCATTGATGTACTCATAGAACCCACTTCACCCCCTAGGAAGATCTTATTACCTAGTGCATTCACTGAGGTCAAAGCAAAGACTAGTTGGAGATGGCAGAAATGGTTACATAATACACTTGGATTTAAATGGATTCCCAAAATCATTAACATATGTGTATTGTCTGTAACTGTAACGGAACCCTCTAACTCTTCGGGTTCCACCTCTACTTCTATTCCACCTGTGTCGTCTGTGTGTAATGCAGTTGATACAGATCATCCTCGGGATTGTTGATAGCGGATGTTCCCGGCACATGACAGGCAATCTCAAACTATTATCAAACTTTGTTTCAAAGTTCATTGGCACTGTCAGGTTCGGAATGATCACTTCGCAACTATCACGGGATACGGAGATTACATCAATGGGAACATCTAAATTAGCAGGGTTTATTATGTGGAAGGTCTCAGTCATAATCTCTTTTCAGTTGGTCAATTTTGTGATGGAGATTTGGAAGTTGCTTTTCGGGAGAAAACTTGTTTCATTCGTGATCTACAAGGAAACGGTCTTATGTCTGGAAACCGCATATCAAGTCTTTACATAATCTCAATGCAAGACATGATTGCTTCATCTCCCATATGTCTACTTTCAAAGGCAACATCTACAAAATCTTGGCTATGGCACCGTCGCTCTCACACTTAAACTTTCAAACCATAACCAATCTTGCACGTTACAAACTCGTTGAAGGTCTCCCAAGATTTCGGTATTCTAAATATCATCTATGCTCAGCTTGTGAACAAGGGAAAAGCACTCGTTCTGATTTTCCTTCAAAGGTGGAACACAGCTCTCAGCATGTGCTTCATCTTCTTCACATGGATTTGTGTGGTCCGATGTGTGTGCAGACGATTAATGGCAAACGCTACATTTTGGTAATTGTCGATGACTACTCAAGATGGACTTGGGTTTATTTTCTTCGAATGAAAGATCAAGCTCCACAGATGATCATCATCTTTCTCATGAAAATTCAAGTTCAGCTCCGAAACATAGTCAGACAGATCAGAACAAACAAAGGAACTGAATTTGTGAACCAAACTCTTCGTGCATACTATGAGAAAGTGGGAATTAAGCATCAAACATCAATTGCACGGACACTAGAACAAAACGGAGTTATTGAAAGACGAAACCGTACATTAGTGGAAGCTGCAAGAATGATGTTAATAAATGCTAAACTTCCAGATTACTTGTGGGCTGAAGCCATGTCAACTACATGCTATACTTAGAATCGTTCAATGATTACTAAACGCCACAACAAAACACCTTATGAGCTTATCCATAACCATAAACCGAATCTCAAACACTTTCATGTATTTGGATCCCTTTGTTACCCAAATAATGATCGTGATGACTTTGGTAAGCTCAAGGCCAAAGCTGACATAGGAGTCTTTGTTGGATACTGTGAGAATTTTAAAGGATACTGGATATGGAATCATCGTACAAGGGAGACTATGGAAACGATTCATGCAAATTTCGATGAGCTTACTAAAATGGCTTCTAAGCAAAACAGCTTGGAACCCGGACAAAACCGTCTAAACTTCCCCCAAACCCCATCATCAGCTGAACCAAGCTTACAACTTACTCGACGTCAAATGGAACAGCTAATTGCTCCTCTTTTTAGTGATGATATCGATCAACGTGCTCAAGATGTATCAAATGTTTCCGCTGCTCAACCTGATAATAATCCAATACCTGATACACTTGAAACAACAACAATTGTTGAAGAAGCACCTCCAATTGATTCTACAACAACAAACAAACCGATCCAATGACGTGAACCACCGATGATCTTCTGAACCAAGAAGTACCTACACCTGCATATTATGATCCAAATGCATTCTTCAATCCTTTTGCTAATGAAACTGCCACTTCTGATGTTGCGGAATCATCCATAAGCCATTTGAATCCTCCTAATCTGCACAATGTATATCAACATCAACCCTTCACACATTGTTGGACTAAAGACCACCCTCTTGTGAACATTATTGGAAACCCGAATCAACCAGTCGTAACTAGACAACGCCTTCAGACAGACGGTGAACATTGCATTTATGCACTTACCGTCTGCCAAGCTGAACCTAAAAATATTAAAGAAGCCATGACATATGACAACTGGATCAAACCCATGCAAGAAGAACTTAATCAGTTTAAACGCCTTGAAGTATGGGAATTGGTTGCAAAACCAACAGGGGTCTATGTTATTGGTCTGAAATGGATTTGGAAAAAAAAGTTGGATGTCAAGGTACGGTTATCGAAATAAGTCACATCCGGTGGCTAAGGGTTATAGACAAGAAGAGGGATTGAATACGAGGAATCATTCACACGTAGCTAGACTTGAGGTCGTTCGGATTTTTTCCGGCATTCGCGGCTCACATGAACATCACGGTCTTTCAGATGGACGTCAAAACCGCTTTTCTGAATGGTAAACTGAAAGAAACGGTCTATGTTAGCCAGCCAGAAGGATTTGTTGATCCAGAGTTCCCTAATCACGTCTTCAAACTGAACAAGGCTCTCTACGGTCTCAAACAAGCCCCTCAGGCGTGGTATGATAAGTTGTCATCCTTTCTCATATCTCATAATTTTTTCAAAGGATCGGTCGACCCAACACTGTTCATACAATATCACGGGGAACACATTTTAATCGTTCAAATATATGTGGATGACATCATTTTTGGGTCAACACATCTAAAGTACTCAAACGCTTTTTCAAAACTTATGAAAAAACATTTTGAAATGTCCATGATGGGTGAACTTACGTTCTTTCTAGGAATGCAAGTTCATCAATCACCCCGTGGTATTTTCCTTAGTCAATCCAAATATGCTCTTGAAATTTTAAACAAACATGGAATGCACAACTGTGATACCTATGCCACACCTATGGCACATACCAAGAAACTGGACGCTGATTTGCATGGGAAATTGGTTGACCCTACCAAATACCGAAGTATTATTGGGTCTCTCATGTATCTAACACCAGAGACCCGACATTGTCTTTGTTGTATATCTTTGCTCCCGTTATCACCAAGACCAATGAAACTCACCTCTCTGTGGCTAAAAGAATCCTCCGATACATCAAGGGAACCATTAATTTGGGAATTTGGTATCCAAGAATTCGGTTTTGAACTAATAGCTTTTTCAGACGCCGATCACGCAAGTTGCTTAGATTCTCGGAAAAGTACTTCAGGTGCTCTACAATTTCTTGGTGATAAACCGGTGTCATGGCAATCGAAGAAGCAGGATTGTACATCATGTCCTCAACCGTAGCAGATATGTAGCCATGTCAGCATGTTGTGCTCAAGTCATTTGGATGAGAACACAACTCAAAGACTATGGTTACGTATTTGACGAATCCTGTATCCGAGAAAATCAAGTGCTATTGCGATATCATGCAACTCTCGTCCAACATTCAAGTCAAACACATTGATCTTCGATATCATTTCATAAAGGAGCATGTGGAAAAGGGTACCGTTGAATTATATTTTGTGGATACTGAACACCAACTGGCGGACCTTCTCACCAAAGCCTTAGCTCCTGCTAGGTTTACTGAGTTGATCCATCAGATTGGTATGTGGTGTTTGACTCCAGAGGAACTGGACGAACTTTTGACACATTCTTAAAACCAGTCAAACACCAAAACCTCTTTTGTAAATATTTTCTCAAAAACAAAAATAGAAAATTATAAAATTTTATAAAACACAAAAATATTCTTCTATCTAAATTTCTTTCAACATTGCAAGTACCAATCTTCCATCAACACTTTGCTCTTTTCAATATTTTCACAATCAAGTGTTGAGGGGGAGAAAGTAAATATTTTCTGTTTCATAAAACCTTGTACTTGCATGTTTCCTAATTTTTGGTTGCATCTTTAATAATGGTTGATACGTTTCTTGTTTCTTAACACTCCTCAGTCTCAAATTTATAAAATTTCAAAATTTTTAAAGTCAAGGGGGAGTGTCGTCAAGTTTCTTTCCAAACTTTCACTTCTTGCTTAACCAAAATGGAAGTTATGGGCTGTTTTTGAAAATGGTTGAGGTGGAGGGGCCATATTTGACAAAATTTAAAACTATTTTAATCAAAACCCTTCACCTAATCTTATTTCACATTTATTACATACATTTATTTCTACAACCACCATATCCCACGCCTATAATCCAATCTTCAAATCCGTGTTATAATCTTCTAATTTGTAAGTGTTTAGAGTTTCTTTGAGTGATTCCAAACATAGGTTTTTAATTATATGAAAAACCAACGGTTTGATTTTACTTTAGGAGTGATTCAATGTTTTACGTGTAAGCGTATGAACAAATAATCACGATTGGGTGTTTGTTGTGAAATGGGTGTGTTGAAATGTTTCAAATATCATTCCTTAACCTGTTTTCAACATCTAATTTAACCTTGAAAACGCTTTTAATCACTTTTCAAGATTTAGGGTTTATGCGTGAATTTGGGGGTTTTCATTTGTGAGTGTTTCTGTCTAATTTGATACTTGAGATAAGCTTGATACATGTTTAATTAGCCAAAACCAACTTTGAATCATACCCGGAAACACTAATTTTTCAAAATTAAACTTTTGATGTTAAAACTTGTTTCATTCTTCTCATATGGCTCCTAAGACATCCCAGAAATCATTTGGTCGTAATTACATGGCTAGATTGTTTAGGCGTAGGATTTGAATCCTTAGGGTTTAACTTTACGCTTATGCTAACTTTACGCGTAACCATTATCAACTTATGATAACATGTGATTTTGAAAGAGGTTGAATAAAGTGTTAATTGAAATGTTATGAATGATTTATTTCAGGTTTTACGCGTGCAAAATCTGAATCAAGGGTAAAAATGGACTTACGCTTAAGGATCACCTTATGCGTAGCCGTTACGCATAAGAGAAATCTTACGCGTAACCTTTACGCATAAGGTTCTACAAAGGGACTACGCGTATCCCGAAGGATATGCGAAACTTGATTCTTATGCATAAGGCTTACTCTACGAGTAAACCTTACGCGATAAGCTCCCAACCTACGCTACACGCAGCTTTATGCCAAGAGTCTATTCCTACGCGTAAGCTTTCTTACGCGTAAGATGGACTCCTACGCATAAGCTTAAGTCTACGCGTATGGTTACACAATGTTTACTCATAAGCTTACATTCTTATGCTTAAGCCAAAACTTTAACTTTACTTGTGAATTGTTACGCGTACAAACTTGTAAATAAGTTACTCATAACGTCACAAGACCAAAATGTCACTAATAAGCTACAATTGTTAAAATGTTGTGTGAATGAGTGAAAATTTGGACTTTAAAATTCAAGATTAATACTTACGTAACTTATCACATCAACTTTGGACTATTGGAAAAACAAGTGACTTTGGACTCGTAATATTCATTAACATAACAAATTCAATAATTGAACAATAAAATCAACTTTTGTCTAACATAATGTCTTTCAATATGTTGGTTCTTTTGGCTCAATAACTTTCAGATCACGATATGGATATCAACATGGAGAATGTTAACGCACCAAATGAGCTCACAATGGAGGACATATTCCGTACTGGTTATAGTATGAAGCTTGGAAAGAACAAACTCAAGGTTGATTTTGAGAACTTCACCTGCTCAGATTCTTCTTGTCGTATTGCTGTGGATATTCTTAAGTCTCATCCTTACAACAACATGCTCACCAACTCAAAGAATCGCACTGAGATTTATATTCATCGTTCCGCACACTATGAAGAAATTTGATGGTCAAGATGTTGTCACAGTGACACTCAACAATAAACAAGTCACCACATCAAGTTGCGATTTACGAGCAATTCTTCTCCTGCTCTCCAAACTTAGTATGTGCGAATTCCAACTGAAGAGGCTACACTACAATTCATGGTCGATATTGGCTATGATGAAGCCGCAGGAATCATTACCAGGCATTCTTCAGTCGATTTAAAGAACATTCCTCAGCCTTGGAGAACTTTATACATCATGATCGCCAAGTCTTTTTCCGGACGAGACAACAGTCATGAGCATCCTAAGCTAATGCACCTACAAATCTTCTAGGGCATGGTCAACAAAATGCACATAGACTATGCAAGTCTGATCTGGGAAGACATGATGTCTCACCTCAAGAAACCTGGCACAAAGGTTCCTTTCATCAGATACACGAAGTTGTAGATCCAGAAGATACTTGGGAATAATCTGGACATTCCCTTGAGACTTGATGACCCCAACCATCATTCTGTGTTGTTTGAGGCTACATTAAATGTTGTCAGATTCAAAGACTCATCAACAAAGAAACAAGGTGTAGTTCTGACAGACTGCCTTCTTACTGATGATATTAAAAGTCTTCAATCGTATTCACGATATCAAGAAGCAGTGGCATGAGGCAAAGTCGGCTTCATGGATGAAAAGTCTTCAGCCATCCTAGTCAAGAAGACCAGGAGATCAGGTAGTGCAGGAAGTGTAGCAAGCACTGGGAGTGCCCTAAAGTATCCAAAGAGGAATCCTCCTCGAAAAAGAAAAGTTCCATCTAAAGGTGCCATTCCTACTCCTAAATCGGCACCTAGATTAGAGGATCAAGACTCCGAGGATACTAAGACTAATGAAGAGGTTCACTATTCAGAGTCTGTTAGGGATGATACAACAACAGTTGAAAAACCACTTAGTCCCAAAACAGATAAGGGTAAAACTCCAGTTGCAGAGCAAGAAGAAGAAGAGAGTTCTGATGATGAACCAAAGGACGAGGAGAAAGACTACCACAAGAAACTTAAGAATCTAAGGTTACAGCATGCTGCTACGGAATTTAATCGTCAAAAAACTCGTGGCCCTGGAGGTTCAAGTGGTGGTGCACTAATCACACCAGTTCTCGATGCAGTTAATCAACCCAATAATGGAACTGGTACCACCACTCACGAATCAACAGAGCAACAAAGAAGAAGATGAAATCATTTTTTATTTTGAAGAAGAGGAAAAGGAGAAGGATGAAAAGATAACTGATGAAGACATTGAGGAAGCTGCTAGGGAAAGAGCTGAAGAGGAAGCTCGAGCTAAATCTAAAGAAGAGGCTAGGGTAAAGGCTGAAAAAGAGGCTAAACCTCGCGAAGAAGCTGATAATTATCTCCTATATAATCCTGATCACAACCCTAAAGGGACTTCTGAGCCACCACAAGACCCAGAGCCATCTCATCACTCATCTTCATCAAACTCTTCACCTCATTCATCACCACCACCATCCAAAGATGCTACCACCAGATCCACATCCAAATCTGTCAAGAAAACGACCAATACTTGGGCATCACGTGCTAAGACCAAAATTGTCAAAGCTGTCAGGCAAGTAAGGAAATGAAACGTGGTCAACAAGAAATTCAATCAGCTGGCCGACAGACTAAATTTACTTCAAGATGTGATGATCAAGTTTTCATAGGAAAGAGAACAGATCCAGCAGTTTCTCAATCGAGATATCCAAGGGGAAATGGACAAGACGATAAGGGACTACACTCATAAGTTCCTTCTCGACACTATCCCTGGAGTAACAAGAGAGATGTTCGCCAGAAAACTCTTTCCACATCTCATGTCATTGGTCAAGCATACACTGGCAAATACCCCTGCTGTTATGGAAATCAAATCAGCCCCGTCTCGGTTGTCTCTGATGCGGAATTGATCTCCAAGCTTGTTATGCAAATGTCTCAACGATCTACAACATTTACATATGACGAAGCTAAACTCTTTGAGGCATTACTGGAATATCAACTCAAAACATCATGTAAAGAGTCAGCTGAAAGAGCTAAGCGACCAAGAGATGACGATGATGCGGATAAGGATTCTGAGCCAAAACGCAAAAAGAAAACTGGCGAATCCTCATCTATGCCTCCACCACCCCAAAGGACCACCACCACCAGAAGATTTTCACAACGTCCTCCTGCTAGCGACAAACCTCAAGACTCTGAGTCTCCACCACCAACGGACAAAACTGGTGATCATTTTGAATACACCGTTGGTGATGACGAAGAGCCTCCTAAGCACCAACAACCATCCTCAACATAAACCAAGAACCATTCAGCATCATCCTCCAAGTCACAGAAGAAAAAGTATCCAACAGTCGTATCTTGGTTGGATGAAGACGACACTGCAGAATACGAATGGTTCTCCAAACTTGTTGATGCAACCCCTCAATTACCGGAAGGCCAAGAACCGGTAGATGGTCGAACCATGGAGCATGTTAAGATTATTCAAGAAAATTTTAAGGTGAAGAAGATGACGAAATCAGAGTTAAAATGAATCAAGAACGAGGCTTTTCAACTGCTTAAGGATAGCTCTGACAGTGCCATTGAAGTCGAATATCATCTCGACAACATCGCACGAGCCATGTCCAACAATATTGATTAGCTCAACCCTGAATCAAACATCGACTTCACCAGACCTGACAAGGCTCTTTACTACACTGACTGGACCAAGCCCCTACCCACCATTGGTTGACCTGATCAACAACGGATTCCCTACCAGTACTTCTTCAATAATGACTTGGAATTTCTTCAACATGGTAGCAATGTCAGCAAGAAATACGCTACCTCACTCACCTTCCTCATCCCGGCAGCAGTCTTCTCCAACAATGTTGCCATCGAGGAAGAAGCCTCACGAATGTTTGTTGATAATGTGGAAAATTACGACCTCGATGCACTATATGGAATTCATCATTGGCCTGAACGAATAAGAATTTACTACAGAAGCTGCCAGGTACTCAAATCCATCAAAGAGGTGTATAGTGACCAACGGATTGTTGCTATAATGCATGTCAGCATGTCTACTAAGTGGGACTACTCATTCCTAAAAGCAATCAAATTCAAACGCCAAGACGAACAGGAATATGACTTCACTGAAGCGGATTTTCCGAGATTGTCACTCAATGACATTGAAGACATGTATCTTGCTAAGGTACAAGGTTGAATGCGACAGTTCTCCACAAACATCCAGCTGCAGTACATCAAGTCTTTACTGATATTCATCAGAAGCATCATTATCCAGGAACGTGTTGAAGACCTTCAACTTGCTGTGGAATGATACCAAAAACGTGTTAATCTCACCAAACCATAGCTAAACTTTCCCGACATCAACCAACTTACTCAGTACACCATCCTTAAGAAACTAAAGTTTGGCATAGTTTACCGAAGTGAACTTCACCATAATTGCTTCATGGCGTGCAAGGAGCTTCACAAGTTTGGTGATCACACCCTAAAGAAGGTTCGTGACGGGTTAGCATATTGGTTAAAAGAGATTCATGAAGGCATCGGGTCAAAGAAGCGGTGGAAGGAAAAGAGGGATGTGAAGAAAATCATCACGAGGATTGATGAAAGGTTTTTTTGTCGCGATCAGATAAGGACTTTGGAGAGCTTCGTGGGTGGATGACAAAGTATTTCTCTTACGGGCTATCAACGTCTAGAGAGAACTCCTAGTGATATTGACGGACTTCCTGGTACTCCTTGATTATTTTCTTGATTGATATTTGGATATTTTGATCTGTATTTAATTGATTATGGCTTGTGCACACATAACAGTGTACAACCCGTTCTTGTAATGAAAGGACCCTGTGGTACGCTTCAGTGCCACAATCCTATAAAAGGAGCGAAAGCTTCTTACTTTTGAGTAAAACTTATCAAAACTTTCACTTTTTAAAGTTTTGCTCAAAAGAACAAGTACTTCCCCTTATGTTTTCAAAACCTCAAAAGTTAATATTACTTGTTGAGGGGGAGTACTTGCTAAAATCTTTGTTCACAAATGGTTCTTCGTGGAAATCTTCTCATAAAACTCGAAATGGACATATTCGATATCAAAATTTCGTCAAAAATAACATTTATATGCCATTTTTTAGGGGGAGAAAAATTGTTTGATACAAATATGTTGTGAAACTTGTGATTGAATCTTCGTGCTAAGACTTAACCAATGAATTGACGAGATCTGAACTGTCATACATAGAAAAGATTTGTATTCCAAGACTTATCCGAGTAGATTGTACCTATTCGAGAAACTCTTGATATACATGAACTTTGACGGGTTTGATAACCTTTCGAGGTTTGTCTACACCTTCAAGGTAGTTATTAGAGCTAGTTGTCACCTAAAAGCTGACAATGTAACTCTTTAACTATGCAACGTAACCGTGTCTCGCGGGGAATTGTCTATCTTGAGTCGATCAATTCAAAAGTGCGCGCTTTTCTCTCACCGTGCAGATTTCTGTCAAAACACTTAAGCACGTGTGGAGGGGGAGTATTTCTTCAAAATATAAAAAACTCTCACAGTGGTACAATTTTTTTTTACTCATGAACACTTTGAGAGATTTTCAAGAAAATGGTTTTATGGCAACATACGTTAGTCATGGAGTTATAAGGTTACTAAGGTTAGGAATAACCGTCCTATGATCCGCCAGAGCCGGAGGGATCTACCCAAGGACACCACCAATAGTTAGAACTTAGAATTCCTTAGGTATGATTATAAAAAGGAGAAAATGAGAATTGGAGAAAGAAGGAGTTGAAGAATTTAAAAGAAAAGTAAAGAAAAGGGTGAAAAGAAACAGCCCTCCAAATTATTCAACTTAGGGCAGACACCGGGTTCAATACATATGCTACTGGCTGTCACTAGATGACACCGGTATTGAAGATTAAAGTCTTCATGGACCCAGTGACGCATGCACTAAACCTTCTTAGCCACTCAAGTTTCTCTCAACAGAAGCTTGTTTCATTCTCACAGGGAACCCTACGTAAACTATCGGATTTCTCTTAGAGATTGCTGGTATTGAAGAAGGAGACCATCTCCCTAGTCTCCGCTCAGGAAAACCAAAGCGCACTATTGAGTCTAAAGCCACGAGAATCATCAAAAGATCTTTTAGGAACACTCGACAGTTCAGCACTTGTCGTTCAACAATAAGGACGCAAGTGATACCATTCTAGAGTCCTACACAGATCTTAGAAATCTGTCGAGAACGTTTATGAGGGGTTCACAACTGTGATCCTCAGTGATTGAATGGAAACTCCTGCCAGGGTCAACATCAAACAGCCCTGACAGCAGGTCACTTCGGTAACTCCTTGTGGGTTACACTTAGTGTTGTCTAAAACGGTCTACAGTAGTGAGGTGATGCTTCTATGTACCTCAGCGACTCACCTGAACTGTAGGTGTACTTCGGTACATCATGTTATCCTACTTGAGGGACTCCAGTTCAGGAACAGCCTTTGCTAGAATTAGAGATGTGTTTTCACACTATGCTGTTAACACGCTCGAAGTTCGAACTTGTAAGTGCTAGAAATCCCGCTAAGGAGATTCCTTTCAAGAATTGAGTCCTGAAGATGTGGGTCATTACTTGAACTTGTTCAATGTAATGCCAACTGTCCCATATGGGATTCGTACGGCTGATTCGCCCGACCAAGGTGAATGGAATCAAGACATTCATCAAAAGAACAATCGTAGTGGTCATTTCTCTTAGGAACAACCATAATGATCGATTGATGTTTATCACTAACCAATTCGTATATTTTCTTCTTATGGATGCTCCTGGGAGATGATCGTGCAGATTCTCCACATGCTCATACCAACAACAACACAAATTAAAATTCTCTCGAAAGGCAACACAAAAGTCAAAATGGTTCTTCGCCAAAGAATCTACAAAGTTTAAAGACTAAAGAGAACTACATCAACTCTGAAATCCAATGTTAAAGAGTGTGTGAGCATGCTGGAGAAGGATGTGGAGACACCTGAGCAACGAAGCAGACCTGATGCAGATTACCACAACATAACATCACAATATCCACACCAGAACAAAGAACAAAGATAAATGAAGACGTCAAAGCTGAAAACTTCAAAGAAAAACAATATCCTCACATTGGGGAGATTGTTAGAATCAAGGAAATTCTTCTCACAAGAAAGAAGAATGTCAGAAGACGTCAAAGCAACTATTACATCTACACCAACAACGTTTAAAGATTACTCGAGTCATTAATTACCAACATTTAGGGGGAGATTTTTGGAATCACTCCTAAACTATATTTCAAGTGTTTGTAATCAATATGTAATAGGTTGCTTAATTAGGCTTTTATGTTAGTATTAATGACAAGGCTTATGTAGAAAGCCCATAAGCCTTGGCCCATATCCAATAAGGAAGGAAAGGGACTTGTAGTGTTGCCCTAGTCCCTTCTCCTATAAATAGACTTGTAAACCTTCATTTAAAGGTTGGTTGTTCACATTATCATAATACCTACGCATAAACCTTCTCTCATATATTCGTGTGTGTGATTGTGTGTTCATCCGCTCTATATCTTCTCTATTTCTAACATATTGATGCTTGTGTTACAATATGGTGACCTAACAATTATCACCAGACTCCTTTGGTCAATTTGTCATAGCCTACGGTTCTTAGATTCCTCACCAAGATGAACAGGTCACCCGGGATCATTTGGCAACCTAATAGCAGTCATTAAGTACCAAATCTGCTAGATCTAGTCGGTGGAAACCCGGCTGTTAGGAACTTAGATTCCCCCTAACCTCTTAAATACCTACACTTGATAGGTGATCATTTGGTCAGTTCGCACACGAAGAGTGGTTGTACTATGGCCAATTCCTCCCATACTTCGCAATTCTATCGACTAGGGGTCGGTTGGTCATATCTCCTAGCCCTTTAGATACTACCAAGCTTATAATATTACCAAGACTAGCGATCTATGATAAGACTAGCAAATGTCTATAAAGAATTAAAGAGAATATCAATAAAAAAAATGCAACCTTCAATTAATAACATGAATTCATAGTATAAGTTTTAGAAAAATATAAAAGGAATTCAAACTCGAATACAATGGAAATCGTAGACGAGGACTTTGTTATTCGATGCTCCTAAGCCATGCTTCTTCTTCTGTGTTTGATCTCCCCAAACCCTAGAAGGTTTGGGAAAGGAGAGATGATTAAAACTGGTAAAACCTTTGACTATTTATAGGCTCCTATACTAGTTACGGTGTAACATTATTAGGTAGTTACGCCGTAACTTCTTCAATTTTGGTGCTTATCCATGGTTATGGCGTAACCTGAGCTGGGGTTACGTCGTAGCCTTTGCAAATCATATGCATTTTATTATTATGGCGTAACCTAAGCTAAGGGTTACGCCGTAGTGTTCGTTACTTAGATGTATATCCTTTGTTACGGCATAACCTGAGCTGAGGGTTACGCCGTAGTCTTCATAATCATAGTTACGTCGTAGCTTTATCACTTGGTTACGCCGTAACTTCATCTTATGGGCTTGAAAACGTCCAACTTCTGCTTCCTTGCATAGAATAGGTCCTGAAATGAAATAATAAGGAATAAGAATGTTTTCACTAGCATTTTACTCAAAATGTGATGAGAAAGGGGGAAATTAACACTTAGATAATCAAGACTATTTGATGTTATCAATGAGTGAGGGTAGCTAATGATGTCTTTTATGGAAAGAAATGGAGGTTTTTATGAACACCAACGGGTGATCAAGGATGACACTAAGATTTTTAGGGTGTCAAATGATCCTAGAGACCAGATGATGATCTAAGGAAAATTTAGAAAATTCTTTAAGAATTATAAGAAATGAAAAACTAGTTTTTAGACCATTTTAAGATCAAGATGACTAAAATCAATTTACTAAAATTGAGAGAAATATCAAACTAAGTGTTTTAAGATGAGAGTTACAATGTGTGAACATTGGAGTGGAAAGATGCTGAATTTTGAAGCGATGATAAATCAAAAAGTACCTTGAATATGATCCTAAGTTATCTATGAGTGAATGTGAGATCAACTGAGCTTGAGAATGACTTATGTAATTCTAATGTATCACGTCTTACTGGTCTAATAAGGTCTGGAGGGTTGGATTGATGTGAGGATGATAAAATAGCTCTTTTGTTTGCCCGGATCCCACAGATCCTTCACTTGAGGGATCCGGCTAGTTATAAGCCAGGGATCCAGCATCTGGGACAGATTACTCAACAGTGAACGTGCAATATTTTGCTCTAGGTGTCAAATTCTAAAACTAACGATTTCCACAGTAACTATACATGAATACAAGCAAGACATGGTAAGAGTGGCATGTAAGAACATCAAATGATCAACAAACGATTTATTTCATAGGTATGATCAAGTTACAAAGGTAAATAAAAGACAAAGCCTAAGGATTGATTTTATTAAAGAAAACTATTTTGCTCATGCATTTTTGTTTGATGGATCGTCGAGTGGGTTGTGAGTTGTTGATGATTCAGGAATGAAGAATGAAGTGATGAGAGATGTGTTCAAAGGTTCCATCATTTTGTTCACAAGTATATATTGAGGGCTTTGAAATTGAGGGTGATAGTACATCACATGTTAGGAATTGGAAATTCTATTGTGAAGCATCGGTCACCCTATGTATAATCTAGCTTAAGTTAGCTCGTAGACATATCGTTTATTATGTTGTTGTTAGTCAGTTATTAGCATAGTTTAGTCTAGTGCAACACCGTGGAGGAAGGAAGGGTCTTTACCCATTGTATGCCTGATCCACAGCCCGTCAGAGGGCGTATTAGTTTTGTATAAATAGCCCTCTCCCCACAAGGGAGAGGGTTGGATGTTCATTTGGAATCTAACCTTCCATAAGTTTCTCTTTCTAGAATATCCCACTCTCTCTCTCTAAAACCATCTTTATAGGCCTATCTTGGTTATGATTTAGTGTGTTTGTGAAATCCAATATGCAACAATTGGTATCAAGAGCCATGGTTTGATCATCTCTCTTACATATCCTTGGATTTCTAGTGGTTTTAGATGGTTTTTGAGTTTGAAAAAGTTTAGTGGTTTTTGCATCATTTGGATCATCTCTAGTGTTAAAGTTTAAATTTTGGGTGTACTTTTGTGTTTAGAATCATTGTAAGTGCTTGGGTTTTGATTTGGTAAGCTTGAATCACTGTGGTTGAGCTTGTTTTGGATTGAAAAGTGTGTTTTTGAAGTTTTTCTTGCTAGCTACTTGGTTCTCGTTGTGTTTTTCTTCGTAGCGACTTGCTTCAGTAACAGTTAGCGAGTTACAGTGTTAGTTGTTAGTGACTTAAGCCTAGCGACTTGTCTATTGAGACAAGCCGACAAATAGTACAAGTTAGTAGATTCTCCACTACGGCTAGCGACTTGGTGAGGTTAGCGAGTTGCTTCAGAAATTGTTAGCAAGTTGTAGTGTAAATTGTTAGTGACTTGGTGCTTAGCGACTTGGTGCTTAGCGACTTGGTGTCATAATTCTTAGCGACTTGGTGCTTAAAGACTTGTCTTCTAATTCGTAGCGACTTGGTGTTATGGTTCTTGGCGAGTTGTCTTGTTAGCGACTTGTCTATATAGAAATTTGGTAAATTGATTCAAGTTACTCATATCTAATATCCATCAACACAATGTCTTACATCACTGACCCTTTAATCTCCAAAGTGCTTGAACCTTATGATACCTCACAGAACAGTGAAACCGGTTGCTATTCTGAATGTTCTACCTTGATTGATTCAGCAATTTATGATCAACACACTTCACAATCTGAGTCAAAATCTAATGAGTCACACTTGGTATTGACAAATGATGCAAGGCAAATGGAATGCAACATTGAGTCCTTTCAAATACTTCATCAGCACCTCACACATTTGTTATCCACAACTAGGCATCGAACATGCAGTGCTCTCTTTCGTCAGGACTTATCCACATTGACAAGAACCGTGTTGCTGAACTTAGAAAAACTGAAGCTTCAAATTACCAAAAAGAAGGTATTAATGGAAGACTCGAATGTTGCACTTCAAGTAATCTACAACCAATTTCAGCCATTTATCAATGGGGAATATTCCGCAGATTTTGATCATGATTTGACTAGAATTTCATTCAAGAAACATACTGGAATGGAAATTCATGAGTTCATTAACACATTTATTCAACTTATGGGTAATATGGAAATATACATTAAGGAAGCTGCTCAAGAGAATGATAGTTTGAATGAGTTGAATGGGTGTGAATTTATGTTAAGTGAAGGTTGTGATATGTTGGGCAGTGGATTAGTTGAAAGAATGGATGATGCCGAATGCAGAATTTCAGTTGCAACAAAGGATGATGAAACTGACTGTACTGAACACAAAGGTTCTGAGTCAGAAAAGCATGAAACAGCTTACATGACCACTCCTGTTATGCATATGGTGAATACTGATGACATATCTGCAAGTGAACAGGTTTCATGTGATGAGGTACCCTTAACTGATCAACATAATGCATGTGCTAATGGATATGATCAATTTAATCCTAACTCTGAACATAATTCTGTTAATTATGTCTAGGTTGAGCCTGAATCTAAAACCTTTAAAACTAATGACATGATTGAAAAAGGGGTTTATGATGAACTTTCAAACAAATACTCAATTCTTGAAAAACATTGTATTTCCTTGGAAATTGCAATACAACGAAAGGAAGAAAGCTTTCTTGCTGAAAAATCTTGCATTAATCAGGAATTTCCAGAATTTCGAGAATTTTTTGAAATTAACCACTTAAAAACCCAGATTCAGGACAAAGACTCAATCATATGCAATCTGAAATTACAACTCTCAGATATGCATAAGAGTGATTATCATGAGATGAGTAGCACACTTAAATCTAGGAATGATGAACTGGCTTTATGTGTGTCCAACCTATTGAGGGAAAATGAGTCCTTAAAAAAGAACTTATTAGAGAACAATTCCAAGTTGATAGATCAAACTAATTCCTTCTTAGCTGACCTTGATGCCCTCAAAGCCCAAATTCAGGATAAAAGCTTCACTATTGTTGCCTTAAAAATGAGCTTAGGAAATCTATTGGAAATAGGGTGAACACTAAGTTTGCAAAACCATCAACCTTAGGAAAGCAAATTGTTCAGAACAACTCAAAACATATTGTAGTTAGGCAACCCAATGCTTTTAGAACTGAAAGATTTAAACCATCGAAATCTAAGCTTGCCTCCCAAGTTGATGCGAATAATGTTTTGACAAAACCAGACACTTCACTATTTCATTCCGATATGATGAATAACAAAACCCTGGTAAATGTTCAAAGTTCTAAGATCAGGAATACTAGGAGTTCATCTAGTTCTCATATGAAGCATCAAATGGCTGATCAATCCCCTAAGAAACCAACTAATTACAAAAGGACCAATATTCAAAAGAGGGAAGTGTCTACATCCAAATCAACTAGCAGCAGTTTCAAATGGATTCCCAATGGTAGATTATTTAAGTTTACAGGATCCAAACGGACTTACATACCTAGATCTTGCCTTAAGTGGATACCCACAGGAAAACTCTTCAAGAATATTGAACCTAAAGGGATCTCTATTAATGACACGCCTAGATCAAACTGTGCAACATCCAATAGTGAGATAACTCATGTCACTAACTCATCCTTTTGCAATACTACATGTGCTTCTAGTGCAGTGTGTCCTCAGTCTTTTTCAGGTACAATGCTCAATTCAATCAGGAACATCATGACTTGGTTTCCATCATAAATGAATATTGCTCACTCAGGAGTTATTGCTTGCCAGAAATGATGTACCTCGTACTTTGATTCCTATTCGACTTGAATCAGGACTCGCTCTTATAAATCTGTGTACAAATCTATTAAAAAAAATAGATTCAAAAAATCTATAAATCATTTTTTAACAAAATTGTTTTTTCAAATATTTCTTACTAATATCAAAAAATCATTTTTTAACTCATAATTTAAATCGTTTCCCACAATCTAATAAAAGATATATCTCTTGTTATCGATAACATCTACGGTCCTAGAAATGTCATTCAATAATGACACGGGATCATAGATGAAGTTCGAACAAAAGATATACTCTTGTTTTATAACGGGTGAGTCACATTCAATCAATGTTCATTGGTGACATTGATTGAGGGGGAGAATTTTACAAGTTATTTAATTTTTCTCTGCATCATTGTTGGATATGTATTGTGCTCAGATGCATGTCTTTGTCTTGTCATGTTTCATGGTGTCCTCTGTGTTAGTTTGCTTATCTTATTATGTTATCTTATATGTTATCTGTGTCAGTTTGCAATCTGGTAAGTTCATGGACTGAAAGTGTCTATAATACATAATATGATAGATAGCAACTTATCTTTAACAGAGTTAGTGACTTGGCAAGTAAAGTCTTAGCGACTTGTTAATTTACTTTGCTAGCGAGTTGCTAGACGTTCTCACAAGTTCAGGGACTAAAAGTGGCAACTTGGTATTCTTGTAAAAATCTGTTTCTATACCCTAGCGACTTACCATTTAGTTTTCATAATTTCAAAAAATTCAAAAGTGTTCCTTGTGTTTTCTCTCGTTACATATTTCTGCTAGCGATTTGTGTGTGGTAAGGTTATGTTAATCATTTTCTTGTCTCTAAATATAAGGATTATATGCATCCCCTAACTCATTTTCCTTAACAGATTCCACTAATCTTGATCCTCGTCACTTGCTTTCCTCGTTTAGGTTTGTTGAATGAAACACTTGATATATATGGGTTAATGGATTAAGGTTTGTTTGGATTCACTAGGGTAGATGTAATTTTCCATATTTATATGTATTAAAGAATTTGTGAGCGACTTGTTGTAATATTTGTAGGAGGTTCGTGTTGGGTTGTGTTTCTGAAATAGTTAGTGTTTATGGATTAATTGTACTTGTTCTTAGTAGCGGTTTGATTGTGTGTTTAGATTGATTACATATGATGAATGGATTGAGGTGATATGCATATGATATACTTGTATTCTTGATAGCGACTTACCTGTTATGATAGTGTTCTTGGTAGCGAGTTGGTGCATAGATTCATCATGGCGAGTTGCTATTTTTGATTACATTCTTGTTAGCGATGTAGTGAGTCGATGTGCAGCGACTTGGCTTTGTTACTGTTGATAGCGACTTGTCTGTACAAGTTAGCAACTTAGTAAATCACGTAGCAACTTGGCCTTGTTATTTTTGATAGCGACTTGTCTTTACAAGTTAGCAACTTAGTAACTTTGAATGTAGCGACTTGGCCTTGTCATTTTTTATAGCGACTTGTTGGTTCAATTTTCAAGTGGCGACTTATTTTATTAAATTACTTAAGGCGACTTGCTATAATAATCTCATGCTAGCGACTTGGTTCAGGATTTCCTGTAGCGATTTGCATTGACAAATTGCTCTTTGCGACTTGCTATAACATTGTTGGTCTAAGCAATTTGTATATGGTTTCTCTTGTAGCAACTTGATATGACAACTTGTCTTAGCAACCTGGTATAACAGTTCAATAATAGCACCTTGTCTCATGAAACTATTCCATAGCAACTTTGTTCTTAACTAATTTAATTCAAAAACAACTTGTCTCTCGAAAACTGTCTCAAAAGGAGTTGTTGCATTGAAATCTTACTAATGCTACTTGATCTACTTTCTAAACATTTCAATCTGTTTATGGGAACTCTATCAAATTTGCTACGTGTTGTGTCTTTGTCATGTGATTGCATTCTATAGTGCTTAACTAACCACATCTTAACTAACATGCTCTCAATCATTGCTGTTATATGTGTGTATCTTTAGATATTCAATGGCAAACACAACCTCATCTGAGAACCTTACTACCTCTGCTCCACCAAAAGTTCTTACAGAAACGAAATCTTTCACGAAGATAAATGGGTAGAGATAGGAAAAAGTAACTGTATATGGATATGGAAAAGTTGTAACAAAATCCAATACTTAAAGTGTCAATTGATATCCTCAAAAACACAAATTTCTTCAGTGCCCTAACCAAGCAATCCACAATTCCCACCATTTACCTACAACAATTTTGGAACACCATTGAATGGGACAAAATCACAGCTCAATATACCTACAAGCTGGATGATAAGGAATTTGTGATCAATTCTGACATTCTCAGCAAGGCTCTAGGAATCACACTCTGTAACCCCACCATATGATCTGAACCTCCACCTATTGCGGAAGAGCTTATAGTCTTTCTGATTGGTTTGGGTTATCAATTTGGCATATCAAGGGCTTCGACATCATCACGGACACATGTATCAACCACGGAGAGCAATGACAACAGTTCTCAACTTATGCTTATCGGGAAAAACATCAGGGTTTGATAAAGTGAGGATTCCCATCTTGCAAATCCTATGGGGTCTCGTCAATGGGGTGAATGTTAATGTCTCTCGGAAGGAGAGCGTATCTGGGAAGAATTCTCTCTGTCAATGAACACATTCATTACCGATAGAACAAATTTGCAGAAACATGCTCAGGGACGAAAGAAAGTAAACAAGCTTGAGATTCCTAGCATCAGATTTTCGAAGCTTGTTATCCAGACTTGCCTGTGAGACTCATAACTTCAACCCTAGGAGTGAATCTACCCTACATAATGCTAAGGATGAATTTGTTCTCGGCAACCTCAAATATATTGCTAGAGGTGTCAATAAAGAGATATTTGGACTACCAATTCCTGATATTCTTCTCACTGACGATATTAAGAAGACGGATCACTTCCAACTGTACAAGAAAAGGACTTCCAGATCCAGTGTTAATGTTGATGTCTCTCCCACTCCACCACAACCCAAAACTGCTAAGTCTACCGGCTCAAAGACTTCATATCTTGCCCTTCCAAAGGAGACGTGAAAGGTCACAACCTATTGACACCACAACCCGAGAAAAGAAGAAGAAGAAGGGTGGTAAAAGGAAATTTTGAGGAAACTGAGGTTTCGAGGGGTAATATGAGTTTGATTGATGAAGATGATGTCGCACTGCAACTAGGAATCAAGCAAAGCCTAGAGAGTCAGAATGTGAGAGCACCAGTTGGAGGTGTCGTGTTAAGAGAACCTGAACCGAGCCACGCATACAACTCCAATCATACAAGACAAAGGAAAAGGGATTGTTGGTGTAGATGCCGAACAAGCTGCTCACATGCTTCTGACCTTCTCCTCTTTACCATCAAGAACTACCACTCAATTTGAGCTGAAGAAAAGAAGTGTTGAATCATCTTCAGCTCAAGAACAATCTGGATTGGAAAAGAAGGTATTCGAAGCACAAGAAGAAACTCCTGCATCAAGTGATACCCAATCTGATCAAAATGATGATGAAGAGTTCTTTGAAAGACCACAGGAGAACTTTGAGTCAAGATCGATGAGACCAGCATTTGGAAGAACCAAACCGTCTACGGTTCTCTATCTTCATTAAAGAATCTAGATACTGATCTCTCATTTGGTGATCAGTTCTTAAATGACAAACCCTCAGATATCGAGCCGTTTAAGAAAAATGATGAGAAAGAGGAAGCTGAGTCCATGTATATTGTTGATATTCAGCAAGACACATCAACTACTCTTCTAATGTCAGCACCTATTCAAGCAACCTCACTTCCACCACTCAAACCCATTATTAATCCAGTACAAGTTGTCCTATCGGTGATGTCGTCACTCCACCTACCTCACCACCTCCCTTGCCTCCTCCGGTCCAGCAAAATGAAAAGCAATTGCTCGAAGAGGCTATGACACGTATTGCGACTATTGAGAAGCACTTTCCTATTGCCGTCAATAATCTTGATAGTCGTGTCAAAAGGCTGGAGAATCTTAACCTTGATGAGATTGTTACAAAGGCAATTGAAGCAGACATTAAAGATGCAGTTGAATGGGCAATGAAGGCTCCATTACTTGGCGATTCAAAGACTTGCCGATCTCTGACATGAGATCAGCTCTCTCAAAAATAATGTATGAAGCAGGAGAGCATCTGGACAATACGCATAAGAAATTATACGAAGCACTCGAGGAATCGATGAGACTTGATAATTATCGGGTTTGTAGAGAGGATTAAGAAGAAGATAAGAAGAAAGCGCTGCGATGAAATGAACTGATAAGTCTGGAGGTCCCAAGCCACCACCACCTCCTTCACCTCCAACTGGAGGAGCTAGAACTTCTGGCGCTGGAGGATCTTCTAATACAACCTTTACACCTCTACCACAACCACCATCATCACCACCAAAACCTTCCAATCAATCTAGTCCATCCGAAGATCAGGGAACTCAGAAGAAATCTACAGCTTGGACCACAGTTGATTCAAGGTTCACACCCACATTCTCTTCTATTCCCGAAGATCAAGTACTTCATGAAGAATCGTATGTCATGGCGGTCGAGAATCGATGACGATGATGCATCCAACAAGCATATCCCCAAGCCATCTGAAGATGATTGGTTTGATGCATACGTGTCAGGTGAACGCTCTAACCCATCTAGAGTTACACCTTCAAAAGACACAATTCAAAGTTGGCTCACTGATGAGAGACCTCAAACTCCAGAACCTTTATGGTCCATCCCTTAGTCGACCGATGATTCGACAACAAGGCCTCAACAATCACTACCAACTATGAAGCCCCACTGAAGACTCTTCTTCGCATCACAGGGAGATGGGCAGCTTTATGAAGTGGTTTTGTGAATAGAAGGGAATCTCGTCCATCACACCAAAGGATCTTGAAGGACAAGCATTCGAAATTATCAAAGTCTTTTCGGATGCCAATCAGCTCAATACCGGATGGAAGAATGTCATAAGATCTTTGAGTGATCAAGTCGGTGGCAGATTAGCCGTTTCAATGTGAACATGCCTCTTCCTCTCGTGGTAAACACGGACAAATGACCATTCATGCGAGTTCTTCTTCAACCATGACCTGGACTATCTATGTGCTCGTACATCTGAAAGAAGACCAGTTTGTCAATATCAAAGATGAAAGTTGCTACCTACACGATTGGTCTTGAAGATGGTTTGATCAATTCAGTGCGACAAAGAACATGTGTATGAGGCTTCATATGGTATCTCTCATTGGTGGTTCAAAAAGAAGAAATTCTACATTGAGAGACATGGAGCTGAAAGGCGCAAAGCTGTTAGATCCAAGCTACGAATTCTAAGTGTTGTCAATGTAGAGATCTTCCCAATCTATGGCTATGATTACCTTAAGAAGATCGTTCTTGAAGAACCGAAAGATCATGTGATAGAAAGCGACTTCAAACATCTGCTGCCAAATGACTTTGAAGATCTCTATCTTTTAAACCTCCAAGGACATCTTAACCATCTGCCTATCCGTGAGAAAAAGGCTCTCTCTGCTTCTGTCAACCTTTGGATCAGGGGCTTAGTCATTCAAAAAAGGGTAGAGGATTTTCAGCTAGGAATGGAAAGCTACCATACTCGGGTCAACCTTACAAGGCCGCAATGGGATGCCTCAGGACATGAATTTCGTCACGACAATAGAGTTCTTGACACCCCTAGAGCCGTCCTCTTCACCGACAGATATGGGACACGCATGCTAATGAGGCATGCGAGCTCTACAAATTCAGTGATAGCACTCTCAAGATGGTCGAAGAAGAATTGAACTCTAGAGTGAATGAAATCAAAGTTGATCTGAAGCCGTGGAACAAAACAAAATTCTGTGCGAAGAGGACTTGAAGAGGTGTGAAGATTTCATTGCTGCGTCGGCGAAGACTTAGACTGAATGATCTTCGCAGCCTTGAAAGTTTTGTTGGTGGTGACTTACGTAAAGTTCATTACAAACTGCTTCAAGAACTGAATGAAGACATCTTAGGAAGTAGTTTTTGTTTTGTACCTTTTATGTGTAAAATGTGGTGTATGAACTATGAACAACTATAATGTATGTAATAGTGTTAGGTTATGTATTGAGGTTTCCCTTTGTGTCTAAAAGGGAACTTCATCTTGTCTGCTTGAATCAATATAAAACGGACACATTTTTTTCTCCAAAAAGTTTTGTTTCATACATATTTAAATCACTTGAGATCCAAAATCTCAAAGGATTTGAAATTTTTGATCGGGGAGAAAATGTGATATAAATATGCAATTTGATAAAAGGTGACCAATTTGTCTCAAAGTGCATCTTGCTCTCCCTATGTGCTAAACTCTTTCAAATCTCGAAGCACATATTGAGGAGAGCATTTCAAAATAAACTATCAATGTACAAAGGTTTCAATGTTTTATCATAAGTACCTTGATTGAGTTTTAAAGGTTTTCTCTATGGCATATTGTGATCGTGGAAGTACTTTAAAGAACTCCTGCCTCTATGTGTTAAATGATTTCAAACAACCAACACACATAT
Organism: Chrysanthemum makinoi; assembly: GCA_910596185.1. NCBI lineage: Eukaryota > Viridiplantae > Streptophyta > Magnoliopsida > Asterales > Asteraceae > Chrysanthemum > Chrysanthemum makinoi. The sequence continues at coordinate 220,569,455 of OU343223.1, read as the reverse complement.
TGAGGGGGAGAATTTACCAAAGAAAATCAAATGGCTTTTTTCTATGAAAATTGTGATCAAAGAAAATATTTCAAAGCCCTTTTGCCTCCATGTGCTAAACAATTTCTAGATCATATGCACATGTTGAGGGGGAGGTTTTCTAAATGATCAAAACTATTAAGGTACAAAATGCTTTGATCTCGTATCACAAGTACCTTGATTGTTTTTCCAAATGATTTTTCAATTGGTTTTGAGAAGGAATGAACTATACCAAAAGACCGACCATTTTAATTTATGCATGGTGTTATAAGGATGGTTAGGTTAGGTATTTGTTCCCATGATCTGCCCGAGCGGAGGGATCTACCTAGGAACAATCCACTAGATAGTGTAGAAGTCCTTAGGTTTGATGAAAAAAATAAGAAAAGTGAGATATGGGAAGAGTCGGTGAGGTGAGCTAATCTGGAATAAACCCAACAAGGTTCTAGTTATGAAGTCTCGGTAAGCACGAAGGATTGAAGAATGAAAAATACTTGAATGTGAAAAGGGTGAAAAGAAATAGCCCTCCAATAATTCAACCTTAGGGCAGAAAGGTTTAATTCATATACTACTGGTGGTTACCAAGGTAACATCGGTATTGAAGACAAAGACGTCATGGACCCATAGCACACTGCACTACAACTTCCCAAGCTACTCAAGTTACTCTTAAAAGGACTTGTTTCATTCTCACGGGGAACCAACATTATCTATCGACTTTCTCTTAGAGTTGGTTGATATTGAAGAAGGAGACCCTCTCCCTAGTCTCCGGCATAGGAACCAAATGTGCACTATTGAGTCTAGAGCCACGAGATCATCAAATAAATCTCTTTAGGACATTGTCATTGAAGACTCTCTGTTTCACACAATGTGGAAAGAGATATTTTATCTTATGAGTCCTACGCATTATCCTAGTGTTATTGCCAGAACATCTGAGTGATATGCAAACATATTCACAATGAAGATGGAAAGCCTTCGGAAGCCAACATCAAACAAGCTCCGGTGGGTGGCATGTGAGATCTATCTAATAATCAACCATGTGACAATGAACGAAACAATGGGGCGAGTCATAATTATGATTCAATCTTGGTTCAGGTTATGGATTGATGGATACCTTTGAAAAACCGGTCGTTGTGCTTAAAAGCTATTTTCTTTAGCACATACGTGTACTAATATTTCAAATAAAAGGTGTTTATGATTGATAATTGATTTTCATTAAAACCTTCGTTGTATTGCAAAAACAATTTCTATTGTGCGGTACTCGATTGTTTTTCAAATCTCTTTTCATCAATCAATGAATCTCAATTATTTGGTTCACTCACTCCGTGTTGTCTTCTTTGAGACGTTCGGTTTGAGAACGACTAGAGCATGCGAAAACCTGTCAAGGAAATTCTTCGAATTTTACGATCCTGGCAGGTACTTTATCTGATCAACGGGAACCGTGGGCGTGTACCTCAATTCAACGAAAGTGATCAAAGACACTGCGTTAAATGTACTACTTGTATGCGAATGCGCCGGCGTTTGCGGTGTCAGAATGAAGCGGTCAATCCATAGCCGCATGCTCACATCACATTCATTTCAAAAGAAACGATTAGTGCATGGCGATATTCATGCTTATGCTTCGCTGCGGCCAATATGGAATCAACAACTAAACGCTCGATAGAAGAAATCCATGAATGTGTGGCATGTGGTCAAATGTCACATCATCATATGCTGGCAACGTAACAATGGGTGATCTTGAGATTCTGTGGTGATGATCTCTATTAAAAGCTCAAAGGTCATCAATGTGGATCAGCTCTATAACCTCCACGAAATATACATTGTAGTTGGACAATGATGATATCACCCGCGGAGGCACAATGTTTGAATATCTTGATGATTTGATGTCTACGAACTCAAGATTAAAGATCAAATAGAAAGCTAGGATTCATAATGTAAATCATGGGGTGACCTCCCTTAGGGGGAGATTGTTAGGAATTGGAAATTCTATTGTGAAGCATCGGTCACCCTATGTATAATCTAGCTTAAGTTAGCTCGTAGACATATCGTTTATTATGTTGTTGTTAGTCAGTTATTAGCATAGTTTAGTCTAGTGCAACACCGTGGAGGAAGGAAGGGTCTTTACCCATTGTATGCCTGATCCACAGCCCGTCGGAGGGCGTAGTAGTTTTGTATAAATAGCCCTCTCCCCACAAGGGAGAGGGTTGGATGTTCATTTGGAATCTAACCTTCCACGAGTTTCTCTTTCTAGAATATCCCACTCTCTCTCTCTAAAACCATCTTTATACGCCTATCTTGGTTATGATTTAGTGTGTTTGTGAAATCCAATATGCAACATCACATGATGATAAAGGCGTGTTAGGAACATCCCATATGGAATTAGTTTGTCCTTGTTGCCTTGGAGGTTTACAATTCGATGTTAGCCTTAATAATAATTAATAGAAGTGATGGTCATTCACGTTTAGGAACTTTGTAATGTGTGTTAGATATTGCAATAGATTAGTCAACAGGCTCGTGGATTGGGCTAAGCTAAATGGCTATTAGTTAAGTTAAGCTAGCCTTATGTATGACATTATCCAATCCAACCCAATCCAAGCCCATGCCAAGCCCATTAGGTTTTTTTGCTTAAGAGTATAAATACCCCTCAAATGGTATACTTGAGTGTGTTAGTGTGTGTTTTTCATATGATATAACAAGTTCTTTCTTTCATCTTTCTCTCTTGTTTCATACGCACCATACTTCAAGTCACCACCTTTCTTATTTCATCTTCTGAATAAGTGTTTGTGTTTTACGTGTTATACTCGTGTGGTAAGCTTGGTAATGTGATAAGGTTGATAAAAACAAGGTCCTACAATTGGTTTCAATCGCCTAACAATGGTTTAGGAGTGCTTGTGTTACGTTTTTTGTTGAAACTTTAAACAAAAGTTGCGTTTTTTCATTAAAAATATAACAACCCGTAAAATTTCAATCAAATTTTAAAAGTAAACTAATAGTAATTTTATAACTAAATTTCAATCCTGGATTTTTCCGAGCCCATTTAAATCAAGAACGATGGATTTTCTCGAATTCGACACTCGACACGTACCGACACCTAATAAAATTGGCATGAAATTTATTTTATAATATCAAGATAAGAATAATACCATATTAATACGCTCACAAAAACGTTTCCGAAAATATACATTTTATATTTTACGTATACGGGCAAGGTATAGTTACGCAAAGACTCGACGGAACACGAGGAACAGATAATACACTATATATATTAATAAACACAAAATAAATCTACCCTTAACCCACCATTCACTGAACCATCGTTTTCCTATCATCTTATTCTTTCTCTCTCTACGCCTCACCCACAAACACAAAACGGATTTTCCTACTCCTTTTGATGGTCAACTCCAAAAACAACCTTGTCACCATCCTTCAAACAGCCATCCTCTTTCCTTAGTTTTGGCTGATCACAAATGCATGCCCACACCTTTTTTGCATTATTTTACACAAGCAAGAAAGACAAGACTCATGTTACCCTTACATGCTCTTGTCACTGTCCACTCTTACACACTCGTTTTGCTTTCACTCTTGGGTCTCGACAGAAACAAGGACAAGAAGAAAACTAACCATGCAACTTTTACTAGTTTTATGGCACACTTCAAATACTTACACACTTAACTTCTCTAACAAGTTCAAGTAAAACTAGTACGCATGATATACATAAAATAAGTTTCATCTTTTCTTTGGCCTATATATACTTCGGCATATACACATAGCTTCTCATTTCATTTTACAAACTCAAACAATACAAAACATATTCGCTCACTTCACTCTCACTCTCGATCACATTAGCAAGGGAAGAAAAAGTGTCTGGGGTTACTCTCATACCGATTGTCATCAAGGGAACTAGTCGGCAATCATCTAGAAATCTAGCTATAGTATCGGGTTGTCATGGTCATTTTGTTACTCACTTGTCTCTCCACTCGTGCCTCCCCACCACCTCGTTAAACCATGCATCTATTAAAACTCACCATGAGTTGGTCGTAAACTCTCTTGTATGAAACCTTGCTGTGGAGCCACGCTATATAACCTCGTTACCGCTCCTTGTCATCTCGATAGTCACATGAACACGCAGCAACCCCAACATGGTGATCTTTGGTCCTCGTTTGGTTGACAACACTCATACCACTTTGTAAGTCGAGCTTTCTAAACTCATAATTCTTTGATGTACAATATAACTACTTTAACTAATACATGCCATTTTGTAAATTGCTCAAGTCTTAAAAACTAAAACCATAATTGTATCCACTGTCAACATATATACATGCATATGCATGCGTACATACATGCAAATGTATATAGGTCAATTTTCATGTGATCGTTAAACTTGTGTGGTTAAGAAAACTTGTTTTGTTGACATTTACAACGGCCTCGTTATCCTTGTCTCATGTACCCGTTCACGATTTAAACCAAACATATTGTCTCATATTTATAAACCAAACGTTGCCTTTTTATCTTTTTGAACCAAACACGACCTTATTATTTTACAAAACCAAACGTACCATATTATTTCTAAAGACAAAATGTGCATATTTAAAACAACATGATAACGTCACAAATATTTGGCTATTATGAACTAGAAGAGTTTAAAAAGATGTCATCTTGCTTATGTGATAGTTTGAACGTAAAACTTGAGTCTTGGCTCCATCTTGGATTAATGCTCATCTCGGTTTGTTGGCTTAGTCCGTGTTTATTTCGGTTTTGTACTTATCTTTGAACTCATTCTACTCGCTATATATATGCATACTCGACACACACATAGCTATAAGAGTTAAACTCGGGAGATATTGGCTTGTTGTTGTTTCTAAACCATGTCGGGTTCATAAGTGGAGCACAACACGAGAACCGGGTCGTTTGGTCTACTTGACGTTAAAGGAGTTTTGTTCGAAGTGCTTATAGTATAAACACTTAATATGGACAAGCTATGAGATTGTTTCCCATCTCACTTACCCCTCAAATGTGCATCGGAAAGCACCAAACCAAACAAGTTCAAACATACCTCAACACCCGTAAAGCCCAACAACCGCTTGAATTGCTTGTTTTCAACTTATACATATTCTGATTATTTTGTACTTAATCGATCCCAACTCATAAATCAAGTGCTTGTTAGAAACATTTGAGCTTGATAACGTTTTCATGAAACTCGTTTTAGAAGCTAAGTTCGAAAACTCAAAACACAAAATCATAACACATTGTTAATAAAATTTCAAATGGAATCACAGGTTAACAAGCATTAACTAATAAATGTTGCAAGGTATAACATAAAAGATCATCTAGTCCACTTTTTGGGTTTTATTTTTTTTAAAAAAAATACATCAGCCCAACTAGTGATATAAACACGAGTTTTACAACTTTAGCCCCTCAACTTCGAATCATCTGACACTCTATTTAAGACTTTTTATAAGATTGAAACTTATATTATTTTCGACAACTTTAGTCCTCCAACTTTGAACAACTTGTCACTTCCGCTTAAAACTTTTACAAGTTTAAAACATATATTAAAACCTTACACTTCAGCCCTCTAGTTAATACTTTGACACTCTTCACTTAAAAACTTTTATAAGTTTGATAAACTTATACATTTTACCACTTTTTCGTTTAAGTAAATATATTTAACGCATATCTTTTGACGACCTCATCGGCGTAAACTTTAAAAATACTATATTTTTTCCAAATATATTATTTAACCACAACTCCGATAATATATATATTGTATATATATTTTCACACCTTGAAATCAACAAATCTAATAAATACAATTCGACTTGTATTTATTTCCCACATCGATAATACATGAGCCAATATTCGAGTCAACTCTTATACGAAAGTTTCGTATACATCATTCCTCCATTATTCCAAGAGCCAACACTTAAGAAACATTTTCACAACTATATTTTTATGTACATTGTTAAGCATCGAATTAACTTATGAAACGTCCATTAAGCTACGTGACATAAACACACGAGAAAGTATTTGAAAACATTCATTTTTGAAGTATAAGCATTTTAGAAACTGAAACATATGAAAATATTTTGTGTTTAAACTTTAAGTATTACCACACAAGTTAAAACAATACGAGTGTTTCACAACTAAACTATTTTTCAAACATTGCCATTTTGGGTCGTAAACGGAATATATTATCTAAGACTTGCCATATTATATCTAGGTTTCATGTTGAAGCCGTTGTCATATCGTACTTGCTATTGTTGTGCATTTCCTACCGTATCACTAAGGTGAGTTCATAGCCCCACTTATACTCTTTTAACTGTTTTATAAACTCTTTGGGGGAGATACATGCTAAAAACTAGAACACAAGTCTTTTCTTAAAAGGTATGCTTGCCTAATTATTATTATTATAGCCTAAGTTGCCAGCCAAAAGTCCCCTACATCATGAACCATTAATCACTTGCGAGTGAACGCAAATATTGTGGATAGTACTATGGGTGTGACCAGGCTTCGGTTATCGGAAATAACCGGGCGCACCATATTTGATTATCTCTATGTAATTGGCTATTACATCTGGGGGGAATTTTATTACTTACGCCAGTAATTAGGTGTATGCAGTTAGTATTGGTGTCATGAGCTTAGTGCATACTAATAATCTCTGTTTTTCTATGGTAATTGTCTTAGAAGCAATTATCATCTCTTACTTGTGTTCAACCATTTATTAAACCTATGAATATCACTCAACCGTTGTGTTGATCTTTTTAAGCATGTTTATCTCAGGTATTGAAAAGGCGATAGCTAACTCTGGAGGAGCTTGGGCATTGGCATGGCATGGTCATAGATGACTCTGATTTACTTAAGGGGACCATATTTTATCAATGGGCCATTTTCCGCAACAATTCAACCTTTGTATACTCTATTTTACTTCAATAAATGAAATCTTTTATGAAAAATCTATTATTTTACACATTGTGTTATGATCCAATGGAGTAGCACCCCAAAAACCTTTTCTTCCGCTGCAAACCATTTTTGGGGGTGTTACAAAAAACGTGTGATTTTTGCATAAAGTTTTGATTTTTACGTGTTGTTTAAGCTAAAGTTGTAGTTTTTATTGATCTTTAAGTGTTTTGGAAGAAGTTTGTGAAAAAGAAATCATTTGGAATCGTGTTTTTGGGTGAAAAATCGTGTTTTTGCAAAAATCTGGGCAGTTTACGCGTAAGGATTTCAAGTCTGAAGAAAGTCAAAACCCTAGTTTTATGCCTAAGGAAAATTCAAAACCCTTTTCTTACGCTTAAGGTCTACACGTAAGCAGTGAACGTTACGCCTAAGGTTTACGCTTAAGCATTTGGTGAAGAATCTTCGTGCAACAACGGTTACTCAGTGTTTTCCTTGCTTAGATAAGCCTGAAAAACACTTCGACTTGTGGATATCTCTCACACTTGGACAAGTGTGAAGGATTTTAGTTTATAACTTCATCTTAAAGCTAATCCTAAAAGCTTCGAGAGTAAGCACTTTACGCCTAAGTTAAATCTTACGCGCAAGGTACTTTACTTATAAGAGTTTAGTTTACGCATAAGCTTACATTTAACCTTAAGTTTACGTAAGATAGAGTTTACACATAAGCTTCATCCTATGCCTAAGGAAGTCTTACGCCTAAGGAAGTCTACGCCTAAGGAAGTTTACGCCTAAGCACTAAATCCTACGCCTAAGAACAAGTTTACGAGTAAGATCTTCTGTAAAACTTCAAACGGCTATAACTTGTGAACCGTAACTTCGTTTTCAGCGTTATACCCATCAAAACGACCATGAGAAAGAGGAGAATGACATGCCGAATAAACTAAACTAAAGTTTGTTTGGGTCAACCTTCGAGTCCTAAAAACGCTCCGAACGGAAGTTATTGAGGTTCTTAAGTTTTCAGACCCAATTTTCACTATAACAACCGAGCTTAATCTTCATCAAACACAACTCCTTTATCGTTAAATGGATCCTACATCAAATTTATCATAAAATACCTTCATCAATGGCAACTCAACAAGACATTCATGCAGCCGGTGCTGAAAACCTTCCTCCTATCTTTGGAAAAAGGTGGATATGTTTTATGGACAAGTCGTATGCTCCGCTACATCAAAACCAAACCTAATGGAAAACTCATGATTAAATCCATTACGAATGGACCCTTCAAGCCACGACAAGTTCAAGACCCTGGAATTCCTAATGCAACACCTCCCGTCCCACCATCTTTTCGTGATCAAGATGAATCAGAATACACTGACGAGGATAAGAAGCAGATCGAAGAAGATGACATTGCAATACACATCGTCTAACTGGGTCTACCAAGAGAAATCTTTGCTGCTGTAGACAGCTGTGAAACTACTTACAATATGTGGGAACGTGTTAGAAGGCTATGTTATGGAACAGAAATTAGTCAACAGGACATGGAGAACAAGCTGCTAACTGAATGGGAGAAGTTTACATCAACTCCAGGAGAATCCATTGAATCCTACTATGGAAGGTTTTGCACTTTGATGATGGAGCTTATAAGAAACAAGTTGACACCCAAAACTATCGTGAGTAACATCAAATTCCTCAACAATCTTCAAGAAGAATGGGGACGCTATGTCACTATCGTCAACCAAACAAAGGACTTACATCAGGTGAACTTTGATCAACTCTCGATTTTGAAACAAAACCAAAGTGAAGTTAATGAAGTTAGGAAAGAATTGGCAAAGAATCATGATCCTTGGCACTAATTGCGATCAGTAACTCCGTGAACACACAACAACAACCTTCATCATCTTTAACTAACAACAACTTGCAGCAATACATTCCATAACCACAGTACATTATCCATCAACAACAATTCTATTCACCAGAACAACAAGTCAGTCAACAACAACTGTATCCACAATACCAGGAAGCATGAGTCACTGACCTTGAAGCTGAACAAACAGAGGCTTTGTCAAATGCATTTGCTTATTTGACTAAAGTATTCAAAGGACGCTATTCCACACCAACTAACAACAACCAAAGGATTTCCTCAAACACTCGCAACAACCAAATTGCACAGCCGGGTTTGAATATGGGTCAATGGTATGTGCTAAAACACATACCTTTTCTATACCAAAACTGACCCAAAATAACCAAGAAAGAGCCGTTTATTGCTAACATTTGCTGTTTTCTTGAGTTTATGCTTGCGCAGGTACGGATATGTCAAAACACACAAAAGATAGACAAATCAGGGAAACCGAACACGAGAGATAAAGAGTGCTAAAGGCGAGCAGGAAGGTGAAATTGAGCATTTGTGAAGATTTTCATGTTGAGAGGATGATTTATGAAAGATATGATCAAGTTTAAAATTGTCGAGAATCAGTCCCCAACTTTCGAGAAATTGGCGAGAATCTACCTGGAAGAAACATTCAGTCCTTGGTTATTTGAAGAATGACAAGAATGGCCCTTGGAAGAAATTTTCAGGATTTACACATTTGGTCCCTGAATTTTCAGAGTTTACACTTTTGGTCCTTTAAATGCTACACAGTTACAATACTAGTCCAAGATCCAATTCATTTATCCCTTAACCCATATCTATCTTTGGCCCATCTGATTTCTAAAACCTAAAGCCCAAAGTCATATCCCAACTGATACCCGGTCCAAAATAATTATACCCGGTTTCTCACCCCAACTACCCGGTCAACTTGGTCAAATTATACTAAAATAATTACCCACGTTTACCCCGCCAAAATATTACCCCCAATTACCCCATTTCCCATAAATGCAAGAACCCTAGATTACCCTTATGATCAATTAGTACAATACACTCAAATTGAGGGCATTCTCGTACTTCACCTGACACCACACTGACACACGGATGCCAGGTTGGCAATCCGTGTGTCACATACCCTCATTCCTTGCTCCTGATTGGTTACACAAACGTGGCAGAGCTAATCCAAGGGCTTGAATTGATTGGTGATGTGTGATAGATGATCCAAAGGACAGAAACGCTCAGAGAAAACACACTTGCATCCTTCTGGATCTTTCCAAGAGCTCAAGACATGGCTATAAATACCCCTGATTTCACCTTTGTAATTGAAGTAGAGTAGGAGTAGAGTAGTAGTGTAGTTTTTAAATGTTTTCAATGTTTTTAGTTTAAATTTAGTCATTCAATTTTTGTACTCAAGTTTTATTATCAATATAATCATTTTGCTTGAATTCTCATTTTAATTCTAAATTCTGTTTTAATGATTACATTAGCTGTTATAAGCTCATTTAAGCTCAAAAACTCTCACTACTAAGTTCTTACTCTCAAATATAACATTGGTCAACTAAAGTCAATATTACAGTTTCATTGATTCAATGGTTCTGAAGTGCTGGTACTGATGGTGAAATGGGTTGATATTTGGATCAGATTTGGGTTGAGATCAGATTTAGATAGTGGTTCTTTGATTTTCTGTATGCAAGCATGTGGGCTGGACTTATGTAAGTGCTATTTTACATTTCTGTTTCATTGCTATCATATCTGCATAAGTGGTTTAGTAATTGTTTGATAGTTGTAGTTATTATTCTGATATCATTTAGATCTGTACTGATACTAATAATTGCAGAGGTTTAAGATTCAGTTGTTGAAATTTGCATATTAAGGTTCTAAACCAGTGTTTGGTATAAGTTGGTATTTGGAGTTTAATAGCTTATCAGTAGTTAAAATCAGTTGATATAGTCTTATTTAGGTATATTTCATCTTTATTAGTTTTTAACTTGCATTTGTTTCATTGATAAGTCAAAATTATTTTCTCCCGCTCATTTCTTTACATCAGGTAGGAGTTAGGTTAGATATACTTGAATTTAGGTTTATAATCAGTAGATTTAGCTTGCATTAATCTTAGTTAAACCTTAGATATCATAATCATTCCACAAATCTGTTTTAAAAGTCATTTTAGTCAAAATTCTCAAATCTGTCAAAAAGTCAAAATCTCATTTAAACTCTCAAACTACAGTTACTTTTGCATTTTTAATTTCCTCATTTTTTATCCAAATCTGTTGAAATTATGAAGATAAGCACTCTTGTTGGTTGTGCTCAGCATGGTATTTTTAGTTTATGTTTAGGATTTTTTTAAATAAGCTGAATTGGAGCTTAAAGTTGCTGCAGTATGGCCGTTTGGATTTTAGAGCTAGAATCTGATTTAGTGCTTAAATGCTTTTAGCTTGTGCTCATAGGATCCACATCAGTTTCAGTAGCTTATTGTAAGATACTTTAGGTTAGTTTTAGCTTGTGGAAGCTTAGTGTAGCTTTTAGTGGCCTTTAGCTTATTTCATTTAAGCTCCTCATAAGCCGTTCTAGCCCAAATCATATCTCCTGTGATCCCAAGTAGTTTCTGTCATTTTTCCCTACACTTCAGTATTATTTTATAATTTTCTGGAAGTTTTCATATTTTTCCTTGCTCTTTTGCTATTTTTCTGCATTTAATCTCATTTTTAAGGCTTTTTAATTAGCATTTAATTCAAATAAATCATAAAAAGTTCAAAAAAAATATGTTTTCAATTTTACTAGATTAAGAAAAATATAAAAAGCCAAAAAAATATTTTTCCATAATTTTCCTAGTTTAAATAGTATTTTCTAGCATTTTAATTAATTTTAAATAGTTTTAAATTCATAATAAATAGAGAAAAAATCAGAAAAATGTGATTCCAGTTTTTAAAATTCTTTTTAGTTATTTAAGATTTTTTTTAAATAGTTTTATAATTTTCTCACTAGTTTTCATAATCTTTGGCATTTTAGATTTGTTTTAAAAGTTAAAAATTAGTTGTTAATTCAAATAAATTTAGGAAAAATCATAAAAATTAGTTTTAATTCTTAAATAGTTTTCAAATTTCAATTTCCTCTTTAAAGTAATTTTAGATCATATTTAGGGATTAGTTTAGAATCATTTGCATTTAATTCGCGTTTCATTTAAATCGTATTTTGCGTTTTAGTTGTAATTTGCGTAATTTGTCATTTGCATCATAGATTTAGAACTTTTATATGCTTCCCTTTACTTCCCCTTGCCCCGTAGTTTAGAAAACATCATATTATATTCCCTTTTCCCATTCAAATCCCGATAATCGCGACGTGAGTTGAAAATTCCATTCAACCCTAGTTCGGAACGATCTCGGTGCTCAAACCTAACGCGTTTGAGTTACCAAAATACTACACACTTCTATTATTGATCTCTTTCCAGAGTGAATCAATTTTTGGCGCCGCTGCCGGGGAGAGCATGAAGTGAGTTTCCGATTCCGTTTCGATTCGCGTGTATTTGAAGATCCTTCCCCGAGAAGTTATCGCTATTTTTTGTAAATATCTCTTTTATTAAAACCCAAAAAGATTTTCCTTTTCAAATTTTTTTTTCCTTTTATGTTTGCTTTTATCAAAAACCCAAAATATTCTTCTTTACCCTCTGATTTGATAATTCTTTCCTCTTATCCCTCTTTTATGATTAATTCTCATGGAGTCTTTCGATTTTATCTTTATGGTTGTGCTGGGCGTTTGGGAAATGATTATCGGTGTTATAATCATCGTGCCTAATTCTTTCAATAATTCTCAAAATTTCTCTGAATACCCTTCGTTCGATCAACCTTATTGCTTTAATTGTAGAGATTTGTTAAAAGATGACTCACTTTGTGAACGTTGTTTTTGCAAAGTGTGTGGATTTTATCGCGAATCTTGTATGTGTTGCCCTTTGGAAGAACCTACCGGGGGTGTCGAGGACGTTTCCATCAATTTTGAAGAAAGATTTGAGCAACATCAAAACAACATTGAAAGTATGTGTAGAACTCTCTTAAGTCTGATTCAAGCTCGACAATGTGTTAATGAAGAAACCGTTCAAGATATGGAAGACAATCACACCATTTTAGAGCTACCCGAAGAACCCACCGAGGGTTACGGAGATAATTTCTTTGAACGTCGTGCTTTTATTAACAACATTGAAAAACTTGAAGCATCGTCAAAAGTTTTGAAATATAAGCTTGATGAACCCTCGACTCCTACTCCCTCTCCGGTGAGGGAGTGGGAACATGTTGCTGAACCCGAGGTGATTCCCGAATCTAATCCCAAGAAGTCTAGAATCGATTTCAGTTCTAGAATTGATCCTTCTCTTTCATGGTTCGTCGTTACGAGGCTGCCGAGTTCGTCGAGTTACAACAAAACGGAACGAAATTATGAGCTTAAAACGATTTCTAAACAGAAAGAACCGAAGACCACAACGGAAGTGGTGGAACTTGCTAGCTCTCAGAGCACACCATTTGTCCCACCTCCGGATCCTTCTCCTTCTCTTATTTTTGAGCCTTTCATTTCCGACTCTTCCCCTTCACTCACACCGGTTGAGAGAAGTGACGTTCTTTTGGAAGAGGTCGATGATTCTATTTCTACGGATATTGTTGAACCCGTTGACTCTCTTATAATGGGGGATGAGCGTCTTAGTACCATTCCGGAAACGGAGTCGTATAATGTTGAGATCCTTATTCCAAGCCCAAGAGAGTCTGAGGTTGTTGATGATCTTTGTGATGAGCCTTCTCTTGATATTTCGAGCGATCATGTTGAGATGTTCTCTGATTCCGATAATGATTCTTATGGAGACATCGATTTTTTCGACGATTTGCCTTCTGAGCCCGTTCACATAGAAGAAGAAAATGATTTTGAGCCAGAAGATGAAGAGATCGAGCCCGATGATATACAGATCGAGGATGAAGCATTACGAGAAACATTGTTGAATGTCCATCTTCTCATTTCCAAGATTGAAGCCTTAAATGATAATTCAAGTTCGTATCCTATCTTCGTTAAAGATAGAGACTTCTTGCCCGAGCTTGAGACTTTCCGATTTGATGAAGAGATTAGTGGAAGTCCCACTATTGCTGATGTTTATCCTCCGATTCTTGAGCGATTCTACTTCGAGGTTGATATGAGCAAAGATTTGAACGAGATTTCTGATACTCCGACAAGTGACCCGATCATTGAGGATGCTATTGATGACCCAATAGCACCGGGTATTGAGGATGTTGTGCATGACCCCGCAGGGGATATGGTTGTTCTTGATGGTTTTATTGACTCTCCTCTCTCTGATGAGTCCACCATTATTTATCCTGTTGAGCCTTCATGTGAAGACAAAATCTTTAAACCCGGGATATTAGTTGATGAGTTTCATGTTATAATCGTTGTTCGAGAAAAGGATCCTCTGATGGATGCCTTCGTTGTTGAGCCTACACACCTTATCCCTTACCATGAGCTCCCTTCTTCTTTGGAGTATTCTCTTAACTATCCATCATCCCTTCGTCCACCTGTTAAACCACCGGATGATGGATCATTCTTTCTTGACATCCCTTATGTGAGTTTGGGAGAAGTTATCCCTTATGTGCTTGAGCCCGACATTTTCTTCCCCTCCCAACCCCCCCCTTCTCTTTCCCTTCGGAGTGAGGATACCATATTTGATCCGGGTATCCTTCCCACTTGTTTCCCCAAGGACAAATGAATTCGGGGACGAGTCATGCTAGCGACTAGGTGATCAAAAACAGTAGCGCTCCGTGGGAGGCACCCCATGCTTATCTCTATCTTCTTTCTATTTTCTCTAATAAGTTACGTGAAGGGGTTAGCCTCTTCGATTTCTCGTGTTTGGTTGTTTGTGATGTTTTTTCCAGGATTTTCCCGATATGAAGACTCTCGTGCTCGAAGTTTTTCTTTTCTCCACTCGAGTTTCATGATCGATCTTTGATGGAAATCCGATATCCTAATCTTATCGACTAACATTTATTTTTGAGCATACTTAATAAACGGCTTTTAGATTTTCGTTGATACCCTTGCCTTTAAACATTGAGGACAATGTTTTGTTTTAGTCTGGGGTGGGTAATCTTCGATTTGATTTGACCGCACTTGCTTATTTTTTGTCGTGTTCTCTCGCAACCCCGTGTTTCCTTAAAAAATGAAAAATTGTGCTAAAAATGAGAAAATTTAAAATTTTTTGTAAGCTTTTGCTAGTTTTATGATTGAAAGTCTTTGCTAGTCACTTAGAAGCTACTTTAAATATGCGTTTTCTTGAAAAAGTCTTTGCTAATTGCTTATACAAGAGGCTATAAAATGCGATTCTAGCTCACAAGGCCAAGAATTTGCAAGTCTCCCTAAGTGATTTTAAATGCGAAGCTTAAACAAGAATTTGCTAGTTTCTAATAAGTGACTTTAAAATGCGAGACTTGAGATTATTTGACGAAGCATTTGCTAAGTTAATATATGTTTTGACACCTTGTTGACTTTCCGTGGTGAGTAGGAATAGAATTGACTTGACCGTGTTGAGAGCCAACTTGTTCCCTTAACCAAAGATAATCTAAAAATTATCGGCTAAGCATCCGCGGATCTCATTATTTGGGATTTTAAATTTGCGGAGATCGAGGAATGATAGAGTTACTTATGAGTTTAGATGCTAAGCGTGGAGTAGATGGTTCTCTTTAGAGCCCATCGAAGGTACTTATGGCTTTTTGCTCCCACAAGATTGTTTCATCCCATATTTGTGAATTAATAATTAAAGATGTTAGGTTTATGGCGATAGTTAGTTCTTTATCTTCTTTAGAGAATCCTTGCCCATGAGAGTTGGGTACACATCAAGGTACTGTCAGTGTTGCGGTGTAATAGACAACTGATTCCTGATAGTTTGCTGCTATTGTTTCTATTGTTATAAAAGCCGTGGGATTCGGACTTTGGCAAAAAATTAACATGAAATAAAGCCCAAATGTATTAAAGTGAAGAATCCAAAACCGTAAAAGTTTTCTATGTCTGACGGTAACCCCTTTGTCATGGAATTCTATAAAGGTTGAGAAAAATCCAAAGTCATAATAAGACTTATGATAAAACGGTAATCCCGTTGAGTTAGTGGTTGAAAAGAACAAGGGCCTAAATTGCAAAAATGCAAATGTGCTGAAATAGTGTTAAGCCAAACTTTGAATCCGGGAGATATTTAAATAAAACTTCTGTCTCTGGACTCGTAGATGAGTTGTTTCGGTCGCCATAAAAAGGATTGATCCCTAAATCGGTGTGAATAGGACCTTGATGTGGACTTCATTCTTGTGTGCAATGGTTTTCGAGGGAAGATGGATAACTAATTAGCGACTTAGCTTCATATCTTTATCGGAATAAAAGTTTTCAAAACGAGAAATTTGAAGAAATTCATTTCTCACAAAAATAAAATAAATAGAGGAAAATAGGCAAATGGGAGCAAAATATAATTAAACAAGTAACTTCCATGGGTAGTGTTAGCATCTAAAGTCATATTTAACAATGATTTCGATTTTACGCTTAGTTTGGGGACTTGTGAAAAATCAGGAACGATGTATTCTATCCGTATGGTCACTTCACGCTGGGTTGTGTTTCCTACTCCGTGATCCTAAAGTGTCGTTTGAAAATTGTTGGAGTTATTGATCGACATGAAAGTTCAACAAACCCACACTCATAATCGGAATGTGCTTAATTGTAATATCTATATGTAAATTAAAAAGGTAAACGGGGCGTTTTTAGAATTAAGGGTTCTTAATCTCTTTTGAGGAATCTTTGCTACTTTTCATAGGTTTAGTAGAAAGAGATTGAAATCCTTGGTTTTAGAAGCGTGAGTTGATTGCATTGCGTGGGGACACGACAATCGTCTAGTTTGGGGTATTTTGGTATGTGCTAAAACACATACCTTTTCTATACCAAAACTGACCCAAAATAACCAAGAAAGAGCCGTTTGTTGCTAACATTTGCTGTTTTCTTGAGTTTATGCTTGTGCAGGTACGGATATGTCAAAACACACAAAAGATAGACAAATCAGACGAAAACCCGAGCACGAGAGATAAAGAGTGCTAAAGCTGAGCCGGAAGGTCAGAATTGAGCATTTGTGAAGATTTTCATGATGAGAGGATGATTTGTGAAAGATATGATCAAGTTTAAAGAATTGTTAGAATCAGTCCCTCAACTTTCAGAAATTGGCAGAATCTACCCCTGAGAATCAGAAATGGAAAATTCAGTCCTTGGTTATTTGAAGAATGACAAGAATGGCCCTTGGAAGAAATTTTCAGGATTTACATATTTGGTCCCTGAATTTTCAGAGTTTACACTTTTGGTCCTTTAAATGCTACACAGTTACAATACTAGTCCAAGATCCAATTCATTTATCCCTTAACCCATATCTATCTTTGGCCCATCTGATTTCTAAAACCTAAAGCCCAAAGTCATATCCCAA
>OU343223.1:220499492-220552118 GCA_910596185.1 Chrysanthemum makinoi | reverse complement strand
TATGCCTCAGTGAAGACACCAATGGTCCCACCTAACAACCTTGGACCTGATCTCACTGGCAAATCAGTCAATCAAACTCATTTCAGAGGGATTGTTGGATCACTGATGTATCTAACCACTACTAGACCAGACATACAATTTTCATCTGTTTAATAGCAAGATATCAGTCCAATCCCAAAGAATCTCACCTCACTGCAGCCAAGAGAATACTCAGGTACCTGAAGGGAACCCCAAGCCTTGGACTTTATTATCCAAAATGCTCAGGGTTTGATCTCAAGGGTTACTCTGATTCGATTATGTTTGCAACATGGACAAAAAAGTACCTTAGGGTCCTGTCAATTTCTTGGAGGAAAATTGGTCTGTTGGAGTGCAAAGAAGCAACAATCAGTGGCTATGTCCTCAGCTGAAGCTGAATATGTAGTTGCTGCAGGATGTTGTGCCAATGTATTATGGATGAAAAGTCAACTCAGTGACTACGACATCCATTACAAAATGGTGCCCATCTTCTGTGATAACACTAGTGCAATTGCAATCTCCAACAACCCTGTCCTCCACCAAAGAACCAAACACATTAATATCAGATATCACTTCATCAGGGATCACATAATGAAAGGAGACATAGAACTTCATTTCATCCCTACTGAATATCAACTGGCTAATATCTTCACCAAACCCTTGGATGAACCAACCTTCAGGAGACTGAAAGCTGAATTGGGAATGCTTGACATTGAAAGTCAAGTATCTGAAAACCAATCTTAGTAAGTTCTCTAAAATGGTTCATCCTCCCTGGACACCCAAAATAAACCTCTCACTGAATAAGTAAGACTCATTCAGGGTCCCTGACACTTGACAAAGAGCATTGAATAAGTAACTAAATGATCCAAGTATCAGTTACTTTAATGTCCTAGGTTGGTAACTATGCCAATTTAATAAAGGAATATATGTCTCTTTGTCTTACTGTCATCCCACTTGGCATTTAATGCCTCTCACAAAAATATCAAATTGATATTTTATCTTTGCAAAAGTGCACTTTACGTGGCCTGCAACATTCCCTTGAAAAACGGGATTTTGCTGCGGGTAATGGAGTGGTAGCATTAAATGTGGAAATCCAAACGCCTTTCAAAAACCAACTCATAATATTCACATTTGTGCACAAAACACCCCTCTTATCACTCTATAAATACCCTCTTCAAACACAAACAAACACACACAAATCTTTTCTGCAACAAAACTCTGTCAAAATCATTTCAAAAAAAAACATTTGTGTGCTCAAAACTCTTTAAACCTCTTTTGGAAAACCCTTCTTGTGAACATTTATAAAAGTTTTTCATCTAAATACTTTGATTGTTCTAGTCAAAACATTTCTTAAATCCTAAAATCTTTGTTAATGGAAATGACTAGAACGCAATCTCTCCAGTTTGCTTCTCAGTGGGTAGGGGATCTTACTAATGTTGAATTTAAAACAAATAATGTCATAGGAAATTTTGAATATCCTGAAAATGTCCCAACCTATAAAGACATTATAAAATTTTTATTCAACTGCCCACTCAAAACGGCCTTTGTAAAATGTCCCTCAGTATTGTACCCAAACTACCTCAGGGAGTTTTGGGCTACAGCTAGAGCCTTTGACCCGACACCTTCTACTGATGAGAATAACCTTAGACCTCTCAGGGAGTATCTCATCAGGTTCAGTCTTAATGGGGGGAAACAATACACCCTGGATTTCAAAACGTTTTGCACTACAACAGGGTTAGATTATAACAAAGGTGTTTATGTCGCCCATCCTGAACCCTCCACAGTGAAGGATGGGTTAAAACAAATCGTTTTAGATCCAAATTTTTTGGACAAGACCCCAGTCACTAAAAGCTCATTCCCCGTGGCTTGGATGATCCTCTTCACTTTTTGATTCAGTCCTCGGCGGGAACCACTCATCCACTGAACAAGTTAACTCTATTCAGTTGATGATGGCATACTGCTTGATGAATGGGGTCACTGTCGACATAGGGGAGATCATTTACAGTGATCTCGTAACGAAGCTACAGAGCAAAACTAGGACGAAATATGTTTCGTATCCTAGGTTTGTCTCTTGTGCTCTGCAATTGTTACTGGGTTCAAACTATACTCAGGATGAAAAATTTGGAAATTTACCTGGCATCCTGAGCCCTTCAAATTTTCAAAAGGACCCATCCCTCGTCACTCCCATTGAATTGACGACCCACATGATTGCTGTAAACAATCAAAGTGGATCAGTGTCTCCAAACCCTGCTCCTAAAAAGAAAAAGGGGAAGTCTCAGACTGGGACTAAGACTAAACCAAAGTCTCAGGGCCCTGAGGCTTCAGGAGCACAACCTAAGAGGCACAAAAAGCCCGTGACCAAAAAGACACCCACTGACCAGGCAACAATCACCCCAGTGACAACGAAGGATACTGATACATCACAGTCCGGTGCCCTTGGTCACACCTACTACTCCCAAGATCCAGAGGGAAACATACAACCCGCGGTAGGGAGCGCCTTCCCACAACGCCCAGTGATGACATTAGCAAATCCAAGCCTTTGTCGAGGGCACACGATCTCTCCCAAAGACTCAGAGGGACTCAAACAACCCACTGATAGGGATACAACTATCACTGACTCTGCTAAAGGCACTGGGAAACGCCCACCAATGTCTCAGGGGTCACAAAAGACTCGGAGGAAAGGAACAACCCGCCGATATGGAACCCACAACCAATCCTGACTCCAGTGAAGGCACGGGAAAGCGCCCACCAGTGTCCGAGGGGTCAAGCGGGGACAAAGACTTCAGAGGGATATAAACCACCCACCGATATGGAACCCATAACCAACCCCTTGCTCACAATTGCTGATGTCACTGGGATATTATTCTCTGAAGATGAGCTCGCTGAGACTGATGATGAAATCTTATTTGCTGGAGAAGAAATGGACCTGAGGTTCAAGGCTGAACAAGAGCCTCAGCCTGATCCAAAGGCGCTTACTGAATCCCCATTCCAACATGATGATCATACTCTGAATCCTCAAGCTCTGATGAATTCAAAGAGTTTGACAATGTTCTTCCCCTCACTGAAAGGCGGTTGGCTCAGTGGATCACCAGGGCTTCAAGGAAGCTATACTCAAGGGTTACTAAAACATTGTGGGAACAACATACTGAGGCTGCTGCAAGTTATGTTGATCTAAAGGCAGAGGTACAGGGCTTCGATGAAAATGTTCATGAGCACGAGATCGATGTATGACAACATTCACTGACTGGATGAAAACATGGCTAAATTCCTCAAGCATCTTCAAGGTGTAGGTACAACGATAGATGAAATCAGGGAGTTTGTCAAAGAAGACCCAGCAACCAACTCTATAGTCTTGGAAGCTACTTGAGGTGTACTCGAAACAATCCTCAAACCTCACTGAACTGCTCAATATGCTCAAGTCTACAAATGTTCAGGGTCTTCCATC
Organism: Chrysanthemum makinoi; assembly: GCA_910596185.1. NCBI lineage: Eukaryota > Viridiplantae > Streptophyta > Magnoliopsida > Asterales > Asteraceae > Chrysanthemum > Chrysanthemum makinoi. The sequence goes on along the minus strand of OU343223.1, from coordinate 220,548,658 downwards.
CTCAGTTCAGTCTCTTCAAACTACATTGGACTCATTGAATACGCAGGTGGCTACATTAGCTCAGGCATCCTCATCTCTGGCCTGGAATCTTGGGCCCCGAATGACTGCTCTTGAAATCTCACAAGCTAACTTGGAAGCAAACGTCACGGTATTCAACTGACACCTGGACATGAAGGCAATGATCACCGAGATTTATCAAGCCTTCAAGGGTCAAGCAGCTCCGTCCCCCTCAGCACCAATACCAACTCTTGCCCTCACGACCTACGGCAGCAGTTGAGGGGAGAATATCGCTGAAGAAACTCCTCTTCACTGCTTGAGGGGGAGCCAACATCATCATCTCGTAGCTCAGTCATCAACATCACCACCAGTCACAGCAATTCCCATCTCATCCATCCCACCAACATCATCATCAACAACACTGGCAGTTATCACAACAACACCACCCTTGGTTGCATCATCTTCTTCAGGCCAGGACAAAGGAAAAGGCATAATGACGACTGCTGAGCCTGAGAAGATTCCCTATAAAATCGGCGACACTGAATACCTGCTTACACCTCAACAGCTGAGTAAACATCTTGCTAAAGAAGAAAGAAGATTGAAACTAGCTGAGGAAGAGAAAAGAACAGAGAAGCACTGGCAAAGGTAGTCGCTAAAGAAGCTGAGAATATGGGATTAGATGCAAGCAAGCTCCCAAAGGGTCTGGCAGGACAAAAGTTCAAGGATGCTCAGGCTGCTCAAATGGCTGCAATGAAAGCAGATTATGAAGAAAAGAGAAAGCGAAGCTCTGAGCGGAAAGCGTAATTGAGGAATACAACTGGACAATGAGCGCAGCCGAAGGCTTCCGAAAAAATCACTGATGTCAAGATTATTCCCAACACACCAAACCATTGGCTATGAATGTTTACAGAGGGGATGACAAAAGACACTTTGAGGTTCATGATCCCTTAAAATTCAGTGACTTTGGGATCACTGAACTGGATGAACTTGGTCCGATCATTGGAAAGAAGCAAAATAAGGTGGTCAAGGAGCTGATGAAGATGCTTAGCAAAAGATATGAAAAGGCTGAGGGATGCACCGGCCCAACGGGAATCAAACTGCCTTGTGCACCTCAAGGATCTCAACCACAAACATCCACTGGCAAAAGGAAGAGAGTTGAGTTCCAACCTGAGATTAAAGTGCATGGACTGGAGTGTAATAGGGAGCTACCTGAAGGGGTTAAATTTGTGAATTGTCTAGTGATTGAAAAGCCTGAAAGAGGGCTATTTCACATTGATGTCTATGGAAACCCAGCATTTCAAAGATGGAGTGATATTGATCAGGTTTGTGTAGCTGCAATGATCGCTTATATTCCAGTGCCTCTCAGATCCAATCCCCAGCAAATATCAGGTTCTGCCAGACCTGAATGCTAAGATAAGAGACCATCCTGACAGAGAAACACTCATCACCAAAAAGGTCAAGCTTGAAGCATTGGGAATCCATCTGGATTGACATCATTTTGTTTTATCTTTGGTACTAGTGATAGGAACTATGTAATCTGATCAATAAACGATGTATGTTTTATTCATTTACTCAGTGTTCCTTATTGTATTCATTAGTACATTCAATGTAGGAAGAAGCCATTTGCTCACCTACACTGATCAACCACTTAGGCTATTTGTATATCCAAATAGGGGGGGACTGTTGGGTTCAATAAATACCCAAACCCCTTAATCTAGGATTTGAATAGAAAATAGCCCAAGTGTTTAATCCGTTAAACACTAATCAGGTCACTGAGTGCATAGCCTCTCAGTGAGTCATCTTCGGGACACTCAGTACGAGGCGTAGAAGAAGTCTCTCCACTCATTAAGGCGGAACTTAATGGGTGAAGACTGAGTCAAGAAGAAGATGATGGATTCAGTGAGTGATGACAATAACTCACTGAATCCTTAAGACTCCTCTCCAACTACTTACACTGAAGACAAACTAAAGAAGAAGACTGAAGGATAAATAGACTGAAGAAAGAGCGGGACAAGGCGGGAGAAGTTTGAATCAGATAAAGAAGTCCTTATCAACATAAGTCAACTTTCCCTGAATGGCTAACTTACAAGCTTAGTGTATTCACTGAAATATGGAAAGCATCCTTGTCCTTTACTTAGAATAGTCTTTGTAAACAGAGACAAAATACATCAGTATTTTGTCTTCTGTATGATGTCAGATTTGTCACTTAGGAAAGAGTTAAAACTCATACATGTATAAATATCATAAGAGATTGAGTGAAAAGATTAAGCTTGTGAATTGTAAAAACACACACACGCAAGCCATCTTTTCACTCCTCCAAATACAACTTAGTTCCTGAGATAGCTCAGTGAGCTCTAAGAGTTGTGCTCAGACTTAGCCTGAGCTTAGAGAGGAGTCACCCAACTTTGTCATTTCAATCCCAAGTACTATTCTGCAAGTACTTGGGTAACGTATTCTTTGTTGATTCATTTCTAATAAGAATATTATGTTGAAAATTACTTAGTGTGTTTTCTTATGTTAATTTCAGTCATAGTTCACTATTAACTTGTTTTATGCATTTAAACTGTTTTTAAACGATAGTGAACGGGGAACAACATTGCTAAGACAAGTAGCTAAGTTCCAAATCGCTATGAATTTTGACAGCAAGTCGCTATGCACCAAGTCGCTAAGAGATCAAGTCGCTAAATAGCAACTCGCTACTGGTCCAAATCGCTAACACCAAGTCGCTAAGAAACTTAAGAACAAGTCGCTATCAAAATTGAAAGCAAGTCGCTACCTTACCAAGTCGCTACCCGTAGTGGAGAATCCACTAACAGTACTTTTTGTCGGCTTGTCTCTAAAGGCAAGTCGCTAAACACCAAGTCGCTACCACAATACACTGCAACTCGCTACAGACTTACAAAGCAAGTCGCTACCAAGAAAAGAACACCGTGACTCAAGTCGCTAGCATGAAAAAATTCAAAAACACCACTTTTCAATCCAAAAACAACCCAACCACGATGATTCAAGCCTTCCAAATCAAAACCTAAACACTTATGATGATCCTAAACACAAAAGTACAATCAAAATCCAAACTTTAACACTAGAAATCAACCAAATGATGCAAAAACCACTAAACTTTCTCAAACTCAAAAACCACCTAAAAACCACTAGAAATCCAAAGATATGTAAGAGATGATCTAACCTTGGCTCTTGATACCATTTGTAACATATTGGATTTCACATACACATCAAACCATAAGCAAAGTAGGCGTACACAATGAGTTTTAGAGAGAGAAAGTTAGAGGTTTGGGAACTTTAGTGAGAGAAAGAAAAATCTTATTATGAACTCCAACTCTCTACCTTGGGAGGTAGAGAGTATTTATAGTACTTACATAAAACGCCACCTGACGGGCTATGGATCAGGCATACAGTGGGTAAAGACCCGTCCGTCCTCCACGGTGTTACTAAACTAAATACTACTTAACATTAAATAACTATGACTACGAGCTTTCTAACGATTATATATACTTGAGGTGACCGACACTTTAACTACTGGATTTTCCAAATCCTAACAGCTGGTGTAATGACACAGCTCACACTTCTGCTTGGGTTTGTTGGTGGATTTTGACTTTGATGAGCTAGATGAGGCTGACTTAGTTTCCTTGATTGAATCAGGAGCTTTTTTGATGGATTCCATCTTTTCAGTCAGCTTTCTCACAAGCTCAGTCAGTTGCTGAATTTGGTCAGCTTCAGTGGGAACAGAGGATGTTGAAGTCTCAGTAGGAGTAGAATCTTGTTGAGTTGGTTTTGTTGGTCTTTTCAGGATGGTTCTACCAAGTCCAGACCTTTCTTTTGGTGAGTGAGGATTGAATTGTAATGGAGCAAGCTCAGAGCTTGGTGCAGCACCCTGAAGAGGTTTCAGTGGTGGAAGCGGTGCTTGAGATTCTGCTTCAGACTCAGAGATGTGTTCAGTACTACTGGGCACATCAGGGAGTCCAAGCATGCTCTTTAGAGCTTGGCTTTCAGGCTCTAGAATCCTTCCAGAATCGAAATTTGGAAGCTTACTCTCAGGATTGACCCTTTCAATCCAATCACTCGGTTTGGGAATAGTCAACATATTGGTAATCATACCACCAGACACAAATGGCTTAGGACCCTGGTCTTTGTTGAGAGAGTCAGGAAGATGATCTTCACCTAAGACTCTCTTCTTGCTACTGGGGGCTCCCACAGCATCAAAGACCCTGGGATTCTTAGCAGTCCAACTATCTAGAATATCTTGAACCTTTTTGAGTTCGTCTTGAAGAGCCCGATTTCTTTTAACTAGTTCAGTGTTTTGAATTTGCAAAGTGACAGCCTCAAGCTTAGCTTGTTTTAAAAGAAGCAGTTCATCCCTACACTTGTTTAATTCAAAACTTAGCTTGTTGTATTTTGAAAAAAGGTTTAGTATTTGCTCCTCTACGAACTTAAGGTCAACATTAAGATAATTCATGTAAGACTGCCAATCAGAGTCATCATCCATAGAAAGTAGAATATTTACCTTCTTCATTGTGATATTGACCCATTATCCATTCCTGGCATGATTCTTTCCAACAGCCAGCTTGTCCTCTTCTGAGAGGGACATCAGTGCACTGACATGCACCATTTCATCATCTGATGACACTGGCTCTTCATCCCAGTCAAAGGTTTCAGCAACAAGGCCTTTGTTTTTACCCTGCACAGATTGAACACTTTTTGTTGTTTCTGAGGGACTGGCCTCGAGTAATGCAAGCTTAGCTTTGACTTTCTTATACTTAGCTTCAAAATCAACAGTTTTGTTTTGATCAGATTTGTTTTGAAGGTTTTGATGAGACTGATAGATTTTTGGTTGAAATTTTCTAAAGCCTGAGGACTGATTTGACCATAAGAGGGTTCAGAAATTGTTTTTGAAAAACAGTCTTTTGCAAAATGACCTCTTTTGTGACACTTAAAGCATTCAGTGTCCTCATTTGCTTTGGCATTTGAAAAACCTTTGTTTCTTTTTATAAACCTTCGAGAGTTAGCAAGGAGTGCCCTTTCCTGAAATTCAGTGTTCAGGTCATTTAGGTACTCCTCACTTGATCTCTCATCAGGCTCATCATCAGAATTTTCCTGAAAATCTTGAACAACATTGTTAGAATAAAAGGCAGTTGATATTGGTGATGAGTGGTGGTCAGGGGACTTCTTGACTTCCTGAGACTTCTTTAAGTCAGGGTATCGTCCGTTGATGAGGTTTTCCTCATAGACAAATTTCCCATAAATTTCAGGAAGTTCAAGATTCTGGATATGATTAGCATTCCTAAGTCCTTGAGAGAAATTCAACCACTTCTCAGGGAGACTGTTGACAAAACCAACATTGATTTCATGTTTGGACAACTTAACACCATCATTTGACAGTTCATTTAAAAGAGTTTTGTACCTGGTGTAAGTTTGAGAGAGAGTTTCTGAGTCCTTAGCCCTGAAGGTGTTATACTCAAGCTTCAGGTCCATTATCCTGTTTTCCTTGGTATCAGATGGTCCTTCATGACTATGAACTAGGTCATCCCAGGTTTGTTTAGCTGTACTACAGCTTATAACAGACTCCATAATATCGTCAGGAAGACAAGATATTATTATACTTTTGAGTCTTTGATCCTGGTTGACCACTCTCCTTTCATCCTGGGTCCAGTGAGCTTCAGGTTTGGGCAAACCTTCAGCAGTCTTTGGGACAAATGGACCTTCATTTATACACTTGATATAATATGGTTCCATCCCAATCAAATAGCAAAGCATTCGCTTTTTCCATTTGTTGAATTTGCCAACTTCAAGTCTAAGGGCAACAGCTGAATAAGCTCCACCCTTTTTATCGACTAGTTGGGGTACATCAATTTCAGCCATTTAGGATCCTAATTTAAAAACTTTTAGAGCGGCCTAAAAAAATATTTTATAATTAGCCTTGCTCTGATACCACTTGTTGTTCCCCGTTCACTATCGTTTAAAACAGTTTAAGAATATAAAACAGGTTAATAGTGAACAACGACTGAAATTAACATAAGTAAAACACACAAAGTAATTTTCAACATCATATTCTTTATTAGAAATCAATCAAAAAGAATACGTTACCCAAGTACTTGCGGAACAGTACTTGGGATTGAAATAACAAAGTTTGGTGACTCCTCTCTAAGCTCAGGCTAAGTCTGAGCACAACTCTTAGAACCCACTCAGCTATCTCAGGGATTAAGTTGTATTTGGAGGAGTGAAAAGATGGCTTGCGTGTATATGTGTTTTTACAATTTACAAGCTTAACCTTTTCACTCCATCTCTTATGCTATTTATACATGTATGAGATTTAACTATTTCCTAAGTGACAAACTAACATCTTACAGAAGACAAAATACTGATGCATTTTGTCTCTGTTTATAAAGGCTTTTCTAGGTAAGAGACAAGACTACTTTCCTAAGGTCAGTGATGACACTGAGCCTGATCTTTTGCTATTCAGGGAAAGTTGACTTTGGTTGATAAGGACTTCGTCTTATCTGATTCAAACTTATCCCGCCTTGTCCCGCTCATTCTTCAGTCTTTACATCCTTCAGTCTTCTACTTCAGTTTGTCTTCAGTGTAAGTAGTTGGAGAGGAGTCTTAGGGATTCAGTGAGTTATTGTCATCACTCACTGAATCCACCATCTTCTTCTTGACTCAGTCTTCACCCTTTAAGTTCCGCCTTGCTGAGTGGAGAGACTATCTTGTTGCCTCGTACTGAGTATCCTGAAGATGGCTCACTGAGAGACTATGCACTCAGTGACCTGTTAGTGTTTAACGGACTAGACACTTGGGCTATTTTCTATTCAAATCCTAGATTAAGGGGTTTGGGTATTTACTGAACCCAACAATAGACTACCCTTAGCTTAGTTAATTAGATAATTAGATAAGTAGCGTAATCGGTAGAAATACCAACCCCCAAATCCAAACCCCGAGATTCGTACCTTTCTATTTCCAAAAAAGTATAAAAAAAGATAAAAAAAAAAATAATCTTCCTCAACCCCAACCTTAGCGTACTTCTTATTACATTCCTATTTATCAATAGCTTCTAATATACTAGGTTCATAAAAACTTAAGTTCCGTAGCTGTTACGTATCATATATCTTTTTGTTTTATACATTTATCGCACAAAAAATAATATTTGGATATTCCTTATCGATAGAGCACAATGAAACATCCTTGTATAATTTTTAAAAGAAAAACATACATATATCATTATTAGTTTTTTTATTTAATAATCAAAGGCTAGTTCCACCACTAATTAGAATATAGTATTTCCATTTCATTAGTATACAAAGGATTTACGTGTTTAGTTGTATGAGCTGTATCCATCAACTTTATGATAAAGTTTGAATCCTTCCATGCATTTCCCTCTCTTCCTTCACATCTCCGGTTGCCGACTTTGTTTACTGTTATCACATCCAACATGTTTGACTTGTATACACTCCCAATCACTATAAATACCCTCTATATCTCCACACTTACTTCACATCAAAAACATTATCCAACACTTGCAAAACGTTGACATCTCACAACACTACCAAGTAGCAACAGTCCAACATTTACATATTAACAAATATATTTCTAGTCATGGTGGTTCTTTCCTATAACAAAAAGCCTATTTTGTGTCTTCTGTTGTTAGCCACCTTGATCACCTTGTCACTAGGCCAAGGAACTCGACTTGGCTTCTACCGTACCTCATGCTCAAGGGTCGAGCCCATCGTGCAAAACGCTGTCAACTCTGCTGTCCGAGCCAACCCTACAATTGCACCTGGTTTACTGAGAATGTTCTTTCATAATTGCTTTGTTAATGGCTGTGACGCATCCATTTTAATTGATGGTGCCTCTTCTGAGAAAACCGCCCCACCTAATTCATTATTGAGAGGCTTTGAAGTGATTGATGCTGCAAAAAGGCAGCTTGAAACTGCATGCCCAGGAGTGGTGTCTTGTGCTGACATTCTTGCCCTTGCTGCACGTGATTCTGTTGTCCAGGTAATTACATACTAGCTCTAATATAGTCATTTTATGATCATGCAACAATATTTAATATTTATGTACGTAAATGGCTAAAACCATGCAGTACTTATTTGAATTTTTGGACATTGCAGACTGGAGGAACAGGCTGGTCAGTGCCATTGGGTCGCAGAGATGGATTAGTTTCACGAGCAGCTGATACTGCGAATCTGCCTGCTTTCAATGATCCTATTAACATTCAAATCAGGAAGTTTTCTGAGAAAGGACTTAACACCCAAGATCTTGTTGCCCTTAGCGGTAAGTTAATTAAATGCCAATATTAGTTATTTTAACAGTTTATTACGATAGCACAACCTAGCAATCAAACATAGTAACTAATGTATTTCATGGTTCATTTAATTTGCAGGAGCACACACCATAGGGACAGCAGCATGTGCATTATTCAGCTATAGGCTATACAACTACAACAACACCAACGGTCCTGACCCGACTATTGACGCAGCTTTCCTTCCAACGCTTAGAAACTTATGCCCAAACGGTGGTGATGGTACAAGGCGTGTGACACTTGATACTGGCAGTGTTGGAAACTTCGACAACTCATACTATTCAAACTTGAGAAATAGGCGGGGAGTGCTTGAATCTGATGCTGCCTTATGGAACAATCCAGCAACGCAAACATTAGTGAACCGGTTTTTGGGAATAAGGGGACTGCTTGGATTGAGATTTAACATTGAGTTTGGGAAATCAATGGTGAAAATGGGCAATATTGATGTGAAGACGGGCACTCAGGGTGAAATCAGAAGGGTTTGTACCGCGGCTAATTGATCCATATATAAGGATGCAATACTGATTCTGAAACGGTGATAGGCATAAGTTGTTTATACACGTTTTCTGCCTAAGAATTAATAAAGTTTAACAACAAAATAGATCAATAAACTGTATTTTTTAGTTAATTACTTAAATGGTCCACGTGGTTTGTCGGGTATAATGAATTTAGCTTCTTAACTTTTTTTTCTCGAACCTCCTTTATGTGGTTTCAACCTATAACGGGTTTGATCCTTTACAAATATTTCTGTTACACTGTATTCCCAAGTTTGTGTTGAAAAATGAAAAAGTAAAAGAAATAGAGAGAAACAAAAAATATGTCACGTTCTTAAGTTTTTGGGTGGATATAAAACACGGTAAAAGGCAAACTTTCAAACTTTCTCTCAAACTTTACTTGCACCATCTATCAAACTTTCTCTCGCTTACTATGGGCGATTTTCTCAAAACCCTTACAATAAACGATCTCTAATCTTCTAATCTTGTCCTACTCCTTATAACGATTGTGTTTTGGACGGTTAACTTGATTAATTCAGTCCTATAACATTATTTTTTATTTGGATTCAGACCTGATTGAGTTAGGGTTTCGGTTTTTTTAGGGTTTTTGTTATAATCGCTGTTTAGTGATTTAGGTTTTTGATAATCGATCTTTCTTTATTTTCTGTTGCGAATCAATCATGGAAGTCGGTTAGGATTTGTTTGGTCTATAATCATGCCTCGACTTTGTTGAGGCAAACGAATTAAAGATTGACGTAGATCTTTTAGGGTTTTATTTTAATCGCTATTTAGGGTTTCGCTCTATTGTTTTTTTTTTAATCGTTATGGAGAAAGTTGGTATTGCTAATGATTTGAGTGCTACTGTTGATTTGTCGAAGGTGACTATGAGGAAACATAAGAAGACATCTCCTCATGTTCAGGTTGATCATGTGGTTACTATGGAATCGGTGTCCCCTACTGGTCCTAATAGTCATGTTAATTCTATCAAAAGTAAACATGATTTTATTGAAGGGGTGTTTGGGGTCTCGTTTAAATCTGCATCGGATATTGATTTATTCATTAGGGAGCTTGAAGAGGGCAAACATCCGATATGGCCTACTTTGGATAGTGAAACTCGTTCACAGGTTTCTGAGGCTATGTGTGGTTTATTTGAGGCTTATACGCTTAACACGAAGGCTAATGCAACTAACTCTGATGTGAGTGGCAAAGATACTACACCTAATGTTAATGTGGATGCAAATACACAACCTTGTCCAAACTCTACTTATAGTTCTTTGGTTGTTGATCCTGTTTGTGAAGGATTTAACGTGTCTATTCCACGTAGAGTAGTAGAAAAGGTTAGTGCACGTCTTGAATACACTCTATATGGCTACTTTATTGGTAATAGAATGGCGTTTTCAGTGGTTGAATACTATGTTAGAAATAATTGGGCTAAGTATGGTTTGAAAAAGATCATGATGAATGCAAAAGGTTTTTTCTTTTTTAAATTCGATACTCAGGCTGGTTTAGAAGCAGTGTTGGAAGAAGGACCTTGGATGATACGTAAATCACCGATCATTCTCAAGAAATGGTCAATTGATACTAGTTTATGTAAGGAAGAGCTGACTCGTATTCCGATATGGGTTAAATTACATGATGTGCCTATTCAAGTTTTTGAAGATGATGGTATCAACTTGATTGCTTCATTTATTGGCAAACCTATTATGCTGGATTCGTACACAAGCTCTATGTGTAAGGATTCTTGGGGTAGAAGTAGTTTTGCTCGGTGCTTAATCGAGGTTGGTTCAGAGGATGAGCTCGTAGAAGTTATTACTATTGGTGTCCCCTCTCTTACTGGGGATGGGTTTACTAAAGAATCTATCCGAGTTGAGTATGAGTGGAGGCCTCCTAGGTGCACATCATGTAAGATCTTTGGGCATATCTATGAGCATTGTACTAAAAAAGTGATTACTCCTCCTGTTGCTACTACTTCAAATGTCGTTACTCCTCCTACTATGCATGATAACAATGGTTTCCAAAAGGTGAGTCATAAGAAGAAGAAAGGTAAAGCCCAGTCTGGTAAAGGGAGTCAGGTGGGTACTTCTATCAAACAGACTTTCAGGTATGAGCCAAAGAAGACTACTAGTGAACCAAAAAAGGGAGCCACTATTAGGAGTAGTGTGCCTACACCGTCTTCTATGTTGCAGTCTAAAGGTTCCTCCTTTAAGGAAGGTGAAGTTTCTATGTCAAATGCTTATGCTGCTTTGGCTACTGAAGAAGATGGTGATGATGATTGTGTTGATAACGTGTTTGATGAATCGGCTAATTTATTTACTACCTCTACTAAAGGTGGAAGTTCATCATTCACGGTAGCTGCTGGTTAGCTTGTTTTTTGTTTTGATTCTTGTTCTAGGTTCATTGATTCTAGAGTTGTTAAGAGCTTTTGGCATGTCATAAGCTCTAGGTTAGTTGTCTATCAAGCTGTTTTAGCTTGAGGTTAATGTGGTACTTCAGCCACATTCCATCTGTACTCAAACGTTTCGGTTAAATCCATTTATCAAGATGCAGAATTACTCCCCTTTACCCAAAATAAAACAAGGTAAAAGGTGAGTAAAGTGTGTATTATGTAGCTAAAAACTTTCACCCTATATATGAGATTAAAGTTGAAGAAAGATAATAAGATAAAAAGCAAAGTTGTGGATTTTCAATAAATGTATAACTTTCAATCGTTTTACTTATTATTATTATTATTATTATTTTTTTAAATCTCAAGAAAAAAAATTAATTGATTAACTTTCTTTCTTTTCATATTTTTTTCTTTACTCTTCTCCAACTTTCTTTTCACTCTCCTCATCAAAAATCTCGAGAATACAATGTTAGTTTGATTGTTAAATGTGTCATATGCAAGCCACATGCCACGACATTTTCATATTTACGTGTGCATTTATTATTAAAAGTGAAGTGGGCCCACACCCAACGAAGCGCAAACACAAGCATTTCATTCCTCACACAAAACACAATACACAGATACCACTAGATGTTTGGTTCAATGCTTAAAAAACCGGGTTTTTAATCGACCTGGTGGAGTCACCGGGCACCGTTCGACCGGTTCGACCGTCGGGTCAACCGGTTTTTCATTTATTATTATTATTTTTTTCGATCGGGTCAACCGGTTCGACCGCCGGGTCAAACCGATTTTTATATAAAAAAATAAAAAAAAACAAACCCGGCCGGGTTTCAAGTCCCGGGTCACTCAAACCTGGCAGGTATAACCGGTTAACCCGGGTTTTTTTTACCCGTTTTGTAGCTAGGCACCGGTCTAACCGGTTGAACTGTCTGAGTCGACTCAGGTTTTAAAAAATTGGTTTGGTTACAATTTCAAGTTCTCGTAAATTTGACGTGGGTTACGGTAAAGATTTGATGCAATATTGATGTGTTTTTTTTTTAATTGCACTTAAAGTTCACTGACTTTTAAAGTGGGTTTGTTTGTAAACATTTTTCTTTTTCTGGCCTTTGATATTTGTGTTTGAATAACGCACGTAGATAGGCAAAGGAGATTATGAAGTCGTGGATAAAGCGTTACTAGGATATATAGGTAAATCACTTGTACTCGTGGATAAAGCGTTACTAGGATATATAGGTAAATCACTTGTACTTGTATGATCCTTTTGCAACATTCCAATCACAATTAGAAAATCTTTCACTGGGGCGCCCTTGTCACCAAGACCTAGTGAAACACAACCAGAACCTCACTAGAAAAGGACATTCATCAAATTGATTGGCACACTTTATTTTGAAGTGTGTTGATAATTATACTCTCACAGAGTAAAAATATGTAAAAGTGATGTGAGGGTATAAATGTTAAAGAACTCTAAAATGGAGTGTATCAATTAATTTGGTTAGTGTACAAATCAACTCCCTTTACTAAATTGCTTTGGTGAATTTACTGTAGATAAAATGTAAATTACTTTGATAAATGTTAAAAATAGTTCCTCCGGTTTTGTTACACTTGCAAAAACATGTCTTATGTTAAAATTTTAACGGTTTGTGTAACAAAAAATTACACAAATAGTCCCTTCATTTACCTATCAATTTCAATAATGGTCAACTTGCAAAATTCCTCCTTATTTTTAAATGCGATTACAGAAACAATCCTTATGTTAAATTTTTAATTGTTTGTATAACAAAAAATTACACAAATAGTCCCTAATATATATCAATTTTGGTAACGATCCCTGAATAAATTTTAAGAATTGTTTATACTACAAAATATTACTACATAATTAGTCTATGTCAGTTACTTCACGTCGCAAAGAACGTCCATAATTTCAAGATTTAATAAAATGTATTGTATCTGGTAAAGATTTTAATATGTAATTATTTATAGATTAATTGAAACTAAAGAAACCAAATACTTATTGTTGCTTAATAATTTATCCTGCAGTAATGCGCGGGTAAATCCAACTTGTTTCAACACAAAGTCCTTGTGGATTCTTACTTTTCCGCTTGAAATGATTCATCAAACTAGACAAGACTCCATACTTAGACACAACACATTTTCTTGACCACACTACACCCTTACTTAACCACACTTGGTGTAGAGACTTTAACACACTTGCTTGACCACATTTGGTATAAGACTTTAACACATTTGTTTGACCACAATTGGTACAAAACTTATCACACTTGGGTTTGATTTTTTATTGTTGTTATAAGGTTTATACACCCTTACTCAACCACACTTGGTTTTAATATTCTATTGTTGTTACAAAGTTTGTACTAGGTACGTTTATACACCTAGTACAAGACTCATATGTTAGGCCGTATTATGTTGTAAACGGCTCAAGTCTGAGTTTAGAATATTCCTATTATTGCTATAAATCTGTATAATGTAGTCAATCAAATCAATCATTCACTATTATCTCTTACATGGTATCAGAGGGTACGATCCTCTAAAAACCCTAAACACAAAACAACGATCCACAACGCCGCCTTCGGCCGTCGACTACACGCCGGAGGTTCGGAGGGCTCCCTTTAAACCTTAACCTCTTTATTGTTCTCCACAACTGAATTATTACTCGTCCCGTAGACCCCAGTGTTCCCATTCGACAAAAAAAGGAAAAAGAAAATAAAAAGCACCATTTATTTTAATACAGTGGAGTATTAATATCAAAAGGCATTTTGCTGGAGCCTTGTGGTACGAAGCAATTAAAAAAAATGTGGAGGCATACGTATAAAAGAGATGGAAGAGTCTCATCATTTTATGGGATACAAATGTTATGTTCAGATCCTTAAAAAAATAATATTAAATAAATAAATAAATTAAGGTAACATTGGGTCCCACTTAGGTTTTGATGTTTATTTGTGAGGTGAATTTTTATGTTTTTTTTTAGAAAAGCACGCCCTATTTGTTTGAAAGGTTCTTTGGGAGTTGATGATTTAAAACCAACTTTTGTTTTCTTAACTTTTATTTTGATGTTAGTGCATGAGTTTTAATTGTAATTTCTTTTGTTTTAGTTGTAAGGGACTTCGGGTTATCCCGTTTGTTTTAGTTGCAGGGGATACTTTGGGTTATCCCGTTTCGTCAGGATACTTTGGTTTATCTTGTTTGGTACGGATACTTTGGTTTATCCGGTTTGTTGCGTGTTTATATTTGCTACTACTTGAAGATGTGCTTCCGCTTGCTGTCGAATGTCTTCTTCAGCAATTATCTATTAGTTTTACTTTATTGTTTATTAGCTTTTAATTTTCAGTCCGAGCTTTCGCGATTTCGCCACTCATACTGCGAAGGAGTGTTAGGCCCTATTATGTTGTAGCGGGCTCAAGCCCGAATCTAGAATATTCCTAGTATTGCTATAAATCCATACAATTTAATCAATCAAATCAATCATTCACTATTATATCTTATATTATGGGAGGTGATACTCACACTACACTTTTTAATTCATGCACCACTAGTTGTGCATTACAGTATTGTACTGTACAATACTGTAATGCACAACTAGTGGTGCGGTACAATACTGTAATGCACAACTAGTGGTACATGAATCAAAAAGTGTGGTGTGAGTATCAATTCCCTTATATTATATACGTGTAAGACTTTAACACACTTGTACTTGCTTGACCGCATTCGGTATAAACTTTATCACACTTGCTTGACCACACTTCGCATAAGACTTTTCGCACCTAAGTTTAATATTTTTATTGATGTTACATGGTTTAGACTCAAACGAGTCGGAATGCACTCGCGTGTTGCTGCAGGGGCATGTAGCGGTATAGTTTTTATTGACGAAATCGCTTGATATTTGTCAAATAAAACTGTATGCATGTTAAAAGTATATCAATATTAGGCTATTTTTGTTCGTTATTGAGAGACTTTTTTGGCGGGTTTTTTTTAAGAAATCGCTATATCTGTTAGATATTCGGCAAATAAACTTTCTTATATAAATAAGTCGTAAATAGTAAAAGTTTAGGGTAATTTTTGCATGTTGTTGCATAGTTCAAGGTAGGTTTTGTAATTATATAATAATAATAATAATAATAAAATATTATTATTATTATTATTATTATTATTATTATTATTTTGTTTTGAGCTAACAGCCCAGCGAAACATAGCCCAAACTATAGCCCAAGACATTCGCAATATTTTAATCATAACGAATTTTTTAATCAGGAAGTTGCATGCGTAACGACAACATTTTCAATCCTCGATAGTATATTTATATGATATAATCTGTTTGCTTTCACTGATAATGATTAAGGATGATGTTATCTAACAGGTAACTGTTTGAAAGAGTTGGATATGTGTGTGAAATTAGTTTGGCAACGGGTGAGTGAGCAAAATTGGAAATATAGCTAAGCATGAAATATGCCAATTAACATAAAATACATTTTCATTAAGCAAATAAGGAGGATCTTTAGAGTTTAGACCAATATCAAAGACAGGGACGGAGCCAGGAACAAATATGATCGGGTGTACAATTTTTTTTTAACCGTAATATAATAGAGTTTAAGATGCTAACTAAATAAGACTACAAACACATTTCGATGGACCGGAGTAATTTAAGATGCATTTAAGAAAAATCGACGTTTTTTCTTAAAATTAACACTATATCGAAAAAATCCATAGGTGTCCCGGGCACCCACGGGACCCCACCTGGTTCCGTCCCTAATCAAAGACACCCTCACCCTTTACTATATTTTGAAGCCTCCAACGAGCTCTAACCAATTACATGTTTGTAAATTATACTTAAAAAGAAAACTTAAGCATTTAGTTTCATTTAATTAAAAATATTTAGTTTGTTTAACCATCAAAATCCTATGATTTTTTTTTATTTATTTTTACTTTTATTTATTATATATTTTTAAATGTTATATGATACTTTGATCTAAAAGAGTATACCAAAAGCCTAATTAGGTATCATTGACCAACCTGTATTGAAAGCAAATGATATTTGACGCCAAACGAGTTGCTTGAAGATGTGACGTTGCATGTCACAGACACTAGCACCCTTGTGTGGCGCGTTGTCGCATAGTTCTAGCACGCCAGGGTCCGGATTAGTTTGTTCTTTTGTTGCCTGTTTTGTATTAACGCTAAGGCTAGTCCCAGTCGTGACCTGGGACAACCTGGGTCATCCAGCGCCACGTCAGCTTTCTCTCTCCAGCGACCTGGGACAACCCGAATGCCCCAGTCGACGACCCAAGTTTTTTTTTTTTTTTTTTTTTTTTAACATTAAATTTAAATTTCATTCAAATTAAAAAAACATTACATTACGAAAAAAAAAAAAAAACAAACAAAGATAATAAAAAATGCAACATGTAAAATTTCATTACACGGCATTGAATCCTTTGCCGAACTCTTTGATTGGCTTCACTTTGTAGTATCATCCATCAAAATTGAATCAAACGTTAACCGTAAATTATTTCAGAAAACTTGTATACCTTTAACAATAGCACCAATCAATCACCAATTTGAACACAAATTCATGTATTTAACGATTAATGCAAGAACGAACAAAAAAACTATCGTACAAGATTGTGTTTAAGGAGAAGTTGGCATATTACACACACTATAAAGTAAATAACAATAAATAATAAGTATTATATGGTGCCTTATAAAATAAAAATTTGGTTTTAGAAAAAAAGTAAATTTTACTTTTTGGGAAAATTACAATAGTAAAAGTTTCAAATTTGTCATACATTTCTTTAAAGTTGTTTATTTCATTAAGGGCAAATTTTTGAATTTTTATGTAGAATTTTAGTTTTAAAGGAATTTAGAAATTTAACATTACTCACTTTTTAAGTGAATTAAAGTTAAAACAAAATGAAATGGGACTTGTATTGACTTTCCAACATTTTGCCAAACATCATTTAATATTAGTTTGATTTTTTGGTTTTGCACCCGATGTTTTGATTTTAAACTTCCCTCGACCGAAATGGCAACCGACCACACACGAAATTAAACCGTCAACCCCAGCCAACCGATCTACACATCGGTCGACACTCACTTTTTTGGGCAACCAACCGATTTTAAAGTGTCGATTGGGACCAGCCTAACGTTTTAGATGCCTCATTTTATAGTTATTTCCTCATCAAGACAAAAAGGGACTATGTATATTAAATATGTGCATGGTTTCACTAACAGTTTGTTTTGCTTTTGTTGTTGCATTTTGAGAGTCCGTCTTCGCTTTCTATAAAACTTGCTCATCAACAACTTAATTTTTAAATGCACTATTTAGAGTTTTGTACATCAGTTACGAGCTTTCACTATTTTTTCTCATATAAATTATCTCCATCTATGAGAGACTATTAGATAGTATCATGTACTAACGGGGCCTAATTGTGGGCTGAGTTGAGATCAATATAAAATCAAAATTATCTAAAGATTCAATAACTAAATCATAGTCACTTGTTTTTCATCAAAATAAAAAAAACCCACTTTTCGCCTCCTTTATAAAAATAAAATATATTTCAATTAGTAAATCGTCAAGTGAAAAAAAATACATCATCGCGACGAGTATTTTTTTATCTTTCAGTAGACGGACACTTCGATATACTTTCGACGAACTTTTTTTTTTCAATTTTTTTCAGTTACGTCTGGAAAAATCACATGGGATTTGTTCACATGTGATTTGTGAGACAAATCACATGCACAAATCACATGTGATTTTTTCAGACATAACTGAAAAAAAGTTCGTCGAAAGTACATATAGAAAAAGATGATTTAATTCTCGTCGCGATAGTATGATGCGTTTTGCGTAACGATTAACGATTCACGAGATAATTAATTCAAAAAAAATAAGTGAAAGTTTCATTTATTTATTTTAGTGGAAAAATAAGTGGCTATAATTGATTTATTGAATCTTTAAAATATGTTGTATCTACATTAAACTTTTCTCTCACTCCGTAATATATTTGCAAATCATTTGATGAAATGAATAGCAACAAAGGGTTGTATAAGTTTTTTCTACCACTCATTTTATTTTTATTTTTCTTAGATTAAAACATTTATTTACCTTTCGAATATAATAAGTGTCAAGTTTGATTTTTGAAGTCTTTTATATTTTAACTTTGGTTTTAAATATTTTTGTTTGTATTATACAATATTTGATAAAAATTATATAAAAAAAAAATAAAGGCACTTTATTTTGATTACCCACAAATCTATACTTATCAAGGGACAAATCTTCACCATCCATCTAGTTTGATCTAATAATGAGTGCGGAAAACTAGAAGGGGGTTGAATAGTTTTGCCGATTAAAACTTCGTTTTAAAGTATTTAGATCGACTTATGTATCCATTTAGATTGTGTGTTCGATATTGATAAATGAGCATATAAGTAAGTAATGCAAAAGATAAAGAGTAAATGAACACAAAACCACGACACGAGTATTTATAGTGGTTCGTCTACAAGGACACCTTCCTTACCCTACTCCACTCCCCGAGTGCCCCACTCGAGAGTTTCTAAGCACTACACAACACAAGCTCCTTAATGTGGCGGAGAATCCTTCACAACGTCGCCTACTCTTTATCCGGTACAAGGCTAGACACCGAGTTCTTCCACAAGGTAGAACCAAACCTATCACAACGTCGCCTACACTTTATTCAGTACAAGGCTAGATACCGAGTTCCATTACAAAGGAGGAACTACTACCCAACACTACACCACAACACAACTGCCCATAGGAGACACACTCCTTTTTACAATATTAAAAAGGATATCAACATCCTTTAACCCAAACTACACAACTTGTACATCGACGCACCATATCGATTGTACACCTTCGGCACCATTCACTAATGCCTTCAACACGACACTTCTATGGAAGGAGGAAAGAACTATCAGCAAGATGCACTTCAGTGGGCTTGATGATGAAGAAACTTAGCAACTCATGACCTTGAGCTTGTACGTCTTCAAGAGGTGGTGTTCTCGCCTTTAAGAGGAACCTAGAGAATCACACAAAGATAAAACTACATAGAATGATCCTTTGGATATGTGCTTAGTGAGGTTAGAACACTGAGAGAAAGTATATCTAAGAGTGGTAGTGAGCAAGAGAGAAACGGCTCACTATTTATAGGCAAAATGTGCCTATTGTCCCACGGTTCCGGTGGATCCCTCTGAGGGATCTGACTAGTGCAAATCCTGGGATCCGGCTACTGGGTCAGTTTAGTCCGGATTTTGGGTTGCAAACCGGATTATGGGTTATGGGTTAAGGAACATGGGTCATGGGTATTGGATCATGATACTCAACAAGATGCAATGTACCTAGTCATTGGGTTATGGATCTTGGGTCATGAGTCATGGACTTTGGGTCATGGATTATGGATAATATCCAACATGACTTCATGCATGATGTCATGCAATGGGTCATGGGTTATGGATCATGCTCCATGGGTATGGGTTATGGACTTTGGTTCTTACCCAAAAAGATTCATTGTACCGATTCAATGGATCATGGGTCATGGGTCATGGGTCATGGGTCATGGGTCATAGACTTTGGTTTTTACCATTACTTACCCATTACAACATATACAAAGTACATATACATTTCTATAAGATGTAAACAAACAATATTACTTGTTAGTGTTTTATAAAAATGTCTTTGGTTTTATATAACTTATTTACTAAACATGTTTTGATGGTTTTAATATGTTTAGTAAAAGTGTGTTAGTAAACTATTGGCTCAAAGCTTTTATGTACTTTATTTATTTCGTTAAAATGATTTTACGTTTGTTATCGACAAAACATTAGAAGATCGTAAAATATAAATAAACATTTTTATGGTTTATTTGTATTAACAATCTCCCCTTTTTGTTGATGACAAAACATAAGATTATTTTAAGAAAATAATAAAATCCGTAAAAATTTGAATTGGAGTTTTTACTCTCTTCTCCCCCTTTTTTTCCGAAACAAAAAGAGCGTCGAAAAAAAACTAACACATAGTCGAAAAATGGTTTTGAGAAAAAACTTGTGAAAAGTAACAAAATAATAAATAGTTAGGAAAAGAAAAGTAAAGATAAGTAGTAAGATGAGAGAAATATTCTCGTCTTAGCTCCCCCTTGACGGATGCTTACCTTTGTTGAGGGCGTCAAGTAATTAGGAAGGCTAAACGAGTGTATTGCAAGTATCTTTGCAGTTGTTTTAACTTTGACGAGATGCTCCCCCTTGACGAGTGCTCCCTTTTGATGAGGGTGTCAAGTAGTTATGAAGCCTAAGTGAATGTATTGCAAGTGTTTTTGCAATGCTTTGCTTTGACGAAAATATCCCCTTTGTTGAGGGTGTCAAAGTCTTCATGTGTATTTTGAAAATCAACAAAACAAAGGTTAGAAAACAAGTGGATGGTGCATTGTTTCCTGCAAATGAGCTTCAAATTAGTTCAAAATTTTGATTCTGTTTGACGGTTCTGGCGGATCCTTCCTGTGAGGGATCCGTCTAGGCAAAAGTTTGGGAACCGTGTACCTGCAGCTTATTGGCAGCAATGTAGATATAAATGGTGACGTAAACGTCCAAATGAGTTATGTATTATTGCACCAAACATATTCACATAACTATATAGCCTACAAACATGTAGTTTCATTCAATAAAACAAGAGAAATGATACACATATCTCTAAAGCTAAGAAAGTGATACAAACATGTAGCAAATTTCCTAACAATTCTAAGTTGTGCCTAAGATTAGAGGAGAGCACCACTTGTGCTTGTATTCCTATGTTTAGGGACGATTAGATTTGTTGACTTCATCAAAATGTTTGACAAGATGATAGAACATGAACCGTAATTCGTCACGTACTTCATGGACTAACTCTTCGACATGTTGACAATGAAAGCAATCATTTTTATGGCTATGGAACGGTGGTGGTAGGAATGGAGCGGTTTGAGGTGGAAAGTTTGATGAGGAAGGTGGTGGTTCCACAAAGGATGGAGGGATTTGTGGAGGCAAGTTTGATGAAGTCGGAGGTGGTTCAACTAGGGGTGAAGGTGGTGAAATATGTGTTGGTGGTGGAGGTAAAGAAGTGTCTACTTTCATGTGGTCCGGTTGTTGAGTTTGGTGATTTCTTATAATCTAAAATGGACCATTTTAGGGTGAAGGAGAATAAGACACGGGTGCTAGTGTGGTTTCAACACCAAAGTTTTAGTGAGAGGGTTGTTGTGGCACTATTTTCTCAATTGAGGAAAATGTTGACAATGGTGGTGGATGAGAAGGCCTAGGTGGTAAGTCTTCTAAATTGTAAAGGTTTGGGGATGAAAGTGGTGTGGTGAAAGAGATAGCTCTAGGTACTAGAGGTTATAGTTTGGTTGCTTTGGTGGAGATAGGAGTGTTTGGTTTAGGAAGTATGGTAGTGTTTGGCAAAGGTTGTTTTGTGGGAACAAGCCTTTTGGGAGTTGGTTTGATTGGTAAAGTTGGTTGTGAAGGAGTTCTAGTGTTTGAGGCTTTGACGGGTGATGATTCGATTGAGGAGATTTCATGAACAACCCGAGCAATTTTCTTGGGAGGTCCTTTGGTTGATGAGTTTGCGCTAGGTGCTTTTCTCATGGTGAAATGGTAGAGATGAGAAGTGAAAAAGGAAGGTTTTAGCTATTGAGAATAAGTGTTTGAATAGTGATTTGGAAGCACAAACACAAGTGGTTTATAAAGGAAGAATCTAAGGAGGTGAATTAAATCCTAAACCACTAAAATTCTTCAAATTACAATGATTTGCATGCACAAGAGTTAACTAAAAAGTTTTTCTGATCTAGGGAGTCATTTAAGACAATGTGGAGTGTTTAGATTAACAAAGAGGGTTTGTAATGATTATATCAAGTAAGATTAGTTAATATGTGCAGAAGGTTCTCACGGATCCCTCACTTAAGGGATTTGGCTAGCCTAAAGCCAGGGATCCGGCTTTCAAAAGCCAAGAAAAATAGTGATGAGGTTCTTATTAAGGTCTAACACCTACATATCTTGAGTGATTTAGTCTCCTCAGGTGTCTTAAATGGTATGAGACTTAAATGTTTAAGCATAATGAGTGAGGATAGCTTATGATGTCTTTTATAGATAAAAATGGAGTTTTCGTGACCACCAATGAGTGATCAAGGATGACACTAAGAGTTTTGAGGATGTCAAATGGTGTCAAATGATCCTAGAGACCAGATGGTGATCTAAGAAAAATTTAGAGAATTCCTTAAAAATCACAAGAAATGAAAAATTAGTTTTTAGACTATTTTAAGATAAAGATGACTAAAATCAATTTGCTAAAATTGAGAGAAATATCAAACTAGGTGTTTTGAGATAAGAAGAACAATGTGTGTACATTGGGGCAGAAAGATGGTGAGTTTTGAAGTAATGATAAATCAAAAATACCTTGAATGTGATCCTAAGTCATCCATGAGTGAATGTGAGATCAACTAAGCTTAAGGAAAGTTTAAGTGATCCTAATGAAGCATGTTCAACTAGTTCAATAAGGTCTGTAAGGTTAGATTGATGTAAGAAAATAAAGAAATCACTTCTGTTTACCCGGATCCCACGAATCCTTCACTTGAGGATCCCGCTAGTTATAGGCCAGGGATCCGGCATCTGGGACAAATTTCTTAACAGGGAGCGTGCAATAATTTGCTCTAGGTATCGAATTTTGAAACTAATGATCTCCACATTAAGCATACATGTATACAAGTAAAACATAGTAGACATAGCATATAGAAACAATTTATGGATAAGCAAACAAGATAATGACCATATATCAAAATGAGAACAACCAAGTATGTCTTGCATAACGTTATGATCATACATTGTTTTGACAATCATAAGATATCCAAAATAACCATAAAAGAAAGACATGGAGTACACTGTTTCTTTTGTCAATCTCTTCACTTTTTCTTCTTTCCCGAGTTCATGAGGAAATGAGTTAAACACTTGAACATCCCTTTTGTTTCCTTGAATTATTCGGTTTCCTTAGGAAGAGTGGGAAGTTGTTCAAAGTAAGTCATGGGATCAATTTGATAATTAGAAACGGGGTTGACTTCAACATCTTCATCTTCATTCGAAGAGTCCGAGAGAGGACGAGGCCTTTTCCCATTGATCATGAATCGTTTGGAGGGTTTTTTGGTGAGAGGTACCATAACATGGTTAGCGAGAAAATGATCATCGGTAATGGGAGTAGGTTGCATTGACTAACATACTCACGGAGACGTGTTAGGAGCATACCATAAGGAATAACCATTTTGTCAGTTTTGAAAACACCTACCATTCTTTTGGCAATTAATAGGCGAGATCGAAAGGTCTTTGGTGGATGAGACAATAGATCATTTGGACAAGACAAGCATTGGGATGGTCTTTGTTTCTAACCGAACACATGACATTTTCTCTAAGAATTTCTTCCCACTTTTTGTAAATCGGAATCATCTCAAAGAGTTCCATTTGATAGGGATCACGATGAATGAGTTCTTTGTTGCGGTTATAACGAGATTGGTCGACTCTTCTTGTGAAGATAGTATCTCGAACAACAATGGGGTTGTCAAGTGGAGTGTGATAGATAGGTTTGGGGTCTAGTGCGAAGGATTGACAAGCAGTTGACCAATCTTTAGAATACATACAAATTCCTTCACATGGTATGTGAAGTATTTGCGCGAATATGGTGAGATGTAAAGTGACGCTTTGGTTGTTTATGACAAAAGCGATTGAAATACTTTCATCATTGTTTCGCATAATCCAAACACTTTTGTAAAATTCGAAGATGAAGACCAAACAATTTTGTTTATCAATTTTGAAGAGGCAATCAAAGTTGATTGCGAAAAAGATTTGAGGAATGTCGGTGTTTTCAAGGAAACATTCCTCAATTACACGACCCTCGTGGATGAGTCATTTTTGAAGCATTTTGAAAGTTTTGCGATCACTTTTTGATAACCCTTCTTTGCGATAATATCTAGGAATGTAGTGAACGGTGTCATGATGGTCTTGTTGGGTGGATTTAGGCATGTTTGATCCTAGAAAAATAATAATCCAATTAGGTAAAATTTGTCAAGATTGGTTTATGAGTTTATTTTGTATTAACAATGCCGTTTTGAAATTCCTTAATTATGTAGAACCTTTTTGTATGGAAAATAATTTTGCAATAAATAATTTGCGAATGGATGATATGAAAATTGAAACCAACTAAGAAATTTTAAAACCATAAACCCTAGGATGGAGATGATGATGAATAGAAAATATGAGAGTAATTACTTACAATGATGTTTAGGATTGAGATGCTTGAGAGTATGGAGCCCTAGGAAGATAGGAACTGAGATCTGGTCGTTCTAGGTTTTAGGAAGAGGGAAATGGAGTGTTTTAGGTTTTAAAAACTGTTGGATCGTTTATGTTAATTTATTATGTGATTCGGGAGGTCGGGGATGATGATAGTAAATGATATCCATGGTTATAGAGAGAAAGTGGAGAGAGAAGGGATAACTAGGTGTATTATTGAATAATGAAAATGATAAGGTTTACACACTAAGCATCACCCTCCTAGTAAAGTCTAGGAGAGCTTATATAGGACACCAAACACATGACTTTATATAAATGACGGTTTCAGTCCATGTGTTTGTTCCTTACAATATAACTAGTGTAATACCGAATATGTTGTCACATTTTTGTGTTAGGATGATTCCTAACAATCTTCCCCTAATTTGGCAACATATGGGATTACTTACAACATTTTCTACAAGTACAAATACAAATAAAGAAAGGTCTTCATATTCTCTTCAAATGCTGACGATGTCTGCAGTTGACGGTCTTTGTCTTCATCTTGTACCTCGGCTTGAGAACTTTTTCTTCACTTGTAGGCAAATGATGTAATGTGTATGAATTGGATTAACTTCCCCCAATTCATACTTCATGTATTTAGCAGCTTCTCCATACACTTTTTTTGCCAAGTTCTGATCAGCTTCCCCTTTAACTGACAACCGTCTTCAGCAGATTCGAAACTTTGATGTAGTTAACATGTTTTCTAACTTTTGAAATTTTAAGTACGCAGCGGAATTTATAGATAATACCTAAACCACACCAAGCAAATCTGACTAGTCACTTAATCACAATTGTGCTCAATGCGGAAACTCCATTCAGGGGTAACATGCAAGAAATCAACAAGATTTTCTCACATAAGTAGGCTACTTCACACAAAACAACCAGGGAAATTTGAAACGATAACACCAAATTCACAAAACAATACCACTGATCATCTCTGCGGACGTATCTCTGGTAGTCATAAAATTTAAAACTCGATCACGAGAACCCTCTCATCTAACTCTTTACCGACCCCATTATTATTCTGACGGCTCTTTGTAGTGACTAATGATGAAGAAAACCCAATATGACGAACTTGAGACTGAAGTAAAATAACCCGAACTTGTGACTTAAGCTTGCACTAATGTCTGATGAAGAACCAATACTGAGAATTTCAGTAAAGTTAGAATCATATACCCGTCCATCCATCCTTAATTGTATATGAACTTCTCTCGAATTATCCACAGCTTTTTGTGACACTTGAGCACTACAACGTAACTCTTTTAAAGTGATAGCTATACGCTGTGAGCACAACAACATAACTCCTTAGATCAGGTATAACTAGACAACTCAAGTCTTTGTCATTCATAACGGTTAAAGGCTCGAACAAGGATCTTGAAGAATCATGCATCCAACCAACCCCGATATCTTTAAGATACTAAGTACAAGCACCCGTGAAATTCCACTTCAACATTAAATAAGTAATAACGATTAACGCCGTAGTCACATCTTGCGGTTAAATGCCCAAAAACTAGCCCTTTTGACGGTTTAAATGAACTTTGATAATGGTATTTCCCGATCTTGTCAAAAAAAACACATAACCCCGAAATTATCACCAAACTAATACCACTCAGCCAAAATAATTTGTAATTAAATGAGTAGCCCAAGTACTTTAGTAGATCAAATAAAATGAAAACAATATTCACCTCTTTATTGATTTAGCAGCCCAAGTACATCATATAATCAACAAGCCAATGTCCATCAGCCCGGTAGTAACCACAAACCCAATACAAACACCCTAACCCGTCTATCAAGCAATAGGCCTGATCCAAATCCCCACATACCCTAAACATACGGGTATAAGTAAACACCATAACCCTAATTGTTAATCTATAAATGTAGTAATCGCAACACAATCTGTCTGTCCCCTTATTTCTCCCTTGAGAAGGCAGTAACCTCCATCACACATCATCTCCTTATACACTCTCAGCCACCAACAAGATCTCTTTCAATATCCAAAACCAAACACAAACCCTTATAGTTTTCGTTTCTGATTTTTCCTTACCATAACCTTTTCCACTTATTCTTATTCAAATCGAACAAAAGGCCCATGGCTAAAGATCTAAATAGATTTGTTAAGTGTTTTGTTTTTCTAAACCGAAAGAAAAGAAAAAATGAAACTGAAAAAGTTTTGTTTTTTCTTTATAAGTTTTCGGATATTTTATAGAAGCTATGTTTCGAAATAGATCAATGATGGCACTAGTTCAAGAAATGTAAGATCTTAAAGATCTTTGAATATTCGGATATGATTTGAACAAGTCTGAGATCTTTTTATCTTTTTATTGTCGGTTCATATGTGTTTTGAGGAGATGAGAGTAATGTGGTCGGAGTTGTTTGTATGAGTCTATGACATAGGTTGATATTTATGTTGGCTGAAAATGAAGTATGGGATTAGGATAGGATTTGTAGCATATGGTGTTGTTTTTTGAGTCTGGTCTGTCTTCACTCGTTCTTTTACCTTTTTGGCTTTAACTGTTATGGACCAGTGAGGATTAACAGATCTGAGGTCAAACATGAGTGTTGGTATTTTGGTTGGGTCAAAATGAGTCATGGTAATTATCCTTAGTCAGAAGGATAATGTGAGTCCTTACTCGAAAATTTTCAGATTCCTTTTATACTTTGTCCAAACTGAGTCTAACTCGAAATTTTCTTAGTTGGAGATAGAGATAGACGTACCTAACTCGGAAACTGAGTCTAACTCGCAAAAATTCATAACCTTTTATTGCTTACTCGAAAAAAATCATTTTTGTAACTTGCTAATCTTCAAGTGCAGAAAATGTGTAACTCGCTAATCTTCAAATAAAACCCAGAAAGACCCAGAAAACCCAGATTCAAACTATCCCTTTTTTGACTGTTATTGACCACAAATAAAACCAGATTTGACCATTTAAAACTGTTAAAACCAAAGAATGTAACACAATAAAAAACTTGTAATAACAGTTTTAAAATCGGAAGATTTTGACAGATTTAATCACTAATCAACCAATGATAATAACCTAGATACGATGCCAATTGTTGGATCATTTATATTAGTTGATTGTGTAATTCGGGAGGTCGGGGATGATGATAGTAAATGATATCCGTGGTTAGAGAGAGAAAGTAAAGAGAGAAGGGATAACTAGGTGTATTATTGAATAATAAAAATGATAAGGTTTACACACTAGGCATCACCCTCCTAGTGAAGTCTAGGAGGGCTTATATAGGAAACCAACCACATGACTATACATAAATGACGATTTCAGTCCATGTGTTTGTGCCTTATAATATAACTAGTGTAATACCGAATATGTTGTCACATTTTCGTGTTAGGATGATTCATAACAAAAACGAGTCTCATGTTTGTCTGTTTACACGGTTCCCCCAGATCCCTTGTTTGAGGGATCCGGCTAGTACAACTTGAGGGATCCGGCGCTGCAGACAATTATTAGAGTGATTTGGGTTATTCTTTCACTTGTAATAAGTTATACAATAACTTATTTTTGAGAAGAACTTTTAGAATGAGTTTTTGGTTATAGTCCTATTTGTTTAGCTAAGATGTTTTGGGAAACTGTTTATCAAAGGATGATGGGTCAAGACTTTAACCATAAATAATTTATTTTGTGATGACGGCGTAGGTTTGATAAACTTACAAGTTTTAAGAGGATCAACGAGGAATACAACTCCCGATGATGTGTTAAGATGGAAAGTAGTGAAAAGAGACTTTTAAAAAACTTGCGACTTTGATGTCAAATGCTTAATACATACACATAGTATTACATATATGCAAAGTTTTTTTTATAAAGATGCTTATTATGAGAGAAAAGCATATACCATCATTTGATCCACGTGCGATTACTACATTTATAGATTAACTAGTTGTAGCTAGGAGAACATACCTTTGCTATATTCTATTTTTATGGTTTTTAGAAACCATAGATGCGAAGTACTTCATGAGCTTTTTTGTGAAAGTAAGTTGTGATTACTTTGGGTTATTCTTTGGATGTTGACTTCATTGAGAGAATCCTAGCATGAAGATTTCTCAAAAGAAAATGTTAGAATGATTTATCACTATCCAACATTTTGTTAAAATATAAATTTTTTTAAAACATGAATGTTTGTTTTAAGAAATTTCCTTCTTTGTAGTTTTTTAAAATACACGGATCGTATCAAGTTTTTAAGGTACAATATACTCTAAGAAACTTGGTAAAGAAGCTCTGATATCAATTATGGAAAATTAGAAGGGGGTTGAATAGTTTTGCAGATTAAAACTTTGTTTTAAAGTATTTAGATCGACTTATGTCAATCCATTTAGATTGTGTGTTGGATATTGATAAATGAGCATAAAAGTAAGTAATGAAAAAGATAAAGAGTAAAGGAACATGATGCGCATACAAGGCGCGTTAGGGGTCAAAGGAACTTCCTTTTCGTCGAGTAAGTTTTTCAACACCCTAGGCAGTGAACCTAATTGTTGTAGTGTAGTATTGGTAAGCCTCGGGTATTGATATCGTTCTCTAGGTGAATAGGAATGCTAGTGAGAAATTACTACGTTAGGTTGAGGTTGAGGAAGATTATTTTTTATCTTTTTATATTTTTTTAAGAAGCTAAAGGTAAAATCTCGGGGTTTGGATTTGGGGGTTTGGTACTTCTACCGATTACTCTACTTATCTAATTATCTAAACTAAGGGGTAGTCTATATCTTTTTGAAGTGTGCTTGTATGATGATTAAAGATGTGTCTACCTAGATACTATTACTCCCCAGTTATCTTTTATTGGTGGTTGAATTGTCACGTCCTTATTCTTAACGCGTTGTGTTTTCTAAGGTCGTAGGGTGTGCTTTTATCCCTAACTCTTTGAGACTACCTTAAGGTTAATGTTTACGAAATCTCTAGGATTCATAAACTTAACACTAAGGTTATCTTCGGATGTTTAGCCTCCAATTCCACTAGATATATAAACTAAGGTTCAACAAAGATTACTCAAGCATTAAAAACACAACGATGGCCTAATGCACTCCTAAGACAATTACAATTAAGATAAGAGACAACAAATCAATAATTAATAACTAGGTTTCACAGATCTAAGCAAACACACAAGTAAATTAGCCGGACATGTTAAACATGCAAACATACACACATTCAATTGAAGACATAATGAAATCAAGGGAATAAATAACTTATCTCGATGTAGAATAAGGTATGAGAACCCTAAAATACTGTCCAAACCGGACTACAATCGTTTTAGGTTTTTACTCCACAAGTCTACCTCTCTAAAAACTAAAAAATCGAATTCTATAAAGTGAAAAGGAACGAAATTAAGCAGTAACGGATATAAAAGTGGGCGATTAAGGGCTTAAATGACCCCTTAAAAGTGTACGTTTTAAATCCTTATCAAATATCCCTACACTTGGTATTTGCTTGTCCTCAAGCAAATGTGCTTTTGGCCAATCAATTTATAAGTTAGGGGGCATAAAGCAATGGTTTAACATCATTCATAACAAGTATAAGCCCCACAATAGTCATAACAAGCACGGAAATTATATACTAGCACCTCACAAGTGGTGTTTGGATACTCTCATCTCTCGGGTGTATATGAAATATAGCAAATGGAAATGGAAGATAAACACTCATTAACCGGTCATAGTACATAGATTACCATAGGCTTGAGACTAGATAAAACCTCCACCGCTTTGGCGTAAGCACCTAGGAACAACTATCTAAGAGGTCTTTAAAGGGTTGTAACGTTAGGCTTACAGTAGGGAAACAAGGGGTTTGGTTGGACAGGCGATTTAGTGGTGGCAAGTCAAAAATCTTTATGTTACAAGCATGAGAAGAATGGCGTTGCTAAGCCAAGACTCGACTCACTAAACTCTAGATACTTGAAACAAACAAACATAAATTGAAAATCATAAACATAAATATAGATGTAGGATAGTAGCCCGTATTTATTTAATTATTTTTTTTGACACTTTTTTTTTCACACACTTTTACTCTACCATCCTCTACGATAACATCAAAACATAAGGTGTTAATACAAATAAGCCGTAAAAACATTTATTTATATTTTACGATTTTCTAATGTTTTGTCGATAACAAACATAAAATCATTTTAACGAAACAAATAAAATACGTAAATGGTTGAGCCAATAGTTTTCTAACACACCTACGTTTTCACATAAAACACTAAAACAAGTATAAGTGATTTTATGACGTAGTAATACATATGTACAACAACTAGTGTTTACATATTGGGCAAATATATACATAACTAGTATGTATTATAATGGGTAATATAAATGGGTAGAAACTTAAGTATTTGACCCATTGACCAAATACATTGAATATAGTTGGGTACAACCCAAAGTCCATGACCCATACCCATGGAGCTTGACCCATAACCCATTGCATGACATCATGCTTTAGTCATACATGGTTTTAATCCATGGCCCATAGTTTTAATCCATGAACCATGGACTAGATGCATTGCATCTTATAGATACATTGTATCTACTTGGATACCCATGATCCATAACCCATGACCCATGACCCATGACCCAAAACCCATGGGCAAAGGGGAGCGTCCCACGGATCCCCAATATTACACTGGATGGATTCCTTAAGTAAGGGATCCGTAGGATCCGTGGAACAGTAGTCATTTTCTCTCTATAAATAGTGAGCCATTTCTTCATTGTTTCTCACCCCTTTCTCACATATCTTCTCTTTGAGTTAAAAACTCTCTAACCCCATATCCAAGTGATCTATGTATGTAGTTTTGTGTTTGTGTGATTCTCTAGGTTCCTCTTAAAGGCGAGATCACCACATTTGGAAGTCAAGCAAGCTCAAGTCCATGAGTTGCCATGCTTCGTTATCATCAAGACTATTGAGGTTCTCTTGTTGATAGTTTTCTTCTTTCTCATAAGAAGTGTAGTGTTGAAGACATTAGTGAAAGATGTCTCAAGTGTAAAGACGAAGATATTAGTGAAGGGTGTCGATCGTCCGTATTGAAAGCACTCGTGAAGGGTGCTTAGAAGTCAAGGCTAGAGGCATTAGTGAAGGGTGCCTAGAATTCAAGTCACAAGACATTAGTGAAGAGTGTCTTGAAGATCGAGTCAAACGCATTAGTGAAAGGTTCCTAAGGTGTACATTCGATATGGTGTGATTCGATGTACATGATAGACTAGTATTGGGTCAAAGGATATTGTTATCCTTGATGATGTTATTATAAGGAGTAGATCTCCTTTGAGGTTAGGTGTTGGTGTAGTGTTGGGTAGTAGTTCCTCCATTGTAATGGAACTCGGTATCTAGCCTAGTACCGAATAAAGGGTAGGCGACGTTGTGATAGGTTTGGTTCCACCTCGTGGAAGAACCCGATATCTAGCCTTGTACCGGATAAAGAGTAGGAAACGTTGTGAAGGTTTCTCTACCATAAGGAGCTGGTGTTGTGTAGTGATTACGAACTCTCGAGTAGGTGACTCGGGGAGTGGAGTAGGGCAAGGAAGGTGTCCTTGTAGCCGAACCACTATAAATACTCGCGTTGTGGTTTTGTGCTTCTTACTCTTTATCTTTTCATTACATATTTATATTTCTATATGTTTGTTTATCAACATCCAATACACATCCAAATAGATTGACATAAGTCAATCTAAATAGTCTAAAACAAAGTTTTAATCGGTAAAACTATTCAACCCCCCCCCCCCCTTCTAGTTTTCCACATAAGAGATTTATAGGCACATCCCTACACTTGTGTTTTTATTATTCTAACACTAAATTGACCCGAATTGAAAAGATCAAAACACTTGGAGTACATTATTACGTAAATAAAGGGAATTTGAATTTAACATTCTTTCCCGTCACTCCATAAATTTAACTTTACCCATGAGTCCCAATCATCCAAAAACTGTGTACAAAAGATATGACTCGACTTAGCAACCATGCAAGTAACTAGATAATTAAACTAAGGGTTTAGTATGATAACAATAATGCACTAAAAGTGAGTGCATACAAGGTAGGCTAAGGCGATTTGGGTGTACATTTGGGGTTAGATTGTAAACAATGCTCTTCATTGATATTCCGGAAAACCAAAACATCACGAGAACCGCGAAAAGGATAGGCTCTGAGGGGTTAACTAGGGGTATCGTGTACTAAAGATGAGTACAACGCAAGGGTATGGGGGAATTACTCAACCGATGTGGAAGAAGTAATTATAATACCGGTATCAAACAAGGGTTATCCTAATGCCTCTTATCATTTAGTTATTCCTAACTACACAAGTGTAGTCTCACTAGCTATCTCGGGATGCATCACAAAACAAGTTCTAGAATCTATTATACTACCGGTACACTCTCGAAGCATTAAAGGTGAATGCTTTAATTCCTATAGATCTAAGGGTGAACCTCACATTTTTTGGGTGGAATTTGAGTGGTAAAGGGTTTTTGTGCTAGTCATATAACTCTTATCCATGAGACACTTTATTAAGACTAAAGACCCACTCGTACATGTCATGAAAAATTTTAAATTTGGTGCTAAAATTGCCCTAACCGATATTTCTCATGGTTTATTACACAAATGAAATAGGACAAGACAAATAATCAAGGATAAGCATAGTTTCAAAGTTCTCGTTTTATTCTCCCTCCCTACACTTAAACTGAACATTGTCCCCAATGTTCCCCGAAAGTATCAAAGTTATGATAACGGAAGGTGATTAAAAGAGAAAGAAACTAGTACTCCCCTGATTTGCTCGGTAGGATCCGTGTGAAGTAGCGGTTAAATTCTTTCCAAGAAGAATGTATGCGTGAAAAGCTCCATCCAATCTTATGTTTCTTCTTCATGCCAAATAAAACCTGCACACTTTAAGAAAATAGACGAAACCTTCACGTAAAATCGGCGGTAAAACTACATATGACTCTACTACACCATGATATAATGCTTGCGGAATGGATGTTTGCAGATTTTCTAGAAAATTAAGACCTGAGAAATTCCAAAAATATATAAGTAGCACAGAAAATGAGAGAAAGTTAGATAAGCTGTTTCTGCTCCTCCTGACGTCGTCAGGTTGTAATCCTGACGCCGTCAGGTTATCCTGACAGAAACTGATCTGATGCGTTTTTCGGAAAAAATTCTGGAAAAATTACACCTTTAAAATCTGGAAAAGTTCCTGCAAAACATCCATTATGACTCGATACAAGCATTTGACTCTAACAAACACACATATATATATATATATGTCATTTTCAATAATCGTAATTCTCATGTTCACGTTCTTTTAAAAACGTGTGTAATCCTCCCTACACTTATCCTTTTTGTAAAATACCCTTATATGTAATTAAGAAGAGGTTAAAGACAAAATAAAGTATTTTCACAAATTCAAACATGAGAATAAACAATCAATGAAAAGATATATGACACACAAACAAGCAAAACAATTAAGCATGGGTTGCCTCCCCCGAAACGCTTTTCTTTATTTATGATTCTTGTAGCTAGACTCGAAGTCGTGCCCCTACTTTCCCCTTTTCTTAGAGGCCCATTCTATTTCCTTAACTCTTCTTTCATCACGAATATATTCAGGGCCTAACTCTAGACAAGCGGTGTAGTAAGCCTTGTTCTCCCAATCTACTTCAAAAGCCGGAATGTTGTCTACATCTAAATCATCAATACCCTCAAACTTCTTAATTTTGTAGGGCATTATATATTTAAAACATTCGGTCCCATTTGAGAACTTGGCTATTCCTTCCTCTTGATCATAAACCATCTTGGATTCCTCAATAAATGGTCTCCTAAATATCACATCTCCTAAAAACCCATCAATAATACCTTTAACATTTTCCAAGATCATGAAATCACACCTATATGTGAAGTTACCTACGAAGACATGCAATCCTTTAACCCTCCCAACATAGTTACTCACTTTCCTAGGGTAAAAGGGGTCCCTCATAGGTCTTAACTTTTCGCTCATGATCCAATTGTAATAGAGCCTAGACATTATGTTCATGGGTGCCTTATAGTCTATGTAAGTGTGATCCTTATATGAGTACCCAATCATGCACGGTATCTTAATATTTTTAGGGTCGCCTCTTTTTATGCATGGCTCGAAAGGTGGTCGCGGGAAGTTAACTACGTTATATTGATAGGCGGTTTCCTTCCCGTTAGGGTATGAATCGAAATACTCCCTAAGTTACTCCTCCTCCTTACTACCCTCCATAATTTCCAATACCTTATAATCCCCTTCTTCTATTTCATCCTCCGAATCATAGCTTGAGGTTGAATCACTATCTAAGGTACTAGTGGATTCCTCAAGGGCTTTTTCAAGTGCACTTTCAATTATCCTATTCAATTTTTTAAGTTCTCCGATTTCACTAACAATACGAGCTCGAAGTTGGTTGGAAAAAGTTGGATCGAGTGGTGGGTTTTTGTTTGATGGGTTATCACCTTCAATTATGAAAAGTGATGGGATTTACGAACAAAGTTACGAAGAAGGGGGATAGACTACGAGGAAGATAAAATTGAGAAAAAATCTTACTTGATAGGAATCAAGTAAGGAAACCTAAATGAGATAGAATCCTAACTAGCTATTCTATTCCCCGGCAGCGGCGCCAAAAAACTTGATGCGCGTACAAGGCGCGTTAGGGGTCAAAGGAAACTTCCTTTTCGTCGACCAAGTTTTTCAACACCCTAGGCAGTGAACCTAATCGTTGTAGTGTAGTATTGGGTAAGCCTCGGGTATTGATATCGTTCTCTAGGGGAATAGGAATGCTAGTGAGAAATTACTACGCTAGGTTGAGGTTGAGGAAGATTATTTTTTATCTTTTTATATTTTTTTAAGAAGCTAAAGGTAAAATCTCGGGGTTTGGATTTGAGGGTTTGGTACTTCTACCGATTACTCTACTTATCTAATTATCTAAACTAAGGGGTAGTCTATGTCTTTTTGAAGTGTGCTCGTATGATGATTAAAGATGTGTCTACCTAGATACTATTACTCCATAGTTATCTTTTATTGGTGGTTGAATTGTCACGTCCTTATTATTAACGCGTTGTGTTTTCTAAGGTCGTAGGGTGTGCTTTTATCCCTAACTCTTTGGGACTACCTTAAGGTTAATGACTACGAAATCTCTAGGATTCATAAACTTAACACTAAGGTTATATTCGGATGTTTAGCCTACAATTCCACTAGTAACTATAAACTAAGGTTCAACAAAGATTACTCAAGCATTAAAAACACAACGATGGCCTAATGCACTCCTAAGACAATTACAATTAAGATAAGAGACAACCAATCAATAATTAATAACTAGGTTTTATATATCTAAGCAAACACACAAGTAAATTAGCCGGACATGTTAAACATGCAAGCATACACACATTCAATTGAAGACATAATGAAATCAAGGGAATAAATAACTTATCTCGATGTAAAATAGGGTATGAGAACCCAAAAATACTGTCCAAATCGGACTACAATCGTTTTAGGTTTTTACTCCACAAGTATACCTCTCTAAAAACTGAAAAATCGAATTCTATATATAGTTTTACAACTGCGATGGCGTTGCCTTATAGGTGGGACGCCGTCTGATCGCCGTCATTAGGGTTTCGTCTTGGCCAAGTCATCATTGGGACGGTGTCACGTTGTGGTTGTGACGCCGCCAGTCTTGGCGTCGTCTGAGTGGATCTAGGCCGTCTGAGAAGAAAAGTCTTCGTGACGCCCTTACTCTTCAAAGCCTGACGCGGTCAGGTGTAAAATAGCAAATTTGCTCTTGAAGTCGTCAAAATAGGGGCCGGGCCGCCTTTGTTTGGGGCGCCGTTAGGTGTCAATTCAGCACTGGAACTTGAGTGTCTTGATCTTGACTTAGCCATTTTCACATATTCACTCCTTTTCATCCAAAATGCATCATTCCAAAGCATTTTGCTTCCAAGAGACCTAGAAGTGAAAAGAACGAAATTAGCTTATGGATATAAAAAGTGGGCGATTAAGGGCTTAAATGACCTCTTAAAAGTGTACGTTTTAAATCCTTATCAGAACACAAAACCACGACACGAGTATTTATAGTAGTTCGGCTACAAGGACACCTTCCTTACCCTACTCCACTCCCCGAGTACCCTACCCGAGAGTTTCTAAGCACTACTGTTAGGAATTAGAAATTCCAGGTATTAAAGAGTCGGTCACCTCAAGTATATGTAATCGTTAGAAAGCTCGTAGTCGTAGTTATTTTAAGTTAAGTAGTATTTAGTTAAGTAACACCGTGGAGGACGGACGAGTCTTTACCCACAGTATGCACGATCCACGGCCCGATGTGTGGCGTTTTATGTAAGACTATAAATACTCTCTACCTCCCAAGGTAGAGAGTTGGAGCTCATAATAATATCTTTCACTTTCTCTCACTAAGTTCCCTAAACCTCTAACTTTCTCTCTCTAGAATTCCATCTATATGCTACCTTGTGTTAATGTTATGATGTGTATGTGAAAAGTTATATCTTACAATTGGTATCAAGAGCCATGGTTAGATCATATCTTGCACATCTTTGGATTTCTAGTGATTTTTAGGTGGTTTTGAGTTTGAAAAAGTTTAGTGGTTTTTGCATCATTTGGTTGATTTCTTGTGTTAAAGTTTGAATTTTGTTGGTACTTTTATGTTTAGAATCATCAAAGTGTTTAGGTTTTCATTTGGTAAGCTTGAATCATCTTGGTTGGGTTGTTTTGGATTGAAAAGTGAGGTTTATATGGTTTTTTCAAGCTAGCGACTTAGTTCATGGAATATTTTCTTGGTAGTGACTTGCTTCACATTTTTGTAGCGACTTACATTGTTGGAGCTAGCGAGTTAGATCTAGCGAGTTAAAGTACAAGTAGTGGATTCTCCACTACGGGTAGCGACTTGTGGTAGCGACTTGGTCGGTAGCGAGTTGCTCTTTAGCGACTTGTGTCTCTAGCGACTTGTTGTGGCGAATTCTTTGCCAAAATTTGGTTAGCGACTTGGGCTGTAGCGAGTTACTACTTAGCGACTTGCTTTTCTGTTAGCGACTTGGGACTCTAGCGACTTAGGGGTGTAGCGAATTAAGGGTTAGCGACTTAGTGCATTAATTTCTAGCGACTTAGTGCATTATCTTCTAGCGATTTAGTATTTTATCTTCTAGAGTCTTGAGTGATTGTTTACGGTTTTCTCTTGATTTAGTAAAATCCCGTGAAAGAATCTATTTATCGGTTTAATCATAGAGTTATAAAATCCCGTATAATCTGTTAACATGTCTACCAACGTTCCCATCTTGTCATCTCCAGCTGTTGAGGATGTTCAAGCGGTGGCTCGGATACTCGTCCACCCATGCAGAGGCTGACTCGACTCTTGGGCTCAACGAATTAGGAAACATGTATTGCCTTGGAAAGGAAAATGGTGTCAACATTCTCAAATCCATTGATGAAGGACCATATCGAGTTGAGGCGACTAGAGACATACTTGATACTAATGAGATGGTACTCTGTTTACGGAATGGACAGACCTAAGATGTATGATGAGCTTGATGATAAGGATATAAAGAGATTTGATCTGATATCGGGGCTTCAAACATTGTTCTTCAAGGTCTTCCTAAAGACATCTACAAGCTGATCAATCATAACACGGATGCTAAGGCAGTTTGGGACAATGTTAAGATGCTTCTCTCAGTTCGAATTAACTATGGAAGACGAGAGAATCCCAACTCTATGCCAATTTGAGCATTTCAAGATGAAACCGGATGAGAGTGTCTATGAGTACTATGTGAGATTTCATAAGTTAGTTAATGACATGAGGAACATCCGAATGACTATGCCTAACATTCAGTTGAACTCAAAATTTGTGAACAACATGAATCCCGAATGGCACAAGTTTGTCACCCCTGTGAAGCTCACTAAAGGATTGAAGAATACAAACTATGAGCAACTCTATGCCTTCCTCCTTGAGAATGAGAGACATGCTATGTTTGAAAAATTAATTCTCAATCGGTTCAAAACCAACCAGGGAGAGACAAGCTCGTCTAATGACTCGACTGCCTTCTACTCAAACATCGGAATCACAACCAAAGCATCACAAGTCATACCCTTGGGTAATGGTTATCACAAACTCATTCCGATCCTATACAAACAAGGCGATCTTTGATGCTCACGTGGGTAGCTTCATTAATCAACTAGCTCTTCTCATCAGTCAAAACATGAATACTCTCCCACCAACCAACAACAACCTCGAACGCATCTAACCCACACAATCAGGCCACTATTAAAGATGGAAGGATCGTGGTGCAACCAGTTCAGGAAAACAGGTATGATCGAGGGGAGAGGTGGAGCCGGAGAGGTTATGTTGGAAACCAGAATCGAGGAAGGAATGGTAACCAAGGTCAAGCTAAGCTCATCAAATGTTATAAGTGTGGTGGAGAGGGACACATTGCAAGGGCGCACATCTCCAAGCGCCCACGAATGCGATTACTTGAGAGATAAGATCTTTGCTAGCTCAAGCTCGGGACAATGGTGCTACTTTGAATGAAGAGGAATTGTTGTTTCTTGCTGAGGGCAATGCCAAGACCTATGATGCAGATGTGGATGAGCGGCCTATTCAGGAGATAGGTCACAATCATCGAATGCCTTTCAAGTGATGACTGTGATGCATACGACTCTGATGTGGATGATGGACCTACGGCACACACAATTTTATGGCTAGCATTTCTCCAATGGTTTCTCCCAAGGTCTCTTCTTCATCACTAGTTGGGCCATCCCATGACAAGCTCATCTCAGAGGTATTAAAACTATCGATGATCTTGATGTGCACCAAATGCATGACAAAGTACAATCAACTGAAACTATTGAATCAAATATTGAAAATATGGGTAATATCAATATTGTCCCATATGATCAATATGTGAAACAAAGTGAAAGTGAAGTTGTACCAAGTGATGCATCTTCTGCGGTCAACAATGACTATGTTTTTGATGAATACCTTGCATGCCCACGATGATTCCATTATTTACGAACTAAATGCCTATAAAGAACGTGTTGCTATTTATGAACAACGTGCTAAGTTTGAGTTGACCACTCGTGAGCAGGAAATGGATAACCAAGTAAGTACATTAATTAGAAAAAGTAAGTTTAGAGAAGAAGTATTGAAACAAGAATTAAATTCCTTGCAAGAAAAACTTTCTAAAACATCTAAACAAAAACAAGAACTTCAAGAAAATGTGAAAATGCTTAAGCAAGAATTTAATGCAAAGGAATCAAAACTCTTGAGAGATTTTTCTAATCCGAAAACTTTGAAAAACAAACTTGAGAACAAGTTGTACATACAAGGAAACACCATTTGCTCACATGGTCACTAAACATCGAGTCTTAAGCGATAAGCATATCATTCCCCTTGTTGAGGAACCAATCGAGGTAATTAAAAAGGCTAGAAATGCTCATAAGGTGCTTTATGATGGTATTGAAATTCTTAAGCCTAACGAAACCTAGTTGCGTTGAGTGCACAGAGGAAGATAAGAAATCGGATGAAGTCACTAGGGAAAGGATGAACAAAAAACTAGATGACCCGAAATGCAAAGAGAAAAAAGATTATTATCACTCCCCATGACTACAAGAAGGAAAACTGGATTTCCTTGAACATGTTTAAGCCTCAAACATTGTTGACTCCCGAACAAGTTTTCTGGAAAAAGGATTTAGAAAAGCGAAAAGTGAAAATATTGTTGAAACAAACCCCTTATGGAAATGCCTAGAGCGGTAGTATCCTCCTAATACACCAATGCATCTAGTTCCTAGAAAAATTGCCACTAAAAGCAAGACCTT
Source organism: Chrysanthemum makinoi (assembly GCA_910596185.1). Taxonomy (NCBI): domain Eukaryota; kingdom Viridiplantae; phylum Streptophyta; class Magnoliopsida; order Asterales; family Asteraceae; genus Chrysanthemum; species Chrysanthemum makinoi. The sequence continues at coordinate 220,508,319 of OU343223.1, read as the reverse complement.
AATTAGCCAATATGTTATATTTCAACTATTTGTTGATTTTGAGAAAACTTGCAAGAAAAGGATCACACCCATTGGTATAACTGAAGGAGAAAGGGGTTTTGAGCAAATGAAAGAATGTTATTTAATTGAGGTCATGCCTTTCTTTAAACAACTAAAAGATAATTTTGAGAGTCTTAAAAGGAAGAAACTGATATTAAAGGGAATGGAAAAGGAATTTGATGCAATGGTAGTTGAAGTTAGTGATTATGGGCGTGCACTAAAATATAATGAGATTGAGAGGAAGAACTTGCATACATTAAATGAGACTCTTATTCCTGAATGTGTTGCTCAAGATATTTTTTCACTGCTTCAAATTGCTCTATTAATGCTTCCAAATTTCATGAACTATCTATTGCCCTGAAAGTCTCCCATGATCGTGTCATTGAGCTTGAAATAACTAATTCTAAACTAAACGAGAAAATTGAACGGATGATCCGCACGACAATTTGGTTAAACATTTTTCTAAACTAGAAGTTGAGCATTTTAATTTACAACTAAAATATCAACATCTTAAAGAAAATGTCAAAACTTCAAATATCAAGACATCTTCAGATGCTCGAGAGTTTGATGCAGTTTTTCAAATTAACAAACGTGATGAACAGATTCAAGCTCATTGCAACACGATCAGAAAAGTTGAAAGCCCAAATCTCTCAATTAAAGGGTCAAACGAACAATATGACGGGCTCCCAAATGCCTCCTCCTTTAGATTCTCCGAATTCTCAAACTTTTCATCTTCAAAACTTAGTTGATGCCTTACAAAAGGAAAGCGAGAGTTTTCTAGAAGAAAATGAAAAAGTTAAGCGACATTTTAAAGAGTTATATGATTCAATAAAAGTCACCGTGACCAAAACAACGAAAAAATAACGTCTCTACAAAAGGAAATTGAGAATCGAGAAGTCGGGAAATGGGAAAGCGCCACTTGTTTTCAATAAGAATGTTGTCTCAAAGTCACCCTTAGACTGCAAATACAACGTGACGAGTTAAATATATTCCTCCTCATCTTAGGAATAATGAACATGCTTTTCATGAATACTGTGCTCACCTTAAGGATAGTCTAGAATGTCTCCGTGAGATTGTTGAAGAGGATTTCATTAACAAACCTCTTGATAGTGAAATTAGGTTTGCTTGCCTCCCGGCCAAACGATCTCAAGAGTTGCTAGAATGTGTAATTGCCACATGTCCAAAATCCTTAACCTTAGGTGCAAAGGCAAAGCTGTGATGCCTTGTTCTATGCCTAGTGCCAAGCAGGAAATCCGTTCTATGCCAGATCTTAAAAAGGAAACACTAATGTGCCTTCAAGTAGTTCGATTCGGATATGTTAGTGCTAAGAAAGTGAACTTTAGTGTGCACGCAAAAGCTCAAATCACGCAGTCTTAAAGTATACACTAATGTGCCTTCTAGTACTTCAGATCCTTGCACATCAAGTTCAAGAATGCAAAAATTAGATCAACCAACTAATGTTCCCATAATTCCCTCTACAGGAGTAATCAGTGACTTTAAAGCAAGAGGTCAAAGTCTCAAGACAATACAAGGAATGATAGGACCTTGCAAGCTAAGAATGTGCATTGTAAGAGAGTAGAAGACCAATCTAGGAACTTTAAGCTTGAGTTGAATAAAGCGAATCGTGTTGATTCTAGTATTAGCCTTAGGCGTCTTGTAATTAATTCAATTCGATACTATCTGCAAACCTTGTAATGATATGCTTGAATCTCATACTAATCATGAATGTGGTGTGAATGCTTTGTCTAATCTTTGTCAAATGCCCGTTAAAATTGCTAATGCTAATAATCGTGCAAATAAGGCAAAAAGGCAAAAGCGAAAGATGTTAGAAAACAATTGGAAACCCACGGGAAGAACTTTTATAAAGATAGGTTATTATTGGATACCTTTTGGCCATAAGAATAATCAGATTTTGTTCTCAAGCGCTAAGATTATGCCCACTAGAAAATGGATGCCTATTGGTAGAACTATTCCCTTAAGAAGTAAACATACTTTGAATAGGTCAAATCTGACACCGACATTGCATCTATTCCCAATGATTCCATTGCTTACTTACATATGGATGTTTACGATTCGATGTGGGTGTTCCAATTACTAACCAAGTGGAACCCATTCTTGCATGGGGATCCCAATTATCCAATTATCCATTCTTATGCGTGTTCAAGCTGCGGATCGTTCAAATCGTTACGTGGTACGGACTCGAAACATTCCAAGCATATATGGAGGCCGTCGCGGCTCATGAACTTGAGAGCAAATTCATAAGGTATTAGATTGGTAATGATCATTTGGTTGCAATTATGGGTTATGGTGATTATGTTGTTGGTGATAGTGTATCTCAGAGTGTATACTATGTGGAAGGTTTGGGTCATAATCACGTTCTCTCTTGGTCAATTACGTGATTCGATCTAGAAGTAGCCTTGAAAACATACTGCTTTGTTAGAGATCTTAATGGTAAGGCTTAAAAGTGTGGTTCAAATCTTTACACCATCTCTATAGAAGATATGATGAAGTCTTCTCCATTTGCTTGTTATCAAAGGCTTCAAAACAAAGTCATGGTTATGGCATCGTCGTCTCAATCACTTGAACTTCAATACCATCAATGATCTCGGAGAAAGGACTTAGTTGTAGGTTTACCTCGACTAAAGTATGAAAAGGATCATCTTTGTTCGGCATGTCAATTGGGAAAAAGCAGAGTATGCCCATAAACCCAAACCTACTAACTCTCACATCGAGAAGTTCTTCATACAATTCATATGGATTTATGTGGACCAATGAGAGTGGAGAATATCTTTGGGAAGAAATATGTGTTAGTTATAGTTGATGATTACTCTAGATTCACTTGGGTCAAGTTCTTAAGGACAAAGGATGAAACTCCCGATATCATCATCAAACTCATCAAACAGTTTGAGTTCGACTTAACAAAACCGTCGAATTGTCGGGAGACAATGGGCGAGTTTGTCAACAAACAACTTAATGAATTCTATGAAAGCGTTGGAATCAGTCATCAAAGAAGTGTTCCACGAACTCCTCAACAGAGCGGTGTAGTTGAAAGACGAAATCGGACTCTGGTTGAAGCCGCTAGAACAATGTTGATTTACTTAAAGGTTCCAATGTTTCTACGAAATGAAGCTATCACTTGCATGCTATACACAAAATCGTTCCCTAATCACACTTTACATGGAAAAACTCCATATGAACTTCCTTGTGAGAAAACCTAATCTCTCTCTCCTTCGTGTGTTTGGTGCATTGTGCTATCCAACTAATGAGGGTCAAGACTTAGGAAACTTAGGGCTAAAGGCGACATTGGAGTATTTGTAGGATCGCACCAAACAAAAGGGATACGAATCTACAACAAAAGAACCGAAATATCATGGAAACCATTCCGTTACGTTTGATGGTGACGGTCAAATGGCTCTGGACACTCCATTTCGGGACCCGCACTTCAAAACAGTCCCATTGGTTCATCTCTTGTTCCAAACTCTACTCAAGAAACTCCATATGTACCTCCATCCGAAGATGATGTAAAGAAATTGTTTGATCCTATGTTTGATGAACTGTATGATTCAAAAACTAATGAGGTGATGATTCACACTTGAGAGGATGCTCATATTCACGTGAATGAAGTCAATCCCAGTCTCAATATCTTTAAGTCAAGAAGCTGCTGGCGATCCTTGATCTCATCAACAAATCATCATTCTTCAAATGTACATCATGGAAATGTTTTGGCATCAATGATGAAGTTAATCCCTTTGCTACTCCTGAAGATGCTCCATTTGAACACATATTTGCTACTCAAATCATCATCGGAACCATCTTCTTGAGACATCGACTCACACTACTCAGTTCCTCAACAACTGCCACATGAACACCTTAGAAAATGGACTCACGATCATCCATTAGACAACATCATTTGAAATCCCTCTCGTCTGTATCAACAGGAAACAACTTGCAGATGCCTTATGGTGTTTCTTCAACTCGTACTTTCTAAGATCGAACCAAAAGATGTTAAAACCGCCATGAATGAAGCAATTTGGTTCAATGCCATGCAAGATGAAATTCATGAGTTTAATCGACTTGATGTATGGGAGTTAGTACTGCTCCAGTTGTGCTATGATTATAGCTCTCAAATGGATCTTCAAAGTAAAACTTGATGAGCATGGTGATGTGTTGAAGAACAAGGCTCGATTAGTTGCTAAAGGATATCGTCAAGAGGAGGTTATAGACTTTGAAGAATCTTTTGCTCAGTCGAAGAGTCGGAATCTTTATGGCTAATTTGCTAGTAAGAACATGGTAGTGTCGGATGATGGATGTGAAGGCGGCATTTACGAGCGGAGATCTTAAAGAAGTCGTCTCGTCGGCCAACTGAAGGATTTGTGAATCAAGAGCATCCTACTCCGTTTATCGTGCGAAGAAGGCTCTTTACGGTTTAAAGCAAGCTCCAAGGGCATGGTATGATACACTGTCAAAGTTTCTTCTATCAACCGGATTTAGCAAAGGAGCAGTTGATCCAACATTGTTCACCGGGAAGTCGGGCAAACATTTAACTCATGTTCAAATTTATGTTGATGATATTATTTTTGCCTCGCGACCCATGGAATGTGATCGTTTTTCTAATGAAATGAGTTCAAAGTTTCAAATGTCAATGATGGGACAAATGTCATTTTTCTTGGGATTACAAATTTCACAAAGTCCCGAGGGCATTTTCATAAATCAATCTAAATATGCAAATGAGATTTTAAAGAAATTTGGAGTTGATTCAAGTGACCACCTTGACACCCCATGATTGATCGAACCAAACTAGATGAGGACCACTCGGGGATCATGATTGACCAAACGAAATATCGTAGTATGATTGGATCACGATGTACCTCACGGCTAGTAGACCAGACATCCATGTTGCATGTACTGCTAAAAGCACCTTGAAGCGGTTAAGCGGGTCTTTGGTATCTCCAGGAACCATCAATATGGGACTATGGTACGAAGGACACGGTATGTCACTAACGGCCTATCACGGATCTTGCGATCATGCAGTTGTCAAGATACACGTCGAAGTACATGCAGGTGCTTTCGATTTTTGGGTGATAAGCTTGTGAGCTGGTCTTCAAAGAAGCAAATGACTACTTCTTCCTCTCTGAGGCTGAATACATAGCCATGTCATCTTGTTGTGCTCAAATCTTATGGATGAGATCTCAATTATCTTACTATGGCTTTGAATTCAACAAAATCCTACATCTTTGTGATAATAAAAGTGCTATTGCTCTCTCATGCAACAACGTTCAACACTCAAGAGCAAAGCATATAGACATTCGACATCATTTCATCAGGGAACAAGTGGAAAAGGTGTGGTGGAACTATATTTTGTGAGATGCGAATATCGGTTAGCGGACATCTTCACCAAAGCTCTTCCAAGAGAACGTTTTGAGTTTATTCATCCACGTCTTGGCTTAAAAGCCTTCAACGGAATACTCTCAAGCGTCTTGGGGAGGAAGGCGAGGAGTAAAGGTCTATCTTCATCTATCTCTTGTATATATCTATTAGAAAATTCAAAATAAAATTATAAAACCTTCAAAATCCATAAAAATCGCGAAAAATTGAAAAATCTTCAAAAATATTGTCTTTTTTGTCATGCGTTTTCTCGGTTCGATAATATCTACGGTCTTTGTTTTGTCATTCAAAGAATGACACGGGACTTTAGATGTTAATTGAATTTCAAAAATTATGTTTGAGAAGAGAAAAATGGTTTATTGTTATTGTCATTTTGAGATAACCCGGTTTTAAAAGAAAGAACGAGCCATGTTTTACCATGTTTTCAAATTCCATGCTCGATTCTATAACATTTATCTGCGAAAACTAAATGCTTTGAAAAATAACTCGGTCTCTATTTTTGATAATCATCGGGACTTATCTGTCAAAATCTCTATCGCTCAATCAACAACCTATGTCATTGATTGAGGGGGAGAATGATTTCAATTAAATTAAAAGTTATTTGGCATTAAATTGTTTTCAAAAGATGTACATGCATGTTTAACCAATGGAGTTTAAAATCTCAACATCAGATCCTTATCAGTTAAAGCGCTTTCATAATCAAGTCACAATTCTCCTTAAAAGCTTTCAAAATCAATTTAAATCTACTGAGATCACAAATCTCAAATGTTTTAATAATTGTGATCGGGGGAGAAGTTGTGAGTTAAATAGGATTTAAGCGATAATTAGATAAATGGTTTCTTAAGTGATTAGCATGTTTGCCTCCCCGTAAGTGACAAGCGATTTCAAATTTTCCATGCACACATTGAGGGGGAGCATCTATATTAAACCACAATGATTTGAAACGTGATCACTTATCTCAATGCAGGTTCCCTCTAGTATGTGCAAAACTCTTTTCAAATCTCGAGGCACATATTGAGGGGAGCAAAATCATGAAAACCTCATCCTTCCCAAAATATCTACTTGATTGATTAGGGAAGTGATGTTGATATCTTTTAGAAAATGGTAATCAAAAAAGTTAATTCTTTCTCTTGCCTCCGTGTGCAAAACATTTTCAAATACTTGATGCACATGTTGAGGGGGAGTTCTCGTTCTAAAATATCAAAAACAATTCAGGTACAAAATGCTTTGATAATATATCACAAGTATCCGAATTGATTTTCAAATGGTTTTCAATTGGTTCCAATGGCGGATGAACAATACCAAATAGACCGACCAACTTTACTTTATGTGCGGTGATATAAGGATGATAAGGTTAGGTATTTGTTCCCATGATCCGCCAGAACGGAGGGATCTACCCAAGGACTATCCACTAGTTAGTGTAGAGTTCTTAGGTATGATGATAAAAGGAGAAAAAAAAGATATGGGAAGAGTCGGACTAAAGTGAGCTAGTCTTGGAATAAACCCAACAAGGTTCTAGTTATGAAGTCTCGGTAGCACTTGAAGGGGTTGAAGAATTAAAAGAATTGAATGAGAAAAGGGTGAAAACAAATAGCCCTCCATTTATTCAACCTTAGAAGCCGGGTTCAATTCATATGCTCTTGATGGTAACATGGTATTGAAGACAAGGCGTCATGGACCCAGTGGCGACTGCACTTCAACTTCCAAACCACTCAAGTTCCTCTTAAAAGGACTTGTTTCATTCTCACGGGGAACCGACATTATCTATCGACTTTCTCTTAGAGATTGTTGATTTGAAGAAGGAGACCCTCTCCCTAGTCTCAGATATAGGATCCAAATATGCACAAATTGAGTCTAGAGCCACGAGATCATCAATAAATCTCATTAGGACACTTTCAATGAAGACTCTCTGTTTCACACAATGTGGAAGAGAGATTATATCTTGAGTCCTACGCATTATCCTTGTGGTATTGCGGAACATCGAGTGATATGCAAACATACTCACAATGAAGATGGAAAGTCTACTGGAGCCAACATCTAACAAGCTCCTGGTAGGTGGCATGTGAGATCTATTATGGATCAACCATGTGACAAGCGACGAGAAACAATGGGGCGATTCAATCTTTTGAATCAATCACGGTTCGGTTATGGATTGGCGGATACCTTTGAAAAACCGGTCTTTGTGCTTTAAAAAAAAAACTCTTTTCATTAGCATGTATGTAAATTTTTTCAAATCAAAAGGTGTTTTATGATTGATAATTGATTTTCATTAAAACCTTAGTTATATTGCAAAAACAATTTCTATTGAGCAATACACGATTGTTTTTCCAAATCTCTTTTCATCAATCGGTGGACTAAATTATTTGGTTCACTCACTCCGTGTTGTCTTCTTTGAGGCGTTCGGTTTGAAACATTAGGCAGCTATGAAACCACTGTCAAAATTCTTGAATTATACACGATCACGGCGTACTTATCTTGATCAGCGAGGGAACCGTGGGCGTGTACCTCAATTCATCGAAAGTGATCAAAGACACTTTCGTGCGCTTTATTGCTAAGTGTATTATGCAGGTACACCCCGGCGTTCGCGGTTGTCGAGAATGAAGCGGTCAATCCATAGCCGCATGCTCACTTAACACATTCATCTCAAAAGAAATCATGATTAGTGCATCAATGAATCTGATATTTTCACTCCATGCTTACCTTTCTGGCTGCGCCAATATCATGATTCAACAAATGCTTCCTTACTCGATGAGAAGATATCATGATCAGAATGTGAGCATGTCGATCCGAATGTCACAACATCACATAATACCAACACCACAAAGGATGTCACGAGATTTTTTATGGTGATGATCTCAAATGATGGCTCAAATTATTATCCGTGGATCATAAAAGACCTCCACTTGAAGTAACCAAACATGCAATGTGAAGAATCAATGACTCGAGCTTGAACAAAGGACTACATCAAGAATGCAAGAACAATTGTTAATGTCATATCTGTTTGTATTCAATGTAATTTTAGTGCATTATTGAGGTGACCTCCTTAGGGGGATTGTTAGGAATTAGAAATTCCGGGTATTAAAGAGTCGGTCACCTCAAGTATATATAATCATTAGAAAGCTTCGTAGTCGTAGTTATTTTAAGTTAAGTAGTATTTAGTTAAGTAACACCGTGGAGAACGGACGGGTCTTTACCCGTATGCGATCCAGACCCGATGTGTGGCGTTTTATGTAAGACTATAAATACTCTCTACCTCCCAAGGTAGAGTTGGAGCTCATAATAATATCTTTCACTTTCTCTCACTAAGTTCCCTAAACCTCTAACTTTCTCTCTCTAGAATTCCATCTATATGCTACCTTGTGTTATTGTTATGATGTGTATGTGAAAAGTTATATCTTACACC
>OU343223.1:220470928-220499392 GCA_910596185.1 Chrysanthemum makinoi | reverse complement strand
ACTAAGTTTTCCACCGGCCGCTTGGTCAATGGATCGCTTAGTGGGGAAGTTGACATGATCGTAGAAGAGTTGGAGTTGAAGCCAAAGATCAATGTCGTGATGAGGGACTCTATGGAGTAAGTCCTTGAATCGATTCCATGCTTCGTAGAGAGATTCACCTTGACGTTGTTGGAACATCAAGATTTCATTCCTAAGCTTAATAGTTCTCCCCGGTGGGAAAAATTGAGCAAGGAAACGAGAGGTGAGATCATCACAACTTGAGATGGAGCCGGCGGGAAGTCGCTCAAGCCACCAAGCTTGGTCCCTTAGAGAATTGGAAGAGACGCAGACGCGCGGGTCTCCCGAGTAGTAGCATCGAGGTCGATGGAATCTACGATTTTAAGGAAATCCTTAAGATGCTGATTAGGATCTTCTGAACTAAGTCCATGTAATGCACATCCGTTTTGCACCAACCGGATGGTGTCGGATCGCAGGCCGTAGTTTGGGCTTGGTCGGGAAGCTCAATGGTGTTCCTATAGCCTTCCAGCGTTGGTCTCGAGTATTCACCAAGAGTACGGCCTCTTGACGGGTCATTTGGTGGTGGGTTGATGAGTGGTGATTGATTATCACCTTCCATAATGAAAAGTGATGGGATTACGAACAAAGGTCACGAAGAAGGGGATAGACTACAAGGAAGCTAAAAATTGAGAAAAAATCTTACTTGATGGGAATCAAGTAAGGGAACCTAAACGAGGTGGAAATCTAACTAGCTATTCTATTCACTGCCAAATGCCTAAAACTTGATACGCTGCATACAACGCTCGCTCGGGGTCAAAGGAACTTCCTTTTCTTCGAGCAAGTTTTTCAACACCCTATGCAGTGAACCTAATCATTGTAGTGTAGTATTAGGGTAAGCCTCGTGAATTGATATCGTTCTCTAGGGGAATAGGAATGCTAGTGAGAAATTACTACACTAAGGTTGGGGTTGAGGAAGATTATTTTTAATCTTTTTTATATTTTTTTTAGAAAATTGAAATTTACTGAATCTCGGGGTTTGATTTGTGGGTTGGTATTTCAACATTACTCTACTTATCTAATTATCTAATTATCTAAACTAAGGTGAGTGTAGTCTATGTCTATTGTTGTGTGCTCTTATGATGATTAAAAATGTGTTTACTTAGATGTTATTACTCCCTAGTTATCTCCTATTGATGGTTGAATTGTCACGTCCTTATTCTTAACGCGTTGTGTTTCTAAGGTCATAGGGTATGCGTTTATCTTTAACTTTTTGAAGCTACCTAAGGTTAATGACTACGAAATCTTTAGGATTCATAAACTTAACACTAAGGTTATCTTTGGATATTTAGCCTACAATTCCACTAGTAACTATAAGCTAAGGTTCAACAAAGACTAACCAAGCATTAATAAAACAACGAATAACCTATCGCAATACTAGGTCAATCAAAATTAAGATAAGAGACAACCAATCAATATTCAATAACTAGGTTTCATATATATAAGCAAACACACAAGTAAATTAGCCGGACATGGAGAACATGCAAGCATACACACAAACAATTGAAGACATAATTGAATTAATGAAGTAAAACACTTATCTTGTTGTAAAATAGGGTATGGAACCCTAAGATACTGTACAAGACAGCCTTGGTTCGGTTTAGGTTTTTACTCTACAAAACTACCTCTCTAAACAAATAATTCGGATTCTATATATAGTGTTAAAAATTACGGCGCACTCTTTATTGTGACGCCGGGTCGCCGCCATTAGGGTTTCGTCTTGGCCACGTCAACTCTCGTGACGGCGCTACCTTATGCTCGCACGCCGCCGACTTCAATCTTTGACGCCACCGATCCAAATCCAGGCCGTCTGAGTTTTGACGCCCTACTCTTTTAAAACTGATGCCGTCACTTGTAAAATAGCAATTTGCTCTCTGAGTCGTCTCAAGATGTGTCGCGACGGCGTCGCATTTAATCGGTGACGCCGTCCCCTTCAATTCCAGCTGCTTGAGTGTCTCGATTCTTGACTTTGGCCATTTTCTTCGTATATTCGCGCCTTTTCGTCCGAATAAGTGTCATTCCAGCAATTTGCCTTCAAGAGGCCTAAAAAGTGAAAAGGAACGAAATTAAGTAGTAACGGATACAAAATTCATCAATTAAGGGCTTAAATGACCCCTCAAAAGTGTACCTTTTAAATCCTTATCATCGGCTAAGGTCTAATCTAGTTAGGTTAAGAAAAACATGTCAAAATTTTAAAAATGGCATCATTTTTTCAAAATAAACTAGAAAAACGAGGGCAAAATAGTGTACAAGAGATAATTCTACTCCCCGCCCCCACTTAAATTGTACAAAGTCCCTTTTGTACTAAGCGTTAAATAAAGGTGAAGAGAAAAGTAGAATTAGAGCGAGAACTTCCCTGAAATTTTCTCCACAAAGAAAGAAGGCCCACGAAAAAGAGACGTGCCTTCGTATAAGCATCATGAACAAACTTCAATCCCTGAAATCACACTACCGACAAGCATAATTCTAAAAAGAAAAAAAAATGAAAAATAAAAACGAACCTAACTCACTTCGCATCGAATCACGGTTGCATTTAGCATATGCAGCAAGTTTTAAACCACTTGGTGTCCCAAGTGGACGAGTGAAGTCTCGTGAGGGTTTACCCAAAACACACCCACAAAGTTCATTTAAAATACTAATACAAGGTTATTGTGTTTTAAAATGAAAGAAGTAAATCAGAGGAAGGTTGTGTCGTGAACTCTTTATGGTGTTACCGTAATCGCAAAACCCTACATAAGTCAAGAGTGGCTACTGCAGAACCACAGAGATGGTATTACCGTAATTGGTAATTGCCTAAAATTCTGCTACAAAAGGTTTGTTACGGCGTAATCACATAGATGAGTTACGCCGTAACTATGGTTAGATCAAGAACCTGCAAAGAAAGAATTACTTCCTCGTTTCCGCAAAAATGGTTAGAAAACACAAACCCTACGAAATGCAAATAAAACAAAAGAAAGGGATAATTCGGGTTGTCTCCCGAAAGAGCACTTTTCTTTATTTACGAGTCTTTAAGTTAGACTCAGAGCCGCGGGGCTTTATTGGGGCCTTTAGACCTGGCCGACTTTCTCTATGTATTTCATTAAGTTATGCCTGACCCAAGCGACATTCGTGGCAGTGCGGAGGTATTCTTTAGTCTCGATCTTCCGAATTTTTGCAAAATTTTTCCCCTACCAAATGGTAGTGAGTGAACTCATACTTTCGACAATAATTGGTGGTGCCTCTTGTAGGAATCCCAAGGAGTTTGCACCTCCTTTGCTCATATGCTTCATCGTCGGTCAGAATTCCTCGTCTCTCTGCAACTCAAGGTAATCTAAAATCCCCTCAATGTCATCATCGTCAGAATTGGTACCTTTAAACCATTCTTCATCAAGCAGATTCTCCACTAGTAAATGCTTGCATTCTTCCTTTTCATTACTTACCAACTCCTTGTCATCCTCAACTGTTATTTCTCTCGAGTTGTTAGGACCCTCGTTGTTTGAATTTTCTTTACTCATGTATTCTTTCCAAATCTTTTCTTTTGTTAACGTATCTACATGTCCATACTTGATCTTCACCCAACTGTCAAATCCCAAGTTGTCTAACCAAGGCAAACTTGTCCTTTCCGTATCGTTGGTTGAGGTCCAAAAGAATTCGTCTTCTCCCACTCTCTTTAAGCTGCTTCCTCCGTTACATTTATCGTCATAAGGGTTGCATGATGCCCAAAAACTTCCCCAGAGATTTTATCCTTTCACACCGACTTCGGATTTCATTGTTGTCGGCCATATAAATAATCTTCCATGCAGTGATGTCATTGTTAACCACTTCCTTTTCATTATGATCCTCGTAGTCAATCTTGAGCTTTTAAGAAGATTCGGTTAATCTTAGCATTCCCGATTGTATTATGTACCAATCATCAAATGTCAACCCAACTTGATATTATGTCTTTCAAGCTCGTGAGGGCACGTCCACTCTTCTTCTTTAACACTATCCCCACCGTTGCAATACTCGCGGAAGAGGTCGCCCGTAGGCCATGCTCGTGTGGATTCATCGTTTGTTATGATTATCTGAGTACACCAAAGGAGTGATAGGTGGCTCCTCTTCATCTTGAAAGAGAGTTTTTCCATCATCGTGATATGCAGCCACATGAATTTGTAATTCTTGACCCAATCTTTATCGCTACTCCATCACAAATTTCATTTCTCGGTCACACGAGGCCCATAGATCATACCAATCCCCTTAGCTACGGGTATCTTTTGCACCAGTGATATTTCCTCTGGATGGGGACGAGGGCATAAGTTAATATTGTGGGACCATTCGTTAATCTCCTGTTCCTGATTCGCCTACTTCAAGGAATTCGCCTGCCCATATCCCTAGCTCCGAATCGATTTTTGGTTACGCGTAACTCGCTAGAATCGTCCTTATCAACATTCTTCATAACCCTCTATCACGCTGTAAAACATAGTTACCGTAACCTTTAGACAGTACTTACCAGAACGGACTGTCGACGAGATTTTTACCGTAATCAGATCCCGCTGAATCTTTGAGTCATTATCAACAAAAATCACTTTACATTCCATTGTGGCTTTTGATCCTTCAGGTTTATTGTTATTCATCCTCACTTTCTCACTAAGCTTTTCCACCATAGATTCAAGGTTTTTTTAGGGTTATGTCGTGATTGGAAAGGCTTCTCGCCGTTGTTTTCCTAGAATTCTTTTAACCACTCATCTTGTTCCTTGTCTTTGGGTGAACTTTCCAGAATTTGTTAATTGTTTCTTCAAGATTGGGCTTTCTTTCTCCATAAGGCCAACGGTTGTAATTTCTGGGTACCCAAGCATTATTTCGATTATCTCCGTAAAACGGCGATTTTCTCCATACTTGGCTTCTTCAATTATATTTTTCTGTCAACGTGAGGACAATTCTTCAGAGGTGTCCTCCCCACGCCTTCGCAGAACCCACTGGATGGCATGAACGGTTTCTCGACTTTCAAAGATATCTCGACTTAGATTTTCAATTTTACTAGCTATTGCCGCATTCCGTCAAAACTTCCGCTTAGGTTTTTTTCCTCCGCCGTACATTTTGAGAATGATCACCATTTTTGAATGGCTTCAATTGCAAGAGTAGGAGTCATGTTCTGATAGGTCCTCGATAGTCCAAATACCGTCTTGTAGTTACGTTGATTCCTTTGTAGAAGATTTTGACCTTTTACTGGTTGTTCAGATCATGTGTAGGACATTTGTAAAGGAGATCGTCGTATCTATCTTAGGCCTGATACAATGTTTCATCGTCTTCTTATTTGAAATTATGGATCTCCAAAGTCGGTTAGAAATCTTCGATGAGGAGGACAATACCTTTGAATGAAATGCTTCTTAGTAGAGCCCAGTATTAATTTCCCGGCGAATCTTTCAATCCATCTTCTCGCATCTCCAGTAAGAGTCATGGGAATACCCTAGCATAACAAAGATCATGAGACACGAATCGAATGTTGCAAAGGCTTGCATTTTCAACGTGCTCATATGCATCCTTGTCCCCTGCTTCCTCGAAAAAGGGTTAGCACGAAGCTCCCTCATAAATTGGTCTTTAATCGGAACGACATCGGCTCTCCAATCGCTTCCACCCCGCCCTTGTTCGCCTCTTGTCAATGCCAAATATTACTCAAGATTGAGGTCATCGATGTTAACAACTTCGATGGTACCTAAAAACTTGAATAATGATCGTGAGAAATTTAAACAAAATAAAAGACTTAATAGCAATCCTAATATAACTCCCCGGCAGCGGCGCCAAAAACTTGATGCATGTTTAACACTGTGTTTTAATATTTATATAGTCTTGTTATACCTATGGTCTACCCTAATGCACTAACGCAGTGTAAAATGTAGTGTAAGTGTTGTAGTATTCGTAAAAACCGAGGTTGTCCCAAGAGCTATGTGTGTTGGATTATTACTAAGTCTAGGTGTCAGCTTTTAATAAGATTTGATAAGGAATTAATTAATTAACTACAAAAGCAGATAAAAGGCAAAGGTTTAATCAATAGAGGAGAGTGGTACTAACCTAGTTATTCCTCCTAGCTAGTAATGTCTACGTCTACTTACTTCCAATTACCTCAGGTGGGGTCAAATTCGAGAGGACATCATTTGGTCAATTTGCCCTAACCTATCAAGAAAGATGCCACCACTGGAGAAGTCGTGTCCCTTCATAAGTCCAAGTTGTTCCCGTCCCCTAAGCCAAGTCATTAAGTACCGCTACATGCTAGATTTATAATAGTGAGTGCCCGGCGTTAGCAACTTAAACACTCACCCCCTAATTCTTAAGTTCATCCAAACGTAGGTGATCAATTGGTCAAATCGCACAAGTAGAAAGGGTCGTCAGTTGGTCATATCTTACCTTCCCGTCTCAGCCTACTCACTTAGGTCAGTTGGTCATATCTCCTAAACAACTAGCCTCAAAACTAATGAAACAAGGGTAGCTACCAATAAACTATGCATGTATACACTTAGAAATAATTATACGAAGTAATGTAAAGCCAAACAAAACAATTAAGGAATCATAACTAGGCCAAGACCAAGAGGTGCTTAGCTTCATATCAACCATACAAATCAATTCAATATTCAAAGTTACGAAATACATGAATCGAAAGTAAAGAAAAGATAAAATGCTAATGCTTATCGTAGGGGAGTGATTTCTCCCTTGGAGACAGCTCAGATGCTCCTCTAGACCGCCTTGGCTTCTTCCCACGTTCTTTGGTTGTGGTGTGGAATGGGATGCTCTCAAATGCCGGAAATCGTGGGGTATTTATAGGCCATATCTGTTACGTGAACTAATATAAGAGTTCACGAATCTTCAATTCCTTCAGATTTTGCACTAGATCAGTTGTTACTACAGAACCTTATAAGTGGTTACGCCGTATCTTCAATATTACTTGGTTACGCCGTAGTTGGTGAAATAGTTACGGCGTAGTTATCAGCGGCATGGAACCTCATTTGATTTAATATAGTTACGTCAGTAGTCTTAAGGGAAGTTACCGAATCTTCTAATGGGTTGGTTTTCTCGAGTCACGCTTTTAGTTACGGCGTAATGTGAGAGATGAGTTATACCGAACTTCTTCAAAGTAAGCATACTCGATAAATCTTTGATATCTCCGATTCGCCTCTTTAGCTCCAATGCCGTAATTTACCAAAGTGGAAAACAATGGAAAACAAGCGTAAATCCATATAAATGATATAAATTACAAGCATTATCGGGAGAAATTGACACTTAATATTCAGGAATATTTGATGTTATCAAAGAGTGTGATCACTTATAAACAAGTATATACAAGTTAATGTGATCAAAGAAGTTAGGAGAAGAGAGTCGGAGAGAACAAAAAGTTTTGTACCAAAGAGGGTTAAAAATTATGGTAGAAATAGTGCAGTATTTAAAGGCACCAGGAGGAGTGTGGAAAGGTCCCTTAAACATGGGACGATCCCTTATATATATGGGAATGTCACCTATTTGAGGGATCGTCCCTAGGATGCTCTGGTTTTTTCCCTTTCGTGGCGAAATATTTATCTGGTGTATGTGCCTAATTTTGGATGGGAAAAATAGCTGTTTGGTGATTTGAAAATTCAATTTTTTTTCTTATTAAAACATTTCTTTATAAATAAAAAATAATTTATATAATTTATTTTTCTAAAAAGGTTTTGTCACATTTATTAATGTGAGGTTTTAAGGACCAAAATAATTCTTTGATCACTTAAAAAGTTTGATATATTGTTTGTACATACCCTAAGTGATTCAGACTTGAGATGTAACACCCCAACCCGACAAGGGTAGAAGTATCACATCATGATGTCATATCAGAACATACTAATAAAATTTTGCAAACGGAAGTCTTATAAAATAAAATAACAAGTCATACAAACGGATTACTTACAAGGAAAAATACAAAATCTAATATGTTAAAAATGAAATGAAATATTAAAACAATCACTCAGTAAAATAAGTCCAAAATAATAAGGGAAACTAGGGTCGGATCACTCAAATGCTCCTACTCTCAGCCCAACAAAGCCCAAAGATCCTACTTGGTACCTGCCGCATGGAAAAGAAAATGCCACGAGCTTAAAAATCCCAAAGGAACTGATATGACAAAACAAAATCTAACATAATAAAAATATAAAAACGAAACAAAGGAGACTGATAACAAGATCGCAACAAAAAGAGCACAATGAGTCAATGAGGAACCTACAGAACACAAAATTAACAGATATCCAGAAGAGACAGAAATCAAAGATGACCAAAGTAAAGCAACACATCAGTGAACATGCATAATCAAATATAAATAACCGAACATACACGTACCGAAACATAGTTACACAGGAGTGCATGAACAGTATCATAATTATAACATGTAACCAAACAAAGGATCAAGCATAGCAGACAACCAAATATAAATATGGCACACATAATTGTGGCACACAATTAAATCAGACAATCAAAGATACATATAAGCTAAAAGGAAATCTATAAGCAGACGAAAGCAATTAAATTGAATATAAGCATAGTACTCACACAAGTCAGATAACCCACAGTTAATAACATAACAAGTATCATAAACATCGGAAATACTAACAGCAAAGATAAACATGGTAGCCACATGTATCAGGTAGGAATACAGAATGAACATCATAATTGAATGAATTAACTAAACAAGGAAATAACATGGCAACTAAACAAGTCAACTAGAGCATAACAACATGTTGAACCATTTCGTTATCTAACAAGAGCATAAAATGTAAGTAAACACGATAGATCAACAAGGCAGGTAAACATCAACTACTATGTCGAACTAACAACATAAGCATCAGGAAATACCAAACAGAAGCGCAAGCATGGTAGTCACAATTGGCAGACAAGAATATTAATGGATAATCAAAGCCTAAGAAAATAACTGAACGAAGGTATACATGTAAACGGATAAATCGGATGATTACATACTAACATGGTAACATATAGTCACATATTAATCATGTAACAGCAGGGTAAACAGGTAGTCACATAGGGCACGTAATAGCAGGGTAAACGGGTAATCACATAAATCATATAAAAACATAGTCAACACATGAATCCAAAAATCATATTATGGTTCTGTAAGTGAATGTAATGATTGTTCGAAGTATAAGCGGGATAGATAACTAAAATGGAATAAGAGTGTGACAAATCAAATGAAACGGAGTATAATATGGTAGTCGGACAAATCACATAAGGATACTAAATGAATGAATAATCAAGGAAACTAAGAACGATAAATACAGAATATGGTGCATTGTGGAAATAACATGAGGCATAATAAAGATGAAAGGACATGAAAGGAAAAATATCAGTAAACTACCACGATCCCAAATAAATCAAATCATATCATATCATAAGTAACCATGAAGTAGCTAGCTCCCAAAATTGTGAAATGCGTGTCAGCACATAGCACCAGTCACCAAAACATACCATATCATATCAAATGTAAATCAAATCAAATCTAGGATGCATCCATACGCCCCAGAACAAATCATAGTGGCCATAATAATAGTAATAAAGCGCGCATAATAATATCACAAAAGGGACGGTGTGGAACAATAGCTGTTTAGCGAAATATTTATCTGGTGTAGGTGCTTTATTTGGGATGGGAAAAATAGCTGTTTGGTGATTTCAAAATTCAAATTTTTTTCTTATTAAAACATTTCTTTATAAATAAAAAATAATTTGTATAATTTATTTTTGTAAAACGGTTTTCTCACATTTATTAATGTGAGGTTTTAAGAACCAAAATAATTCTTTGATCACTTAAAAAGTTTGATATATTTTTTGTACATACCCTAAGTGATTCAGACTTGAGACGTCGGCAGATGTTGATGCGTGCATGCGTTGATGATTTTTGTTTACGAGTAACTTGTGCACTTTACATTATGTATTACAAGTTACATGTTTGTCATCATCAAAATATAAAGAGACTGTATAGATTAAATGTCGTAATGTTTGCACTAACAATCTCCCCTTTTTGATGATGACAAAATATGTAAACTGTAACTCATAGTAAAGTGTAGTAGTTACTTGTTTACACTCCTCCCCCTTTTGTCGAAGCAAAAAGGTATCGCCAATATAGAGATAGAAAGAAGAGCCACGAAAATAGGAGAGATTTCTTGGCATGTAGAGATTAGAATAAATAAGTGATGTATACATTAGGCGAGCTTGTATCATCCTAGTGAAGTGTGACAACCCGTACTTTCAAGTCATTTCTCGACACGATTCATGTCTCACAATTTCAACATTTATAGTAAACTTGGTTTACTTGTTTCAAATTCGCGTAACCTTGGAGGTTTAGCGGCGAATTCATGATCATGACATCACGTACATTTCATATGGACTATGATTAGTCTACATTTCATGGACATCATGTGCATCTCATTAGTACATTCACGACATTTCAATTCATATTTTACGCTAATTTTATGTTTAATAATCTTTATCGCGTGAGTTTTTATTTTGTATATTTAACCCGTTACTTTCAAAAATAATCCCGAGGTATTTTTAAATTTACATTTAGTTCATAAAAACTATATTTTTAGTTTTCCTAGTGTTTCAAATTTATTTGGTATTTTGATCGTTAAAGTTTAATTATTACGCCTTTTTTTCTTAAAAATGGTACGATAATTATTTTATCACTCAATTTTCACAAGGAAAGTATTTTTACAATTTTTATCATCTCAATACAATCTATTTTGAACTATTAAAAACTTACTTGCACCAAAAATTTCCATTTATCCTACAAGTTACAAATTTTACACTTTTACCAAGTTTATACAAAAATACATGCATATAACATTTTAAAAAAAAAATGAAAATATCTTAGTACACCCTTCCCCTTTTGGCCACCAAGGGGAAGGGTCTATAAATGTTGGCATGGCTTATGTTTCTAAATAATTCATTCAATCTTCAAAAGTCTTACTTGACATTTTACTTATTCATTTTTCTCATAGTTACTAGTGTTAGCAAGCAAACTTTCCTCTCTTCCTTTTGTTCTCAAAACCTCATAACATCAAGATACAAGAGGATCAAGATTTTTGCAAAATCAAGTGTTTACAACATAGTTATATCCTTTATATGGTTTTGAAATAAAAACCAAGGATATTTAAGTTAATCCTTGTTACTTACTCCTCTTCATTTTCACTAGTAAGCATGTTTTTTATCATTTTCATGTTTCCTTTTCATTTTCATATGTTTCTTTTATTTTGGAGATATTATGCAAGATATGTGATTTATACCATTTATTTCATGATTTTAGAGTTATTTATATACTTATAGTCATCCTATAATTATTCCTGGTATTCTTTGTCTTGATGGTGATTAGGAACCCATGACACCCTAAGAAGGTGTATGGTAGGATTAGATTAGCTTTGGAGTTGATTTGAAGGGATTAGAATAGGTTTTGTCCGAGAAAAACTATTTTCGTAAACTATATTTTGTGTTCTGTCCTTAAATCGAATTTCTGGAAAAACCTACTGTTGGTACGAAGTTTTGGCCTTGATATTTAGAAAATATACTTTAAAACGAATCCGTGGCCGCTTGAACGGAGAAAAACGGACTTATAACGAAGAAGTTATGGATTTTTAAAGTTTGACGACGAAACGTATAATTTTCTGGATTTTCAGCAAACTGTTTTTAGTTTGTTCGGGTCAAAAACGAGCCTTAAGCTTCACAAATTATTTCGACTTCTCAAAAATATAGTAGTTTACTTTGATACGGCTAGGGACGATAAACGAGAACGGATTTGAAACGACAAAGATATGCACTTTTTTCATAAACTTGCCGTAACTAATTTTCTGCACACAATTAGCCAAAACCACCATCTTTAACCCTTGATATCTTTATGATCGAGACCTTTTGGACGAAAACCTGAATGAAACTTTTAGATATCGATACAAACTTTCCAAAAACAGTCGAGTTTGTTCTCTAACGATCGACGCATAACCGCTTTACGCTAGTTTTCCAAAGCCATTTTTGTTAATTTCATAAAAATTCGACGACATTGTTTTGCGTAATTTAAAAGTGATTCACCACCGAAAATCATTATAAAACCATTATAGGATGACATTTTGACGTAAAAACATGTAAAGTCATTTTCGAAGGGCCAAGACGTCAAAAGAGTATTTTTCGACGATGTGTAATATTTTCAAAACTCGTAAATGGTATAAATAACATACTAAATGCATGCATAACATTACATTGCAACTCATTACAGGTCATATCATTCATCATAGGTCAAGATTTGCGTATCACATTACATCTCTGTACTCACTTTTGTCTCCTCATCATTCACACCAAGTGAGTTTCATGGCCCCTACTTTACTTGCTTTCATAACTGTTTTGGGGAGATACATGCTCAAATATTTTCACAAGTACTTTATATTATTGGGATAATTTCTATCATGACGCATTGTCTAAAACCGAATGTTGTACTATATTAAATGTCTACGCCGAAGTTAAGTGCTATTGATTATGCTATTGTTCTACGTCGAGTTAAGTGCTATTGATTATGTGCTATTGTTCTACGTCAAGTTAGGTACTATGGTATATCTTGAGCTAACGGTCTTGGTATATTCATTGAGCTAACGGTCTTGGTATATTCATTGATCTAACGGACTTGGTATAACGACATGGACTAACGGTCTTGGAACGATTGAGCATACACTATACATTTCAATGGGTTGGAACAACACAAGGTTGCAAGTTTTGTATGGGCTGACTTGAACCGAGTGGATTTACAATGCCTTTGCCGCATAAACGATTCCATACATTGAGTCATGCACTATTTTGTGAATTCATTTGACATCATGCACTTGAACATTAACTCTACATATTCTGGCAATGGGTTGTGAACACACAGGTTGCAAGTTTTGTATGGGCCGGACTTGGAACTGAGTGGATTTACAATGCCTTTGCTACATAAACGATTTTGAAAGGCTTTACATTTCAACTCAAACTCTATGAACTCACTCAACCTTTGTGTTGACACTTTTAGCATGTTTTATCTCCGGTATCTAAGGCATTCACTTCATGGCATGCATTTGGACACCTCATGGAGTCGTGGGACGACGCTCTCACTTGGGTTTTCGTATTTTAAAACATCGTTTGAATTGTAACAAACTTATTTCCGCACAAGTTGATTTTCATTTGGGACCTACTTTGTAAACTCTGATTATTTTATTAAATCAAACGATGTATTTTCCAAACGACACTTTAGGTCGTTCAATATAACTGTGATGCTATGACAGTCAATCCCCTGAATTCCATTCCGCGCAAAAAGGTAATTTGGGGTGTGACAGATTGGCAATCGAGCTTCAGTTATAGAGAACTAGGTTGCATCATTGACCCTAGACTATAACTACATCATCATAGCATCTCATCATTTCATCATAAGGGCATGTTCACTTTACATGCGTTTATACGCATATTTTTCGAGTTATTCACTTTCATTTCACATCGATTGTCACATGGATGCCTTTAAATTCCCATCCCATTATCTTTTCCTCATACTCTAACGTGGAGAATTCCTTGTCATTCCCAATCACAATTTTTATATCACCATTATCACCGATAACGCAAATGCCGAGATGAATCTTTATATAGGGCTAAGTCACTCACTCCTTTGTTTCACCACTAACATGTCGAGTTACACGTTATTCACACATTAAGTCTCTAAACCATCATACATTGAAGCACTCACAACACCTCATAACCCATCTTTTCGAAAACCGACGATCATTTTGAAACATAACCTCAAACTTATCGCTTATCACATTTTGTTTATTATTAACATCGGATTTTTGCTACGCCTCACATTTCCTCTTGTTTTGAAGAAGATATGGCACCGAAGAAAGCTACAGCTTGAAATGACCCAAGCAGCAATTCAAAAGTTGGTAGGGATAAGTAGCCGAGGCATTAAGGATCGAAGGAAACAGTGGTCGCCGCCTGAGGTCGCTGCCGCGCCTGCCGAAGCCGCTAGGTTGTCATCGCTGGAAATGCAGGAAGATCCGAGTTAAGAGTCGTTTACAAGGATTTCAAGAGTGGAGATCCCACTAAGTTTCGAGGTCCGGAGGAGCCACGACCATGGTTCGATGGTTTGAAAAATGGAATCTGTTTTGCTTTGTAACTCGTCCGGATGACGTAAGGTTAAGTTTGCTACGAGCACATTACTCGTGGAGCATTGTCTTGGTGGAATTCTTATGCTCAACCGATTGGAATGGAGAATGCTTTCAAGCTTACTTGGGAGGAATTTAAGGGTTTGGTGACTAAGAAGTTTTGTCCTCGCATCGGAAGTGAAAAGTTGGAGACAGACTTACAACTAAAACTATTGGGTACGATATTTACACTTACATTCGGTTTCAAGAATTGGCTGTTATGCCCATCTATGGTTTCGGATAATGAGAAGCTACCGAGGCTTTCATTGACGGACTTCCGAGATTATTCAAGGAGATGTGACTTTCCTCGACCAAGAACGATTGAGGAAGCTATTCGATTGACTCAAAAGCTCATGGCCCAGGTAGTGAAGAGAGGCAAGTACACCAACACCAACCAAAACAACAACAACCCCAACAACTACACCAATTACAACAATAACCAAACCAACAACAACAAAAAGAAAGGAAAATGACCAGAAGGTTATGATAACAACAACCAAAACCATAACACTAACCATCACCAACAACATAATAGAAGACAAGAAGTCGCCAGGATCTATGTTGCTGCACCAATAAGGGGAAGAGCTTATGCAGAAACTTACCACGATGCCACCAATGCACGCTACATCATGATGGTCCAAGTGGTATATGCTTTAGCTCACCAGTAGGGACACCTTGCTAAGGACCGTAGGGCAAAGCCGTAGTCACATGCTTCGGATGTGGGGAGCGAGGACACTATCGGAATCAATGTCCTCAAAAAAAACAAGGTCAACAAGTCGAAGGTGCTCATGGGAATGTATATATGTTAGAAGGAACTCGGCAAGGTATCAACGACGCGAAGACCTAAGAAGTTCGAAACTAGCAATCTTATTTCTCCTATTGTGTTGTCTGTACTAAGTTTATGTCTTTCATCGTATTCGAAACTTTATAACCTAAGATGTACTACTTTTGCTAAACCACTCGTTGTAATATATTCTCATCTATCGTACTTTACTTTCTTTTCGATTGTTATCATTTACGAGGATTTTAATTCTTTTTGCTTTAGCTATCATTTTAACGGCACCTCTCCACGTCTTCTCTCCTCGATGTTCATCACAATTTTAACATCCGTTGACTCAACACCAAACATCATATGAGTCGATTAGTCCAAGCATTGCATAGTTGTTCCTAAATTATACATACCGATCACCTATGTCTAATTCAGAAGAATCATGCAATGAAAGGAGGTAGGCTTATATGTGTAAGCAATTCCGGAATCGAGCCAAATTTTCAAAAGATTTTCTTCAAACCACTTGTTTCCAGTTTGATCCGCGTGACCGTTCTTGTTTGATGAGTTGCAAAGATCGAGCTAGAAACAAGTTGTTACCTAAACCGATTTAGCCTAATCGTATGACAGTTCTTGTTTGATGAGTTGTGGATTAAGTAAAAATCGGTTACCAAAAAGTCTTTTGAGGGTTTTGCTCGGGAATGGGAAAGTTTGCCACATCCAACCCTAAACCCGTTAGACCTAACAACGATTGAATTCAGGGACTGAATTCCTTTGTGGATGGGCGAATGTGACAACCCGTACTTTCTCAGTCATTTCTTAACGCATTCATGTCTCACAATTTCAACATTTATAGTAAACTTGGTTTACTTGTTTCAAATTCGCGTAACCCTGGAGGTTTAGCGCGATTCATGATCATGACATCACGTATATTTCATATGGACTATGATTAGTCTACATTTCATGGACATCATGTGCATCTCATTAGTACATTCACGACATTTCAATTCATATTTTACGCGTAATTTTTATGTTTAATAATCTTTATCGCGTGAGTTTTATTTTGTATATTTAACCCGTTACTTTCAAAAATGATCCCGAGGTATTTTTAAACTTACATTTAGTTCATAAAAACTATATTTTAGTTTTCCTAGTGTTTCAAATTTATTTGGTATTTTAATCGTTAAAGTTTAATTATTACTACGTTTTTAAAAATGGTACGATAATTATTTTATCACTCAATTTTCACAAGGAAAGTATTTTTACAATTTTTATCATCTCAATACAATCTATTTTGAACTATTAAAAACTTACTTGCACCAAAAATTTCCATTTATCCTACAAGTTACAAATTTACACTTTTACCAAGTTTATACAAAAATACATGCAAGTTATACATTTTAAAAAAAAAAAAAAATGAAAATATCTTAGTACTTTGGCCACTGGGCGGGGAAGGTCTCATAAATGTTGGCATGGCTTATGTTTCTAAATAATTCATTCAATCTTCAAAAGTCTTACTTGACATTTTACTTATTCATTTTTCTCATAGTTACTAGTGTTAGCAAGCAAACTTTCCTCTCTTCCTTTTTTGTTCTCAAAACCGGTCATAACATCAAGATACAAGAGGATCAAGATTTTTGCAAAATCAAGTGTTTACAACATAGTTATATCCTTTATATGGTTTTGAAATAAAAACCAAGGATATTTAAGTTTAATCCTTGTTACTTACTCATTTTCACTAGTAAGCATGTTTTTATCATTTTCATGTTTCCTTTTCATTTTCATATGTTTCTTTTTATTTTTGGAGATATTATGCAAGATATGTGATTTATACCATTTATTTCATGATTTTAGAGTTATTTATATACTTATAGTCATCCTATAATTATTCCCAAGGTATTCTTTGGTTTTGATGGTGATTAGGAACCCATGACACCCTAAGAAGGTGTATGGTAGGATTAGATTAGCTTTGGAGTTGATTTGAAGGGATTAGAATAGGTTTTGTCCGAGAAAAACTATTTTCGTAAAACTATATTTGTGTTCTGTCCTTAAATCGAATTTCTGGAAAAACCTACTGTTGGTACGAAGTTTTGGCCTTGATATTTAGAAAATATACTTTAAAACGAACTGTACGCTGAACGGAGAAAAACGGACTTATAACGCTAAGTTATGGATTTTAAAGTTTGACGAATTTAAACGATAATTTTCTGGATTTTCAGCAAACTGTTTTAGTTTGTTCGGGTCAAAAACGAGCCTTAAGCTTCACAAATTATTTCGACTTGTCAAAAAAATATATTAGTATACTTTGATACGAAGCTAGGACGATAAAACGTAGAAAACGGATTTGAAACGACAAAGATATGCACGTTTTCATAAACTTGCCGTAATTATTTTTCGCACAATTAGCCAAAACCACCAACTTTAACCCTTAATATCTTTATGATCGAGACCTTTTGGACGAAAACTCCCGAACTGAAACTTTTAGATATCGATACAAACTTTCCAAAACCGTCGAGTTCTTTCTCTAACGATCGACGCATACCCGCTTTTAATGCTAGTTTTCCAAAGCCATTTTTGTTAATTTCATGAAAATTTCTCGACATTGTTTTGCGACGAAAAGTGATAATTTCACCAAAAATCATTATAAAACCATTATAGGATGACATTTTAATGTAAAAACATGTAAAGTCATTTTTGAAGGGTCAAGACGCCAAAAGAGTATTTTTCGACGATGTGTAATATTTTCAAACTCGTAAATGGTATAAATAACATACGAAATGCATGCATAACATTACATTGCAACTCATTACATGTCATATCATTCTTCATAGGTCAAGATTTGGCATCACATTACATCTCGGTGTACTCACTTTTGTCTCCGCATCATTCCACCAAGTGAGTTTCATGGCCCCTACTTTTACTTGCTTTCATAACTGTATACATGCTCAAATATTTTCACAAGTACTTTATATTATTAAGGATAATTTCTATCATGATCGCCATTGTCTTAAAACCGAATGTTGTACTATATTAAATGTTCTACGCCGAAGTTAAGTGCTATTGATTATGTGCTATTGTTCTACGCCGAGTTAAGTGCTATTGATTATGTGCTATTGTTCTACGCCAGTTAGGTACTATGGTATATTCATTGAGCTAACGGTCTTGGTATATTCATTGAGCTAACGGTCTTGGTATATTCATTGGTCTAACGGACTTGGTATACGATTATGGACTAACGGTCTTTGGAACGATTGCATACACTATACATTTCGGCAATGGGTTGTGAACACAGTGTTGCAAGTTTTGTATGGGCGGACTTGAATGAGTGGATTTACAATGCCTTTGTGTGCATAAACGATTCGATACATTGAGTCATGCACTATTTTGTGAATTCATTTGACATCATGCACTTGAACATTAACTCTACATATTCCTGCATGGGTTGTGAACACACAAGTTGCAAGTTTTGTATGGGCGGGACTTGGAACTGAGTGGATTTACAATGCCTTTGCTACATAAACGATTTTGAAAGGCTTTACATTTCAACTCAAACTCTATGAACTCACTCAACCTTTGTGTTGACACTTTTAGCATGTTTTATCTCAGGTATCTAAGGCATTCACTTCGTGGCATGCATTTGGACACATCATGGAGTCGTGGTGACGACGCGTCTCACTTGGGTTTTTCGTACTTTAAAACATCGTTTGAATTGTAACAAACTTATTTCCGCACAAGTTGATTTTCATTTGGGACCTACTTTGTAAACTCTGATTATTTTATTAAATCAAACGATGTATTTTCCAAACGACACTTTAGGTCGCTCAATATAACTGTGATTGTGATGCTATGACAAGTAATCCCCGTGAATTCCATTCACGTTAAAAATGTAATTTGGGGTGTGACATGAAGCCTTGCTCCTATCCAAATATCTCTCAGCTCCCCCTAGCCCATTGCATCCCCATGATCCTTTCATGTTGACTTTAGCAAATCCATGAATCAAATATGTTGCAAAAGCTTAACCTACATCAAGAGTTATTTTCAAGCAACAAATTATGTAAAAGGATATGAATAACATTATAGAGGTGGAATGCACATAGCAAGAAATGTGTGATGGCCAACTTTCAAATGCTCCCCTTGGTGTACTTTCCCCTTGTGGGCCACCAAAGAATCGAAGGATGAGTACTACAAAACCAAGTTAGTAGACAAGGGCATATATATATATATATATATATATATATATATATATATATATATATATATATATATATATATATATATATATATATATATATATATATATATATATATATATAGAGAGAGAGAGAGAGAGAGCAAGAAACTATTGGAGAATAAGACACGCACGACTTAGATATGTGTTCTTTAAAGTATGACACAAAAGAGTTGAAAACTATGCAATCATTGTTTCTATAATGACAACCTAAATGATAGATAGAATCAAGACACATGCTTAAGGACTAGGATTCGACAGAAACCCTTCATTATAATTTTTCGCCCAATTATACCAAAATTAATAAACAAGAAACTAATCCATTTATTGATTGACTCACCATTATCTAACTTCTTCAAAGAAAGTGAGGAATCAAGACAAATGTCTAATATCGACACATAAGAATGAAGAGGATATGCTTCCTAGATGAAAAAGTAAAAGACTCAATAAAATTTGAAAAGTGTGGAAGGATGAACAGAAACGAAGAAAGAAGGTGTTAAGCCAAGATTGGCAAGGACGATGTGAAGATGAGAAGAAATGATGAAGATAGAATACTTCATATTTGAAGTTGGTGGTTAATTTAGGCATATATTGAAGAGGATGAGAAGAAATGTCTGTGAAGATGTGTGTGGGGAAACCATGAAAGGACCATTTTCATTCACAATGATATGCATGGCATGATCAAAGAAGGTTCATGCAATCCTAGTTTTTTTTGGTGTGTTAACAAGAAAAAGTGTATGTAAGAAATGAGAAGAGGTGGTAGTAGATGTGAGACAAGAGAAGTGGTGGTAGTGTGAACTATGAGTATGGTCTAGAAAGTGAAGAAGAAGAAGAATTTCCTCTTTTTGATGGATGCACTTTGTGGAATAATTGTTATCCTAGGCTTTTTGAAACTCTAGTTGAGAGCCATGGGAAGTGAAAAGTAGACAAGATGAACGGAAGAAAATTAGGGATTTAATGAGGAAGGTTCAAAATACTGTTCAAAGAGAAAGAAGTTGGTCTAGTATATATACGGGACCACCCATATGTTTCTGGGACCGTCGCCAGTGGGGGTGCAGAGTCTTTTCGATTTTCTCTGTTTTTCCCAGTTTATGTAAAATGATCAAAGGATGGAAATAACCAAAATATTGATTATGTGAGAATCATATTGTCACTATGAAAGAAAATAATTGGGCAATAATGATTAAGGAATGATTTAGTGATTTGGCATAACAACCCGTAATTTTCCAAATCATTAATTAATCTTAAACACGAAGTATTCTATTATAAAGGTTATTTAACCATTTTCTCGTGTAAATTTTTCTTTTATTTAAATGGTGGAACCATGAATGTTACTCATCAACCAATTATTTGACGCGACTCACGTACCAGTTAAACGGCCTCAAGACGCATACCGATACTAAATTTGTTATGTCAATAACTAAATAAAATCATGATCGAGCCCATAATACTATTGGCAGGGTTAAAATGCTAGTACTAATAATACTACTGTTAGGCAGAGTTAATACTGCTAGTACTAATATTACTACTGTTGACAGAGTTAGCACTGCTAGTACTATTACTAATGTTGCTAGAGTTACTACTGCTAGTGCTGCTGGAATTAACTTGTAATGGCTTTGACCTATTCAAGTGACAGTTATAACTGCTTAATGACCGCATTTAATTGGTAATGTAACCACTATTATCTATAATGGGGATAATTATGAGGCGATTAATGGGCTGATTAATTCTTATAATTCCATTTAACTAGCTATGAGTATTTCCATATTAATAGGAAATCACATATGCATGAATAGACAAAAAAAACATAAACACTTGGATGCAAATGGGTTATTGATTTGCGCCTAAATCATTAACATACATTTGGTTTTATCCCAAGTAGTTATTTGTGATACCCAGGAATTAGGGTCGAATAATTTACTTTGGAAAGTGATAACATGATTCCAAGTGATATGCGATAACCATTCATTGGTAATTATTTAGGCTATTGATTATCTTCACCCTGCTCTAGGCTCATAACCCCCAACAATCAAAGTAAAATATTTGTGATAATCAATGGCTGCTGTTATGAAGCATATGGCTGCTAACTTCTCCAAATTGGATAAGTTTGAATGGCGGATTTCAGATGATGGCAAAAGAAGATGCATTTCATGTTTTCAAGCATGAGTGTGGTGTATGTTCTGAGCACAACAATTCCAGATGATGGGGATGATGCTACTGTGGAACAGATCAGGAAGAAGAGCAAATGGGAGAATGATGATTACATTTGCAGAGGTTTAATCCTCAATGGTATGTCTAATTATCTCTTTGATATTTATCAGAATGTTGAATCTTCCAAAGAACTATAGGATTCCTTGGATGCCAAATATATGGCTGAGGATTCATCAAGTAAGAAGTTCCTTGTAAGTAATTTCACAAATTACAAATTGATTGATTCAAGACTAGTTATAGAGCAATACAATGAACTTCTTGGTATACTTGGAAGGTTTACACCACACAAAATGAACATGGATGAGGATATTTCAGTCTCTTGCATTGACAAACTCCCTCCTTCTTGGAAAGATTTCAAATATACCTTGAAACATAAGAAGGAGGAGTTAACTCTTGTTGATTTGGGCAGTCATCTGCGCATTGAGGAATCACTCAGGGCGCAGGAAATTGACAAGCCAAAAAGCAACAATGTTGATGGTGCATCTATTGTTAATATGGTGGAGCATAACAACTCCACCAGGTACAATGACGATAAGGGCAAGCGTAAACATCATGATAACACAAGGGCTGACCCTAACAAGAAGGCAACAACTACTTGTTGTAAATGTGGCAAATCTGGTCACATTAAAAGGGATTGCAAAGGTGTTTAGATTGGTGGTAAAACCAATGGATCAGTCACTAGTGGATAAGGGAATGCTTCAGTTCCTCTGAAAGGTCAGAATATGTTAAATAAATCTCTTCAGGTTTAATTATATTACATATGTATCTGAATCTAACTATATGCAGGATGATGATGTTGTGTATTGTTCATATGTGCAAAGATAGAATCTGGTTAAAGACTTATGAGTCACTGATTGATGGTTCTATTCTTCACATGGGAAATGAGTCAACAACCCTGGTGCATGGGCGTGGTTGTGTAGATCTTAGGTTTAGTTCTAGAAAGATTGTAAATTTCTTTAATGTTATTCATGTTCCTGATATAAGGAAAAACTTGGTTTTAAGTAGTGTTTTCAATAATCATGGATTTAAACAAGTTATTGAAACTGAAATGTTTGTTTTTTCTAAAAGTGGTGTATTTATTGGTTTTGGATATTTTGTAATTAAATGTTCAGGTTGAACATTATTAATGATTGTGATAATTCAGCCTTTATGACCACCTCTGACCTGACTGACTCTACCATCTGGCATACTAGAGTTAGCCATGTACAATATAAAAGGATGCAAGATATGTCTAAGGATGCGTTAACCCCAAAGATTTGACATGGACACTGAAAAGTGTAAAACTTGCATGTTGACCAAAATAACTAAGAAACCTTTTGAGGGTGTTAATCGTGAAACTAAGCTCTTAGAGATGATACACAGTGACCTGTGTGATTTGTATGCCACTCCCTCTTTGGGGAATAAGAAGTACTTTATGACATTTATTGATGATGCTTCTAGGTTCTGTTATGTCTATCTGTTACATACTAAGGATGAAGCATTAAATAAATTCAAAGTGTTTAAAACTAAATTTGAATTACATCTTGGGTCCCTAATTAAAAGATTAAGGAATCATAGGGGACGTGAGTAGATAGATACTCTGTATTTTTAGTCTGTTGGTATTATCCATGAAACGAATGCTCCTTATACTCCTCAACAAAATGGTATTTCTAAAAGGAAAAATAGGGTACTGAAGGAGATGGTAAATTCCGTGTTGTCCTATTCAGGACTGATTCAAAGGTTTTGGGGTGAAGTTATGTTAACAGCTTGCTATTTATTAAATAGGGTTCCTAATAAAAAGAACAAGATTACCCTCTATGAACTCTAGACTAAAAGGAAACCCAACCTGAACTTTCTTAGGGTTTGGGGTTGTAGGGCTGTTGTAAAACTCCCTGATCCAAAAGTAAAAACATTGGGTGAAAAAGGCATTGAATGCATCTTTATTGGATATACTGAGCATTCCAAGGCTTTTAGACTCTATGTTATAAAATCTAATGAAAGTGTTTCAATTAACTCTATAATTGAATCAAGGGATGCAATCTTTGATGTGAATAGATTCTCATCACTCCTTATACCAA
This sequence comes from Chrysanthemum makinoi, assembly GCA_910596185.1. NCBI lineage: Eukaryota > Viridiplantae > Streptophyta > Magnoliopsida > Asterales > Asteraceae > Chrysanthemum > Chrysanthemum makinoi. Next base: position 220,475,893 of record OU343223.1, on the reverse strand, counting down.
GTCAGAGAATTCCTAATGGAACTCATGACATTGGTGTATCAGAGATCCCCGATGAAGTACCATCAGAGGCCCCTGATGAGGTTGTGATTGAACAACCTGAACCTGAGCTTAGAAAGAGCTAAAGGGTTAGGTCTCCAAAGTCATTTGGACCCGAGTTTCAATTATATTTAATTGAAGGAACAAGGGATGAGGTCTTTGACCAATACTCATGTTGCTTCATTGTTAAGGATGATCCCAAGACATTTGAAGAAGCAATGAAGTACCAGGATGTTGCTTTTTGAAAAGAAGCAATCAATAATGAGATGGATTCCATCATGGGCAACAACACTTGGGTGTTGGTTGATCTACCACCTGGTTGCAAACCTTTGGGTTGCAAATGGATTTTCAAAATGAAAATGAAGGCAGATGGAACTATTGAAAAGTTCAAGGCTAGACTAGTCATTCAGGGCTTTAAATAAAAGTCAGGGATCGACTATTTTGATACTTACGCCCCTGTGGCTCGTATCAGTACCATAAGATTTCTTATTGCTTTGGCATCAATTCATAATCTGATTATTTATCAGATGGATGTGAAAATAGCTTTCTTGAATGGTGAATAAGATGAGGAGGTTTATATGAACCAATCTTAGGGCTTCATCATGCCTGGCAATGAAAACAAGTTGTGTAAACTGTTAAGTCTCTGTATAAACTAAAGCATGCACATAAACAATCGCATCAAGAATTTGATGAAGTGGTTTTGTCACATGGTTATCTTCTTAACCAAGCTGACAAATGTGTGTATAGCAAATTTGATGAATCTGGTAAAGGGGTCATCATTTGTCTATATGTTGATGACATGTTGATCTTTGGCACTGACAAAAATCAGGTTAACCTAACAAAGGAATTTTTGTCATCAAGGTTCTTCATAAAGGAGATGAGGGAGGCTAATGTTATCCTTGGTATGAGGATTAAACATGAAAGTAAAAGATGGTGTTGAGGAAATTCAATTACTTTGATTGTAGTCCAGTGAGTACACCTATAGATACTTGTGAGAAGCTGATACCTAATTAGGGCAAGGTTGTATCTCAACTTGAGTATTCTAGGATAATTGGATGCCTGATGTATGCCATGACTTGTACAAGACCTGATACTGAATTTGCAGTGGGTAAACTGAGCAGGTATACTAGCAACCCTAGTGCTCATCAATCGCAAGCGCCTTGGGTACGAATATCCAAGAGAACTATGGTTATAGTATCTCATATATTGGTTATCCTTCAGTGTTAGAAGGATATACATATGCAAGTTGGCTCAGTAACACTGAAGAGAATTCGTTTACCAGTGGCTGGGTATTCCTACTTGGTGGAGGTGCAATTTCTTGGGCATCCAAGAAGCAAAGTTGCATCACCAGTTCAATAATAAAATCTGAATTTGTGGCCTTAACAGCTTGTAGGACCATAAATACTATGATTTATGTGGTTTTGGGAGGTCTAGGTTGGTGGAAGAAGATGAATTTCTTCATCCTTTTAGAGAGAGAAAGTAGAGAGAGGGAGGATAAACAAAGGAAACTTTTATTGAAATAAAAACAATACAAGAACCTAATGCTTAACCACACCCCTCACGGAGAGTCATGAGGGGTATTTATAGGCTCAACTAACAATTACTTTGCCACTTAAACAATACTAGTCCCTATGGGCAAAGTATACTACGCATCTAGTTCAATTCACGTAAGTGACGTAATCTTTATAAAAAAGCGAGGCTAACAATCTCCCTCCAAGATATCGTCACACGTGAATGGTTACAATGAGACCTATAAATACAAAACAGAGTAAATTACAATAGTAATGAACAATGTTGACTTTGTTGAAGCGCAGAGTCTCTATAGTCAAGATACTAAGGCAAACTTGAAGTTCTATCTTCCGACGATCTCGGCATTTGATTCTTGCCGACTCAAGCACAAATCCTTGTAGCTCAACTTCAACTCAGAAACGGTCTAGTTAGGTTATTACTCCCTCCTAACTAGTGAGCCTTTTTTTTCTTTTTGTGCTCCCTCCTGAATCAATAACACTCTTCCAACACGCAGCGGAGAAGATAGACTCTTGATTGTACACAATGGTTGTCGTTCTGGGAACATCATAACAACATAACTCACTTAGTATTGCATCCAAGTTGGTAAAAGCCCCGATGTACACACACTACTTCTCCTTCTTCGGTCTTAAGCACAATCTCCTCACAATCCAATCACGAAAGATGAAATACCAACTTCTCCTCCCGTGGATGAGCATACATCGGAATCATCATAGTGTTGCGTACATGCCGTATTACCTTTTTTGATGCAATTTTAAAACCTTAGTTTGAGCATAATTTCTATGAGAATATGTCGCAAAAATACTCTCAATACGCCTCTCAAACCAACCTTAAAACGAACCTCCTTTGATTCATCAGCTAATTGTAATGACCACATATGGAGAAAACCCGATACCACCAACTTGAAAAGGAAGTAAACATCCCAACTTTGTGACTTGCTGCTTGTTCTATATTCTTGATCAATCCACAACGCATGCATGTGACCGAAAGCACTACAACGTAACTCCTTAAAGTGATGGTTATACACTGTGAGCACTAAAACGTAACTCCTTACATCAGTTATAACCAGATTGTCAAGTTCATAATGTGCCCCAACAAGTTATCTTGAGACATGCAACCAACCAACCAACGTCTCAACGATAAAGAAGATCACCCGTGAAATATCACTTCTATTCCTCGTAAGCAATACCGTACAAAAACCCCGTAGTCATTCTTTTCAAATTTTAGCTCAAGCCGTGAATTTGTATCCTCTGTGAAAACATACCATACCAAAAATACCATTCGGATTTCCAATAATAAATTTGTATCCAATCATTTGTAACACAAAAAGTTAGATAACAAGATTTTTATGTTCAAATTTCTCAAATGAGATATCAAACGTATATTGCAAATCCATCCAGTTCATGTTAAGTGATTGAGTCCATAACAAATAAATTTCTGATCTAAACTCAGTCCATATCAGTAATATTCAGATCCAATCAGCCCATTATCAATAACACAACTCAGCCCATGATCCAATAAGTGAAACCCGATCCAATTGACTCCCCATATAAAAACCAGTTATATAAGAGACTTACCCTAATAACACTCTAACCCTAACACATATACTGATAAAATTTGCCTACCACTTTCTAACTTCTCTCACCAGACGAATAGCACAAATCACAATCATCAAATACGCTTCACATTCCTATTTATAAATCATCTTAGATACATCATCTATCAATCAATCTCTATTCTCAAGATACCCGAAGCAAACAAAGACAACAAGATTGGCAACAAGATCCATTTGAATGGGTCTCGGGTAGGTTACTTTGATTGTCTTGATGTACTCGATCTTGTGTCATTCGTTTTTGTTGTCAAACGAATCCAAGAAGTATGAAACTGAAAGTTTGGTACTCACTTGATATGATTCGTATATTAAATGAAGCAAGCCTTCAATAGGATCTATGATGATAAAGATTCAATTGAAAAAATCTATGAAAAACTTCAAAAAAAATGAATCGATCTGAGGTCTATTAATTTTTAGTGTTCGATTTGAGATTTGAGTCGTAGTTTAGTTTGATATGAGATTGGAGTTATAAGTGTAGGATTAGTTGTGATGGTTTGGGATTAATTTTTTCGGATCTGATTTATTCTTTAGATATCTCGATTTAGTTTTCTTGATTACATGGACTGAGGATGTTGATTATCAACTGAGGTCGTGATTGAGGTCGTTGGTATATGGTGTGGTCAAAGTGGTCGAGTCTCTTTAATGGTTTAGGCATAAGGTTGTTCTTGCTCTAACAAAATACTATACGCGTAACTTCTTAACCTTAAGCGTAAAGTCATTTCCAAACGATCTTATGCGTAGAATGTGCATACTAAGTAGAGCATTCTTATGCGAAAATCCCTTTACGCAAATCTTTCTTAGGCGAGAATTTCTTACTGTAGCTCTTACGTATTCCATGCAAAGAATGTCCATAGGCGTAGAAAACTAGGGTTTTGACCCAGTTAACCTGTTTCCGGCGAGATTCCGACCATGTTTTCCGACCAGATTCATAAGAAATCCAGAAAAATAGCATAAAAATGCTTCATTTGACCCTTTTTGACCTCACGAATCTGACCTATTGACCACAAAAATATGCACGTTTTGGTACAAGAAAGTCAATAAAAAGATGATAATACAAATTTTGTTTGGACAAAGATGCCAAAAGCAGATATCGTAAACTTTGATAGCACAAGACTGTTTTGACCAAAGAAAAAGGATACTAATACTTTGTTAAAAACTGTTTTACCGCATTACTCGAAAAAAAAATTTCCGACCCAAAAATATATCACCAAAAACAGCTTAAAACAATATAGAAACCAACATAAATCGATAAAAGTAACAACCTAGCTCCGATGGCAATTGTAAAAACATAGAATGTTGAGCCTATAAATCACTTGTTAGGATCGTTAAAACATAAGATTTATGTGGTTTTAGGAGGCCTAGTTTGGTGGAAGAAGATGAAGATCTTCATCCTTTTAGAGAGAGAAAGTAGTGAGAGAGAGGAGAAACAAAAGATACTTTTATTGATGAAACAAAGAACACACTAATCTAATGCTTAACCTCACCCCTCATAGAGAGTCATGAGGGGTATTTATAGGCTCAACAAACAATTACTTTTCCACTTAAACGATACTAGTCCCTATGGGCAAAGTATACTATGCATCTAGTCCAATTCACGTAAGTGACGTTATCTTTATAAAAAAGCGAGGCTAACAATCTCCCTCCAAGATATCGTCACACGTGAATGGTTACAATGAGACCTATAAATACAAAACAAAGTAAATAATAGAGATAACGAACAATGTTGACTTTGTTGAAGCGCCAGAAGTCTCGTGAGTTCAGATATTGGAGGCAAACTTGAAGTTCTATCT
>OU343223.1:220416016-220470828 GCA_910596185.1 Chrysanthemum makinoi | reverse complement strand
GATCTCACCGCGGAAGAATCACAGGGTATAATAAAGGACCTTGCTCTGTGACAACGAAAGTTGGAATGACCCCCGTGAGTTGCCCAAAACCGTAAAGACAATCTCCTTGCCTCCCATTGACTCACAATCTTCCGACCGTAGGATGCTCGAGCTTGAAGATCAAGTTAAATTCCTAATGAGCTCCCTGAAATTCCTAAGTCTTCACAACAAGTGAACAAAATCACTCTACCTTGTGAATTGTGTTGTGGTCCCCACGACACTCGAGATTGCACAAGACTCCCGAACACGCTTTGCGGACTACGCCTCCGTCTTAGGAGGCGGGAGAGAAGTGGAACACTTTCAAGCCCGAACAAAACAACTTAGGAAACTCCTATAACCCCTCATGGAGGAATCACCCTAACCTTAAGTGGAACCAAAATTCAACCCCCCCCAAAGCTCATCTAGTCCACCTAATAGGTTCAACCCTAAACACGGGAACCCCACTAGTTTTGAGGCAATTGCGTCTAGATTCATGTCATTTCAAGATACTCGATTGACTAAGCTTGAAGCCGATTTCAAGCGACGATAAGAGGAGATGACAAACAAGCTTGACGCCCTCTTAAAAGCCTTCAACGACCGGGAAATTGGAGCACTCCCAAGTGATACTATAAAGAACCCAAAAGTGAGATCGATTTCATCAACTTCATGTTCGTGTTCACCATGGGAGAATGCATCCATGCCCCCACACCCACAATCCACTCGTGCTTCTATCAACAAGGGCTCCAAGCAATCCAAAATGGGGTACCAAGGCCCCGCACCATTGGTAAAACCTACTCTTGAGAAACCCGTCAACCAAGAACCTAAACCTAATCTAGAGGAGGAGTACAAGGAACTCTATCAAGAAAAACCGGTTCTTGAAGTCTTAGCTCATTCACCTTATTATAATGCTTTAAAAGAAAAATATGAGCTAGAACTTAAACTTGGAAAACATAGGTCCGCTTTTGTGCAAAATAATTTACCTAAGAAGTTAGACGATCCTGGGCTATTCACTCTTCCGTGTAGGCTTGGAACTTCCAAACCTCTCGATGCTCTAGCCAACTTAGGATCATGCATCAATAAACTTAGGTAAGATAGAACCAACGAAAACCATCTTAGGTCTAGCGGACGGTAGTATTGCATATCCGGTAGGGATAATAAAAGATATGGTAGTGCACGTAGGAGAATTAACTCTTTTGGTTCCATGTGCTAGACATGAATAAAGACCCGACATGCCCATTGCTAGTTGGAAGAGGATTCTTAGCTACCGCTAGTGCCATCATTGATTGTAAGATGTCCAAAATAGTGGTAGGAGAAGGGAGTGCTAGGTCAATTTACGATGTCAAAAAGCATACTTACTACAAAGAAGAGGAAATCCCACATGAGATTAGGTTGGATAGAACACAATCTAGATATGGACCTTGGATTAATAAAGACTTCATAGGACCCAATGACCTTCTATCTAGATGAAGCCTTTGCTAGTCAAGTGACTTTCCATGAAAAAGAATTGGCTAGGGACATGGAAGTGAACCGGAGGATGCCTTAGTATTTAGGAAGATGACCGAGTTCCTAGGAAGCTTGACCGTCAACCGTGTCATGAATAAGTGGAAAGTTGAGAGCGATAAGCCTAAGCATAAGTGGAATTGGGATAGACCGCCTAGGGATGGTAATGGAGAGTGGCACATTAGCATAACTATCTATGACCCCGATGGAGAGAAATTTGAAAAGGCATACCGAAAAGCGTACTACTAGGAACTTAAATGATAAGTTTGATCCTTAAGAAATTATAGAGGATAGGCTTACTTATATCGGTACGTAGGGGCACGACTTCGAGTCTAGCTACAAGACTCATAAATAAAGAAAAGCGCTTCGTCGGATGCAACCTATGCTTAATTGTTTGCTTGTTTGTGTCGGATATCTTTTATTGATTGTTTATTCTCATGTTTGTATTTGTAAAAATGCTTTATTTTGTCTTTAACCTTGTCTTAATTACATATAAAGGTATTTTACATAAGGGATAAGTGTAGGGAGGATTACACACGTTTTCAAAAAGAACGTGAACATGAGAATTACAATTATTTAAAAGATATACATGTGTGTTTGTTCGAGTCAAATGCTTGTATCGAGTCATAATGGATGTTTTGCGGAAATTTTTCGATTCTAAAGATAAAAATTTTCCAGAATTTTTCCAGAAAATCATAGACCGTTTCAATGGGATAACCTAGCGGCATCAGCAACCTGACGGCGTCAAGAGGAGTAGAAACTGCTTACTAATTTTTTCTCGTTAATTTTCCAGAAAACCTGTAAACATCCATTCCACAAGCATTATATCCTAGTTTAGTAGAGTCTTATATATATTGTTACCGCCAATTTTACGTGAAGGTTTCGTTTGTTTTCTTCAAGTGTGCAGGTTTAATTTATCAAGAAGAAGATACATAAGATTGGAAGGAGCTTTTAACGCAAAAACTCTTCTTGAAGAAAGATTTAACCACTACTTCACACGGATCCTACCGAGCTAATCAGGAGAGTACTAGTTTCTTTCGTTTTTAATTACCTTCCATTATCATAACTTTGATACTTTCGGGGAACATTGGGGACAATGTTCAGTTTAAGTGTAGGGAGGGAAAATAAAACGGGAACTTTGAAACTATGCTTATCCTTGACTATTTGCCTTGTCTAATTTCATTTGTGTAATAAACCGTGAGAAATATCGGTTAGGGTAATTTTGGCATCAAATTTAAAATTTTTCATGACATGTAGGAGTGGGCCATTAGTCTTAATAAAGCGTCTCATGGATAGGAAGTTATATGACTAGCACAAAAAAACCCTTTACCACTTAAATTCCACCCAAAATATGAGGATCGCCCTTAGATTTGTAGGAATTAAAGCATTCCACTTTAATGCTTAGAGAGTGTACAGTTAGTATAATAGATTCTAGAACTTGTTTTGTGGTGCATTCCGAGATCGCTAGTAAGACTACACTTGTGTAGTTAGAATAACTAAATGATAAGAGGCATTAGGATAACCCTTTGATATGATACGTAATATAATTACTTCTTCCACATTGGTTGAGTAATTCCCCCAGACCCTTGCGTTGTACTCATCTTTAGTACACGATACCCGTAGTTAATCCCTCAAAGCCTATCCTTTTCGCGGTTCTCGTGATGTTTCGGTTTTCCGGAATGTTATGTTTAGTCCCAGATAGATCTTATGAGCCTAGAAAGAGTATAGCTATCATGTGTAATCACAAGACAACTATGGAGAACCTTTGCAAGAATTGTATTCACGCGGAAAATAAATACAATGCTCAAGAAGACAATAAACACCAATAACTTGATCCTCTATGGATCTATATTAATTTACTATTATTGTTATTGAAAACGTACATTAAACCCTAGCCGCTAGTGTCTTTTATAGAAGAAGAAACCCTAACTTTGCAGCTTGCTAATCACGTAAAAGATATGCACTATCTATTTCTATTTTAACTCATGCGTATCGTAATTAATAAATTAATAAAGCGGAAACTACATATCCTTGAAACAAAATATCGGAGGAAACTGCACTATCCTAAAACCTCACTATCGTGACTATATACTACTATCAGCAAGAACCTAATCAGCAGGAACCCACTGTTACATAATTCCTAACAATCCTCCCCTAAACTTGAATTTGACTATGTTAACTTCAAGTTTCTAGATAGATCTTTGCCAAACAAGAGGATTGAGGAAAACCAGCAACCAAAAACAGAGGAAGCACCAACAGAACATCTAGAACCACCAGAGACAACAATGAAGTCCAAAATTCCATCAGCAACTCCTAGATTAGCATCATCAGGAACTAGCAGCATCAGTAACCAGAGTAGATTTGATAAGCCTTTACCAAGTAGCTACTCACTCTTGGGCTAGCTGGTTCTTGAGTGGAATCATGACATCACCACGGTGAACCGATTACGATACAACACTTAGAATGTGAATCAATGGTGTATTGGAATACCCTAATGGTTTTGGCAAACCATCACGGCCATCAACGGTTTGACTTGTCTTTACCGAGCCGTTAACTGGGACTAGTCATGGTGTTCCACTGCCTTTACCACAAGCCATGATCTTGTGGGCTAGCCAACTCTTCATCTATGAGGACATGGTGAGTTGAGCACCATACAACTTGTTGAGCAAGTTTTCAACCATCAAAGCGAGGACTTTGACATCTCTTCTTTACGAGCCGTTTGCTCATGGAGTAACCAATGTTTGATGTGTGAGACCCGGTGTACATTGATAACCTCGATTTTTAGTAAATGGCAACTATGTGGATTTGAGAACACTTACTAGAGCCGTACCCCCATAGTAAGTTAACCCTTTGTCACTAAGGACATGGTGAGTTAAAAACCATATGAAACACACCTGTACAACATGATCCTCAAAGATGAAAGTTAGTAAAAGACACTATATACAACCTTTTTTTTTTTTTTTTTTTTTTCTTTTTTAACACCAAAAGGAATAAAGAATACAAATAATATCATACCACCCATCAATTGGAAGAATCAACAGAAGCAGCAATCAGCTTATCCTTTAACCTTTTGATCAGCTGCTCAGCATTAGTCATGTCATTCCCAACTGGAGCAGTAGAAAATACCAACTTATTAGAAAGCATTTGCTCCATCAATCAACTCACAGAGAGTGGATACTCCAAATCAAAGCAAACATATAGAGATACACTCCTCCCATTGTCTCCGCATCACATGAACATGGGATAAAGGATAAAATGTCCACTGATAAACCCGCCATTCATGTTGACCTTCCCAAACTCTAAATCCTTTGCCATCTTGAGATACTGAATCAAACAAAACTTGAAGATCCCCAAGCAAGAACAAACCAGCATCAGGAGCATCATGAGATTCAAAATATGTAGAGACCATACCATACAACCTAAAGAGATCATCTCTATCCAAGAAATTTAGAATCTCTGTCATAAATGTAAAATTCCTAACTGAGCCATCTTGTCTATGAACAGAGTTGAAATATCCTAGACCACCAAGTCCTGTTGGTGTAAGCTCCCATCTATCAAGCCTAGACCAAACCACTACCTCCTCATCCAAATCATTCTCCTCAAAATCTGTGATAAAGGATTGCTCTGAGGCCTGAAGATCAAGTGGCCTAGACTTCCTTCTCTTAGCAATAATCTTCTTTCTACCACCAGGTGTGGAGGAAGGAGAAGATACATTAGAGTCTGGGATATCAATTCCTTCAGCAGAAACATCCTTTGTCTCAGTAGATGGCACAATAGAAGAAACACCTTCAGGGGAAACACCCTGAGAGGTATCAGCAGGTGTCTCAAGATGTGTAGATTGCTCCTTAGCAGGTTCATCAGCAGAAATTCCACCATCTGAAGTATCATTAAACCTCAATCTCTTAACCTCAGGACCTTCCAAAGAGGGCTGATGTCTCTTCATCCTTTGAAAATGATTAATACCATCCCTTTTCAACCTATCTAGAATCTTATTATACTCCCGCACCAACACATCATCAGGAAAAGTCTTCACATAAGCCATACTCCATCCTGTGGAGTAAACTGCAGAGCTCATATTTTTAACAATCTCCCTCATATGTAATCTCTGTTGAGCTTGAGTTGGAGGTTTGTCCCTTTTTGCTTTAGCTTTTCGTTCTGCATCAGCTTTCTTTCTCCTATTTGCCAATTCATTCTGGTCAGCAACAAAGTTGTCTGAGTCAAAAGCACCTCCTAAGATGGATTGAGCAAGAGACGTGTCAGAAGAAGCGCCAGCTACAAATGAATTCCATGTATCATCAGTGAAATTCAAAGTTAGATCATCCAATGCTTTCATTCTCTCAGGTGATAGCTTAGGAGCTGTGTAGGCTGAAAATTCTGCATCAAAGGTTGCCTGAGCTTGTTCAGCTACAACTCTGTCACTCATGGAAATTTCATGTAGCTTGAAGAGTCTTTCCTGTTCAGCCTTATCAACACCAAGATCCACTTCCTCTTGAATCACTTTACCCGTTCCCTTATCATCACGAAGCAGGCATTTGTGCATCCTCAACAGTGACATTAATAGGATCAGAGGGAATAGACTGAGAAGCTTCAGAAGCAAATGTAGACTGATCAGCAGCAACATATGCATTATTAGCAGCAAAGGTAGACTTATTAGCAGGATCTGTAGATTCCGTATCCTCACCTTTGTTCTCAGTAGCAACAACTTCAAAAGGAATATCAACGTGATCAGCAGCACCAGAAGGTTCAAAGGAATCCACCACTCTTGGCTTAAGAGTCATTTGACTTAGATAATTTCTCTTTCTCCTCTGTCTCCTCCGAAACACCTGTACGTTTGGAGCCTTTGGAGGTTGAGTCTCTCCTAGTGACACAGATGCTAGAACATGAAGGGCCTCAAGATCAATATTAACCCTCTCATGTCCCTGTTCCTCCTCATCATCAGACACCACAAATCTACCCCTCCTCCTATCCAACCTCACCTCCAAATCTGTCACCCTCTTCAATAACTTCACCATAGCACCAACCAAAGTGTGCTTAGTCTCATTAAGCTCTTCCCTTGATTCCTTAAGTAGGAGCTCCAATTCATCAACCTTCTTAACATACCTGTGAATCAAACTAGACATATTCATTAGCATATTAGGATCCTCAGCTCCACCAGCAGGATTACCTGTGGTATGTAGAGCTTCATTGGTCCTAGGAGGAGACACATGAAAATCAGCACCAAAAGAGGTGTCTTCCTCAAAAATAAGTCTAGGTGGACTAGGAGGCTGAACAAAAGGATGAGTAGGATTAACCTCAGACTCAACAGGATTTTGTTCCTGTGATGTAGAGGCAATCACTGGCTCCTCAGGAGCAACAAACCTTGGTGAAGGTGGGGCATCATGTTGAGGTGAAGGTGGGGCATCATGTTGAGGTGAAGGTGGAGGTTGTGGGTCATCCGTGTCAATAATCGATGCAGGCATCAAAGCAACATTGACACCAAAGGGCAACATAGTGGGTAGTAAGGGTCTATGTTCTCCAGCATAATTAGTTTTCATTGTAGCAAACAACTTAGCGATTAATTTGGTAATGACCCTCGGAGTTTTGTCAGAGGTTTCAATGCTTAATATCATTTGTAAAAATCTAGGATACATTAGAAATTTATGCTTGGTATCCTTTAAATTCTTAAGCATTTCCTCAAAAATATATCTTGAAAAATTATATTGTCTACCATGGGCCAAACATATTATAGCATTTGCAATTGAACTGGTGAATTGATCCCAACCACCAGATTTGGGACTAAGGCATTGAAGCAGGGTATGGACTAAAAACGTCCACTTAGGGCAAAATTTATTTTTATACCAAATTATTTTTCCATCATAAGGATGCCCTAAGCTTGGTAGACCAGAGATAATTTCATCTCTATTATTCTCAAAGAGACCATCTGCATCATCAAATTGTAACTAAGTCCTAATGAGAGACTTAGTTATCACATACTCTCTTCCATCAATGGTGGCCACTATCTCCTTGGCAGAACCAGTAAGAGATCGCTCATGAGCCGTGGCCCAGAATTATTTGACAAGAGAGTCATAAACAATTGATGGAGAGTGAGTAAGAGCATACCTAATCTTGGAGCGCAAGAGAAAATCAATCATAGAATCATATATGTCACTCCCTTTGGTATGATCCAGAAATGCAGTTTTGTTGTGATCCACTTTGTAATCGAGCGTCGCCATTGATATTGAGTGAGAAGATTGGAGATGAGCAGGATTCAAAGTAAGAGGGAATTATGGAGTGGGTTACTTCTGATTGACTATTTAAATTAGTTTCCCAAAATAGTCGTTTAAATTGACCAATGATTCGGAACAAATCTTTGACCAATTTTGACTTAAAATAAACCCGAAATTAAATCCCCAAATTACATCAAAACCAGCAGCAATGAAAAGTCAACCAGCGGAAACCAAGTAGTCAAACTGTAACATATTGGATTTCACACACACATCAAACCATACACAAAGTAGGCGTATAAGATGTTTTAGAGAGAGAAAGTTAGAGGTTTGGGAACTTTAGTTTCAGAAAGAAAAATCTTATTATGAGCTCTAACTCTCTACCTTGGGAGGTAGAAAGTATTTATAGTCTTACAATAAAACGCCACCTGACGGACTGTGGATCAGGCATACAGTGGGTAAAGACCCGTCCATCCTCCACGGTGTTACTTAACTAAATACTACTTAACATCAAATAACTACGACTACGAGCTTTATAACGATTACATATACTTGAGGTGACCGACACTTTAACTACTGGATTTTCCAAATCCTAACAATCTCCCCCTAAGGGAGGTCACCTCAAACACACATTAACATTACATAGAATACAAACAGATATTTCATCGAGATAGTTCTTGAGTTCTTGTTCATGTTCTTTGTTCTATAGCTCGTAGTCTTTGATTCTTCATTTTTGCATGTTTGGATAATCTGAGTGGAGGTCTTTAACTGATCCACGTGATACTGAGTTTTGAGCCGGCTTTGAGATCATCAGCCACATTAATCTCTGACTCATCCATTGTGGTGTTGGTATTATGTGATGTTTTGACATTTGGACCGACATGCTCACATTCTGGATCATGATATATTCTTTTCAGAGTAGCAGAAGCTTTCGTTGATTCATGATATTTGCAGCAGCGTAGCAGAAGCATGGAGTGAAAATACCAGAGTCATTGATGCACTAATCATGATTTTTTAGATATGACTGTGTTGTGTGAGCATGCGGCTATGGATTGACCGCTTCATTACGATCGGTACGCAAGCGTCGGGGTGTACCGCATAAAGCAGTTAGCAATAAAGCGCACGAAAGTGTCTTTGATCACTTTCGATGAATTGAGGTACCGCCCACGGTTCCCGCTTGATTAGTACAAGTCTTGCACTGTGATCGGTATAGGATTCCTAAGAATCTCTCTTGACGGGGTTTCGCATTTGCTCTAGCGTTCTCAAACGGAACGTCTCAAAGAAGACAACACGGAGTGAGTGAACGGCAATTGAGATTCACCGATTGATGAAAATGATTTGAAAAACAATCGTATTGCTCAATAGAAATTGTTTTTGCAATACAACTAAGGTTTTAATGAAAATCAATTATCAATCATAAACACCTTTTGTTTTGAGAAATAAGTACACGATCGATGTGCTAAAGTAAAGAGTTTTTAAGCACAACGACCGGTTTTTCAAAGGTATCCGTCAATCCATAACTGAACGTGATTGATTCAAAAGAGTGAACCGCTCCATTGTTTCTGTTCAGTTGTCACATGGTTGATCTATTGGATAGATCTCACATGCCACCTACCGAGAACTTGTTTGATGTTGGCTCCAGAAGGCTTTCCATCTTCATTGTGAATATGTATGCATATCACTCAGATGTTCCGGCAATACCACAAGGATAATGCGTAGGACTCATAAGATATAATCTCTCTTTCCACATTGTGCAGAGAGAGTCTTCATTGAAAGTGTCCTAATGAGATTTATTGATGATCTCGAGGCTCTAGATTTAATTGTGCATATTTGGTTAATATGCCGGAGACTAGGGAGAGGGTCTCCTTCTTCAATATCAACAATCTCTAAGAGAAAGTCGATAGATTATGTCGGTTCCTCGTGAGAATGAAACAAGTCCTTTTAAGAGGAACTTGAGTGGTTTGGAAAGTTGAAGTGCGGTAAGCGTCCTTTGGGTCCATGACGTCTTGTCTTCAATACCGATGTTACCTTGGTAACCACCAAGTAGTATATGAATTAAACCCGGTTTCTGCCCTAAGGTTGAATAATTGGAGGGCTATTTGTTTTCACCCTTTTCTCATTCAATTTTTTTTCATTCTTCAACCCCTTCAGTGCTTACCGAGACTTCATTACTAGAACCTTGTTGGGTTTATTCCAAGATTACTAGCTCAGTCTCATTCGCACTCTTCCCATTTCTTACTTTTCTCCTTTTTCATCATACCTAAGGACTCTACACTATCTAGTGGATTGTCCCTGGGTAGATCCCTCCGGTTCTGGCGGATCATGGGACCTCAACCTAACCTTATCATCCTTATAACACCATACATAAAGTAAAATTGGTCGGTCTCTTTGGTATTGTTCATCTGCCATTGGAACCAATTGAAAACCATTTGAAAATCAATCAAGATACTTGTGATATAGAATCAAAGCATTTTGTATCTTAATTGTTTTGATATTTTAGAAATGCTCCCCCTCAACATATGCATAAAAATTTAGAAATTGTTTAGCACATGGAGGCAAGAGATCTTTGAAATCGTTAGATTAAGAGTGAAAGGTGTAATCTTTTGATTAACATTTTCTAAAATGATCATCATCACTTCCCAATCAATTTGAGTTGATAAAATATATTGAGGAAGGATGAGGTTTTCAGAAGTTTGCTCCCCCTCAATATGTGCCTCGAAGTTTTGAAAGAGTTTTTCACATATTAGAGGGAACCTGCACTTAGAAACAATTCAATCACGTTTCAATAATTTGAGGTTTAAAGTATATGCTCCCCTTCAACATGTGCATGGAAAATTTGAAATCGTTTGTCACATGCGGGGAGGAAAACATGCTAAACACTTATGAAACCATTTATCTAATTATCAGTTTAAATCCAATTTAAATCACAAATTCTCCCCGATCACAATTATCAAATCATTTGAGATTTGTGATCTCTGTAGATTTAAATTGATTTTGAAAGCTTTTAAGGAGAATTGTGACTTGATTATGAAAGCGTTTTAAGTGATAAGGATTGGATTTTGAGACTTTAAACTCCATTGATTAAACATGCATAATTATCTTTTGAAAACATAATAATAACCAAGGTCTGGAACCAATTGTGTAACATTTTGTAAAAAGTGCAAATTGTTTGAAAAGAACACTTTTTGATTTAATTGAAAAATCATTCTCCCCCTCAATCAATGACGAAAGTCGTTGATTGATGAATTGAAATTTTGACACTTGATAAGTTCTTTTGATTTTCAAAAATAGAGTCAGAAGTGTTTTCAAAACAATTGAGTTTTCATAAGATTGCAAATATTTTTAGAGGAATCATTAGAAGGAAAAATATTTGAAATTAAACATTTGTCTTGTTAATGACAAACATTTGTTTTAGAATCAGAGCATTAGGTTTGAAACAAGAGATAAAGCATGGCTCTGTTCTTTCTTTGAAAAGCGGGTTACTGCCTGAAATGACAATAAACCATTTTTACTTTCTCCCATTTTTTTTTACATTCGAACAACATCTAAAGACCCGTGTCATTCTTTGAATGACAACACAAAGACCGTAGATATTATCGAATCGAGGTAAAACAAACATGACAAAAAGACAATATTTTTGAGTTTTTTTTCGAGATATTCAGATTTTTATGGATTTTTTGAAAGTTTTATATTTTTCTATTTGCTTTTAGTAGGTTTTATAATTTTGTATTTTGCTTTTTGGATAAATATGTACAAAGTATAGATGAAGAAAGACCTTTACTCCTCGTCTTCCTCCTGAAGACGTTTGAGTGTTTTTGGTTGAAGGCTTTTCAAGCCAAGTCGTGGAAGAATAAACTCAAAACGTTCTCTTGGAAGAGCTTTGGTGAAGATGTACGCTGCTGGTATTCTACGACTTCACAAAATAGAGTTCCACCACATCGTTTTCCACTTGCTCCCAGATGAAATGATGTCGAATGTCGATGTGCTTTGCTCTTGAGTGTTGAACGTTGTTGCATGAGAGAGCAATAGCACTTTTATTATCACAAGATCAGAGGGATTTTGTTGAATTCAAAGCCATAGATAATTGGGATCTCATCCAAAGGATTTGAGCACAACAAGATGACATGGCTATGTATTCAGACCTCGTAGAGGAAATAGAATTACTCATTTGTTTCTTTGAAGACCAGCTCACAAGCTTATCACCCAAAAATCGAGCACCTCTGACGTACTTCGGACGTGTATCTTGACATCTGCCGGATGATCGGCATCTGCATAGGCGTTAGTGACATACCGGTGTCTTTCGGTACCATAGTCCCATATTGATGGTTCCTTGGAGATACCGAAAGACCCGTTAACCGCTTCAAGGTGCTTTTTAGTAGGCTTAGCCTGATATCTAGCACACATGCACACAGCGAACAAGATATGTCTGGTCATAGCCGTGAGATACATCAGGGATCCAATCATACTTCGATATTTCGTTTGATCTACCATGACCCCTGAGTTGTCCTCATCTAGCTTAGTACATTCAATCATGGGAGTGTCAACGGTGTCACATGATACAAATCCAAATTTCTTTAAAATCTCATTTGCATATTTAGATTGATTTATAAAAATGCCTCCAGGACTTTGTGAAATTTGTAATCCCAAGAAAAATGACATTTGTCCCATCATTAACATTTGAAATTTGGAACCCATTTCATTTGAAAAACGATCACATTCATTGGGGTCAGTCGAGGCAAAGATAATATCATCAACATAGATTTGAACGTGAATTAAATGTTTGCCTGACTTCCGGGTGAACAATGTCGGATCAATGCTCCTTTCTTGAATCCAGTAGATAGAAGAAACTTTGATAGCGTATCATACCATGCCCTTGGAGCTTGCTTTAAATCGTAAAGAGCCTTCTTCAAACGATAGACGTGAGTAGGATGCTCTGGATTCACAAAGCCTGGTTGGCCGACGATACCGACTTCTTTAAGATTTCCATTAAGAAATGCCGTCTTTACATCCATTTGATAGACTACCATGTTCTTACTTGCAGCATTTGCCAAGAATATTCTGATAGCTTCGATACGAGCAACAGGAGCAAATGATTCTTCAAAGTCAATACCCTCCTCTTGACGGTATCCTTTTGCGACCAATCGAGCCTTGTTCTTTAAGACATCACCATGCTCATCAAGTTTCACTTTGAAGATCCATTTTAGAGCAATGATCATAGCACAATCTGGAGCAGGTACTAATTCCCATACATCAAGTTGATCAAACTCATGAATTTCTTCTTGCATGGCATTGAACCAGCAGTCTTCATTCATGGCGGTTTTAATGTCTTTTGGTTCGACCTTAGAGAGTATGGAGTTGAAGAAGCACCATAAGGCATCGGTTGCAAGTTGTTTCCGTGTGGATACTGGACGAGAGGGTTTCCAATGATGTTATCTAATGGGTGATCATGTGTCCATTTTCTAAGGTGTTCATGTGGTTGTTGTTGTGGAACCTAAGTAGCAGAGTCGATGTCTCCCCGATGAAGATGGTTCCGAGATGATGATTCAGGAGCAAATATATTTTTAAATGGAGCATCTTCAGAGGGTAGCAAAGGGATTAACTTCATCATTGATACCAGAAACAATTCCATGATGTACATTCGATGATTGATGATTTGTTGATGAGACTGATCGGCAGCGCTTCTTGACTTAATGAGATTGAGACTGAAGAGTTGACTTCATTCATAGGGATAGGAGCAGCCTCTGTTGATGGAATTGACATTTCATCAGCACTTGGTTCATAGTGTTCATCAAACATTGGATCAAACAGTTTCTTTAAATCATCTTCAGATAGAGGTACATATGGAGTTGCTAGAGAGTTTGGTACAAGGAATGAACCAATGGGACTGTTTTGAAGAGCGAGTCCAGAACTGGATTGTCCAGGAGCCATTTGACTGGTCAGCTCATCGAACGTAACGTGAATTGTTTCCATGATATTTCGGGTTCTCTTGTTGTAGATTCGATAACCCTTCTTGTTTGGCGCATAACCAACGAAAACTCCAATATCTGCCTTTGCTCTTAATTTACCTAAGTATTGACCGTCATTCATTGGATAGCACAAAGCACCAAACACACGAAGGTAGGAGAGATCAGGTTTTCATTTATGAACAAGTTCATATGGAGTTTTTCCATGAGAGGTGTGTATAAGGGAACGATTTTGGGTGTAGCAAGCAGTGGCAATGGCTTCACCCCATAGAAACATTGGAACCTTTGAATAAATTAGCATTGTTCTTGCGGCTTCCACAAGAGTTCGATTTCGTCTTTCAACTACACCGTTATCGTTGAGGAGTTTCGTGGAATGCTTCTTTGATGACTGATTCCAACACTTTCATACAACTGAATTAAGTCTTTGTTGACAAACTCTGTGCCATTGTCTGTTCGAACAATTACTTGTATTGTTGAGTCGAACCGAAGCTGTTTGATTAGTTTGATAATGACATCACGGAGTTTCATCCTTTGTCCTCAAAAACTTTACCCAAGTAAATCAAGAGTAGTCATCAACAACTACTAGAATGTATTTCTTCCCATTTATCGTTTACACTCTCATTGGTCTGCACAGATCCATATGAAGGGTATGAAGAAATTCCATTACTGAATTTGTGGGTTTTGGTTTGTGGGCATATTTCGTGCTTTAACCCAATTGGCAAGCTGAACAAAGATGATCTTTTTCATATTTTAATATAGGTAAGCCTCTGACAAGATCCTTTCTAGAAAGGTTATTAATGGTGCCGAAGTTCAAGTGATTGAGACGAATGCATGCCATAACCATGACTTTGTTTTAGAAGCCTTTGACAAAGCAAGCGATTGGGAAGACTTCATCATGTCATCGATAGAGATGGTGTATAGATTAGAACCACGAGTACCTCTTAATAATTCCACACCATCAAGTTCTCTAACGAAGCAAGTATGTTTTCTAAAGGCCACCTCTAGATCGAAATCACAGAATTGACCAACAGAGAACAAATTATGACCAAGACCTTCCACATAATATACCATGGAGATTACACTTTTTCCAACTACATAATCACCATAACCCATAATTGCTCCAAAATGGTCGTTCTCGAATCTAACAGTCCGATGAATTTTCTCACAAGTTCATGAGCGAACCGGTCTCCAGTCATATGCTTGGAACAGCCCTGAGTCCAAGTACCACGTAATCCATTTGAATGATCTCAGTTGAACACAGAAAAGTATGGATAACTGGATAATTGGGATCCCCATGCAAGAATGGGTTCCACTTAGTTAGTGACAGTGATTGGAACACCCACATCGAAATAGAAACATCCATATCAAAGTGTAAGTAGAAGCAATGGAATCATTAGGAATAGATGCATCTGGTGTCCTGATTTGACCTATTCAAAGTATGTTCACTTCTTAAAGGAATAGTTCTACCATAGGCATCCATTTTCTAGTGGGCATAGTCTTAGCAATTGAGGCAAAACTGATTATTCTTATGGCCAAAAGGTATCCATTGATAACCTATCCTTCTAAATGTTCTTCTTGTGGGTTTCCACTGTTTTCTAACTTTCTTTCGTTTTTGCCTTTTAGCCTTCTTTGCATGATTTTTAGCATTAACAATTTTAACTGGGCATTTGACAGCATTAGACAAAGCATTCACACCATAATCATGATTAGCAACAGAATTCACATAGACATCATTACATGGTTTGCAAATAGTATCAATTGAATTAATTACAGACCCTATGGCTAATACTAGAATCAACACGATTCGTTTTATTCAACTCAAACTTAAAGTTCCTAGGTTGGTCTTCTACTCTTTTCCAATGCACATTCTTAGCTTGAAAGGTCCTATCATTCCTTGTATTGCCTTGAGACTTTGACCTGCTCGCTTTAATGTCACTGATTACTCCTGTAGAGGGAATGGGAACATTAGTTGGTTTTGCTACTTTTTTCATTTCCTCGCTTAGATGTGCCGGGATCTAACTACTTGAAGGCCTACTAGAGTTCACATTCATAACATTGGGCATTGAATGAGTTGTATACTTGGCACTAGGCATAGAACAAGGTATCAAGGGATTGACTTGCTCACCTAAGGTTTTAGGGCATATTGTAATTAAGCATTCTAGAAGTTCTTGAGATCGTTTGGCATATAAACATGCATGACCAATTGCATTATCAAGTGGTTTCTTAACTTATCCTTTCTACAATCTCACGGAGACATTCTAGGCTATCCTTAAGGTATGAGAAATATGTTTGAATAGCAAGTTTGTTATTCCTAAGATGAGGAGGAACATATTTCACAGACAAAGCATATTTATTACAGACATGCACCTTTGAAACACCATTCTCCCCATTTGTCATTGGCATTTTCCCTTTTACCTGACTCTTCAGATTCTCAATTTCCTTTTGCAACGAAGTTATTTTTTCATTATTTTTGTTACGAGTGACTTTTATTGACTCAAATAACTCATTGAAATGACGTTTAACCTTTTCATTTTCTTCTAGAAAACTCTCATTTTCCTTTTGTAAAGCATTAACCAAGTTTTGAAGATGAAAATTTTGAGAATTCCGAGAATCTAAAGGAGGAGGCATTTGGGAGCCGTCACACATTGTTCATTTCACCCTTTAATTGAGAATTTGGGCTTTCAACTTTCGATCATGTTACAATGAGCTTGAATCTGTCATCACGTTTGTTTATTTCAAAAACGTGCATCAAACTCGGAACATCTGAGGATATTTTGATGTTTGAGGTTTTAACATTTTCTTTGAGATGTTGATATTTTAGTTGTAACTCAAAATATTCAACTTCTAGTTTAGAAAAATGTTTTACCAGATTATCGTGATCATCCTATTCAATTTTCTCACTTAGTTTAGCGTTTTTTATTTCAAGCTCAATGACACGATCATGGGAGACTTTCAAAGCAAAAGATAATTCATGAAATTGAGAAGCAGTAATAGAACAATTAGTGGCAGTATAGAACACATCTTGAGAAATACAATCAGGAATCAGATTCTCATTTAAGGTATGCAAGTTCTTCCTCTCAATTTCATTATATTTTAATGCTCGCTCATAGTCACTAACCTCAACAATCATTGCATCAAATTCTTTTTCCATTCCTTTAATATCTGAATCTATCCCCTTTTAAGACTCTCAAAATGATCTTTTAGTTGTTTAAAGAAATACATGACCTCAGTTAAATAGCATTCTTTTGTTTGTTCAAAACCCTTTTCCCCTTCAGTTATCCCATTGGGTGTGATCCTTTTCTTACAAGTTTTCTCAAAATCGACAAATAGTTGAAAAATAACATATTGACTGATTAAGGTCTTGCTCTTAGTGGCAAT
Organism: Chrysanthemum makinoi; assembly: GCA_910596185.1. Classification (NCBI taxonomy): domain Eukaryota; kingdom Viridiplantae; phylum Streptophyta; class Magnoliopsida; order Asterales; family Asteraceae; genus Chrysanthemum; species Chrysanthemum makinoi. The sequence goes on along the minus strand of OU343223.1, from coordinate 220,453,766 downwards.
AGTTCTAGGAACTAAATGCATTGGTAAATTTGGAGTATACACAGTCGCTGCAGGCATTTTCCTAAGGGGAGGGTTTGTAACAACAAGATTCTCTGCTTTTTGCTTATCTAAGTCCTTTTCCAAAACACTTGTTTAGGTGTTAACAACGTTTGAGGCTTAAACTTGTTTAAGGAAATCCAGTTTTCCTTCTTGTAATCATGGGGTTTGATCGTTATGTTATTCTTTTTACATTCAGGATCTTCTAGCTTCTTATTCATTTTCTCCCTAGATGCATCATCTAATTTTATGTCTTCCTCAGTGCACTCAACGCAACTAGGTTTCTTTCTGGGTTTAAGAATCTCATTTCCATCATACATCACCTTATTAGCAGCTCTAGCATTTTTAATGACCTCTGGATTTAGTTCCTCTACAAGGGGAATGCTATGCTTATCGCTTAAAACTCTAGGCTTAGTGATCAAGTGAGCAGTCTGAATGGTATTCCCTGTACGCATAACTTATTTTCAAGCTTGTTTTTCAAAGTTTTAGATTGGAGAAATCATTCAAAAGTTTTGATTCCTTAGCATTGAATTCTTGCTTAAGCATTTTAACATTTTCTTGAAGTTCCTGTTTTTGCTTAGCATTTTTAGAAAGCTTTTCTTGTAAGGAGTTTAACTCTTATTTTAAGACTTCTTCTCTAAAGTTACTTTTTCTAATAACTGTACGCATTTGGTCATCCATCTCCGCTCACGCAGTAGTTAACTCAAACTTAGCTCGTTGTTCATAAATAGCAACACGTTCTTTATAGGCATTAAGTTCCGAGATAACAAATCATCGTGGCACATGCAGTGTATTCATAAAAAACATACTCATCATTGACTGCAGAAGATGCATCACTTGGTACAATCTCACTTTCACTTTGTTTCACATATTGATCATATGGGACAACATTGATATTACCCATATTTTCAATATCGACTCAATAGTTTCAGTTGATTGTACTTTGTCATGCATCTTTTGCACATCCGCATCATCATCGATAGTTTTAATACCTCGAAGATGATTTTGTCTTTGGATGGACCAAATTGTTGTGGTGATGAAGAACTTTAGAGGGACCATTGGAGAAATGCTAGCCATGAAAATGGTTTGTGCAGTAGGTTCATCATCAACGTCAGAGTCGTATGCATCACAATCATCGACTTGAAAGGCATTCTGATGATTGTGGCCTATCTCCGAATTGGTCGCTCATCCACATCTGCATCATATGTCTTGGCATTTCCTCAGACAAGAAACAACAACTCTTCTTCATCTAAAGCGCACCATTATCCCCGAGCTTGCACAAGCAACATCTTATCCCAAGTACTCTGATTCGAGGGCGTTTGGCGATGTGCGTTCCTTGCAATATGTCCCTCACCTCCACATTGTAACACTTGATCGGCTTTGCTTGTCCCTGATTTCCATTCCTTCCCCTATTCATATTTGCCACATATCCTCTACCAACTCCACCTCTTCCTTGTTCGTACTGCCTTTCTTGAAGTGGCTGCACCATAACCTTCCCATCTCTGACTAGAGCATGATATTGAAGATTGGATGCAGTTCTGATCTCATTGTTGGTGTGAAGACTATTGGTATGTGGACTGAGAGTCAAGTTTTGTTTAACCAAAAGGGCCAGTTGATTAATGAAATGTCCCACACTGGCGGCAGCATCGCCTTGTTTGAATCTTGGATCGGGAATGAGTTTGTGATTGCCCCACCCATGGGTATAACTTTAGATGCTTTGGTGGTAATTCCAATGTTTGAGTAGAAGGCGCTTGCATCATTTGATGAGCTTGTCTCTACCGGTTGGTTTTGAACCGATCAAGAATCCTTTTTTCAAACATAGCATGTCTCTCATTCTCAAGAAGGAAGGCATAGAGTTGCTCATAGTTTGTATTCTTCAATCCTTTGGTTAGCTTCACAGAGGTGACAAACTTGTGCCATTCGGGATTCATGTTGTTCACAAATTTAGAGTTCACCTGAATGTTTGGCATGGTCATTCTGATGTTCCTCATGTCATTAACAAGCTTGTGGAATCTCACGTAATACTCATAGACACTCTCTTCTGGTTTCATCTTGAAGTGCTCAAATTCATCATAGAGTTGTGATTCTCTGTCTTCCATAGTTAATTGAACCGAAAGAAGCATCTTGAGATTATCCCACACTGCCTTGGCTTCAGTGTTGTGATTGATAAGCTTGTAGATATCTTTTGGAAGACCTTGAAGTATGATGTTAGAAGCCCCGATATCGCATCGAATCATCTTTTTCTCCTTATAATTGAGCTCATCATATGTCTTTGGTCTGTCTATCCCATAGATCATTGTTCCATCTCAGCTGTCATCAATTAAGTCTCTTGTGGTCTCGACCGATAAGGTCCTTCATCAATCGATTTGAGAATGTTGACCCCATTTTCCTTTCCAAGACAGCACAATCTGATTCTTTGAGCCCAAGAGTCGTAGTCGGTTCTGTCAAGCATGGGTGGACGAGTATCGAACCAGCTGCCAACATCCTCGGCAACCATGGAGATGATTGTAGGTACGTTGGTAGACATGTTTAAAGATAACACGGGATTTTATAACTCAAAGATTAAACCGGAAATAGATTCTTTCACGGATTTTACTAAATCAAGAGGAAACCGTGATTTACACACAAAAGTCAACCAAGTCGCTAAGAATCCTTGAACCAAGTCGTTAGGCACCAAGTTGCTAAGTAATTTGAAGACAAGTTGCTAAGTTTCCAAATCGCTATGAATTTTGACAGCAAGTCGCTATACACCAAGTCGCTAAGATGTCAAGTCGCTAAATAGCAACTCGCTAAGGACCAAATCGCTACCACCAAGTCGCTAAGAAACTTAAAGAACAAGTCGCTATGAAAATTGAAAGCAAGTCGCTACCTTACCAAGTCGCTACCGGTAGTGGAGAATCCACTAAGTGTACTGTTTTTCGGCTTGTCTCAAGAGGCAAGTCGCTACGACCAACTCGCTACCAAAACACACTACAACTCGCTACTTTTTACTGAAGCAAGTCGCTACCAAGAAATTCACTCCGAGAGCCAAGTCGCTACCAAGAAAAACTTTAAAAACACACTTTTCAATCCAAACCAAGATCAACCACAGTGATTCAAGCTTACCAAATCAAAACCCAAGCACATACAATGATCCTAACACAAAAGTACACCCAAAATTCAAACTTTAACACAAGAAGTGAACCAAATGATGCAAAAACCACTAAACTTTTTCAAACTCAAAAACCATCTAAAAACCACTAGAAATCCAAGGATATGTAAGTGATGATCTAACCATGGCTCTTGATACCATTTATAACATATTGGATTTCACATACACATCAAACCATACACAAAGTAGGCGTATAAGATGTTTTAGAGAGAGAAAGTTAGAGGTTTGGGAACTTTAGTGAGAGAAAGAAAAATCTTATTATGAGCTCCAACTCTCTACCTTAGGAGGTAGAGAGTATTTATAGTCTTACAATAAAACGCCATCTGACGGCTGTGGATCAGGCATACATTGGGTAAAGACCCGTCCATCCTCCACGGTGTTACTTAACCAAATACTACTTAACATCAAATAATTACGACTACGAGCTTTCTAACGATTACATATACTTGAGGTGACCGACACTTTAACTACTGGATTTTCCAAATCCTAACACAAACGGCAGAAACCAATTAACTTTTGTCCGTAGTAACAATTCAAAGCTATCAGCAGAATCAAACACAATGTCAGCAGAATTGAAAAGAGAATCAAATCAAATCTTTGACCCATAACAGTGCCTTAATTGTTTCCATACATAACTTTTAGCGATACAAATTCCAACCATCAATATTTATCATAACTTTTACTGACCTAAGATTCCAAAAAGCCTATAAAACCAACCCCTTACAGCAGCAACCATACACACAAAACACATAACCCTAAGCACAAAAATCGAACAGATAACCATGAGCAATTCTCCAAACCACCCAATTGAACAATCATCATCTGATAGTGAACCAAACTGGTTGAACTACTTCCCTCCTGGAGCTTCCAATAGTATCACCTACATCTCAAGAGAGCCTCCCAGCAGATCACCATTTTACTATACTACTTCAGAAGAAGAGCTCCCAAACCCTCCTCCACAGAATGAGGTTGAAGTTTCCAGTGCAGACCTCAATGCCATGAATGAGTAAACTAATGATGAGGTGAATGACCCAACCTACAGGCCTCGCAACAAAAGGCCACTTAGTGTTGCTCCTCTAGGCACATGCTTCCACCAGATCTTTAGTTCAAACCCCAACCCTCCACATCCAACCCCACTAAAAGAACTACAGTGATGGGGCTTGCTGCAGCCCCAGTGTGGGAATGGATGGATAGGAAGGGTAGAGAGCATCATATGATGCCTGAGTGGGGAAAGAGGAGGCCAGAGAAGAGGCCTTGAAGAGTGAAGCCATGGTCTGAAGGAGTGTTGGGTCTGAGGGAATGTTGAGTCTTTCTTGTTATGCTCTGTATCTGTACTGATGTCACTGCATCTCTGAATGCAGTTGTTTTTAATGAATAAAAGCTTTTATCTTTTGTCTTTTGTTATCTGTTTCCACTGATTGTGTGTTTGTTACTTGATCTGCAAGATGGTTAGTAGAACACAAAACATACACAAAAATATATACAGATATATACACAAGATATACAAAATATACATAAAAAATACAACATAAAGACCTCCCCTTTAACCAGAATCCTCCCTTTAGGAACAATCCTCCCCTCAAACACAACAATCAGGGGTTGATCATGCCTATATGGGCAACCAAATATTGAAATCTGGGACCATCAAAAGCTTTTTTTAACAAATCAACAACATTTTCATCTGTATGAATTTTAACCACTTGAATAAGGTGTTTTTCATTAGCGTCTCTGATAAAGTGGTGTCTAATTTCTATGTGCTTAGTTCTTTGATGAAAAACAGGATTTTAAACAATGCATATTGTACTTTGGTTGTCTATAAAGATTTTAGTGTTCATAAAATTGAACCCATAATCCAATAATTGGTTTTGAATCCAAAGTACGACCCACAACAACTAGCAGCAGCAACAAATTCAGCTTCAGTAGAAGATGTAGCCACTATGGTCTGCTTCTTGCATTGCCAAGAAATTAATCTCCTTCCCAAGAACTGACAACCCCCAGTAGTAGATTTGCGATCAAAATTAGCACCAGCATAATCACTATCACTATAAGCTTCCAACTCAAAGGGAGATTCTCTAGGATACCAAAGACCCAATTTAGGTTGGCCTTTGAGATACTTGAAAATCTTCTTAACTGCAGTCAAATGGGAAGTTAAAGGTGTGACCTGATACCTAGAACAAGCACTGACTGCAAACCTTATGTCAGGCCTAGAGGCAGTCAAATACATGAGAGAACCAATCATTGATCTGTAGAGATGCACATTAACAGCAGGATCTGGATCATTATTTGACTTGGCCTTAGGAGCTTCATAGGATGTAGTGGCAGTCCTAACAAGTTCCATGTCAAACTTCTTGAGGATGTCATGCACATACTTCTCTTGATGAATGAAAATGCCATCTAATTTCTGCTGTACTTGAAGGCCCAAAAAGAAAGTAAGCTCACCCATGGCACTCATCTCAAACTCAGTTTTCATCAACTCCTCAAATTCCCTGCACCAAGCTTCTTTAGTAGAACCAAAGATGATGTCATCCACATACACTTGTACAAGAATAATATCCCTGGAGCTCTTTTTGATAAAGAGAATCTTATCAATAGCACCTCTCCTGTATCCATGTTTCAGCAGGAATGAAGAGAGCCTAGCATACCAAGCTCTAGGTGCCTGATGAAGTCCATAGAGTGCTTTAACCACTTTGTAGACCATATCTGGATTGTGAGGATCTACAAAGCCCTTTGGCTGAGTGACATACACTTCTTCTTCAATTTCACCATACAAAAATGCACTCTTCACATCCATCTGATAGACCATGAAGCCCATGTAGGAGGAAAATGCCAAGAATAGTCTGATGGCCTCTACTCTTGCAATAGGAGCAAAAACCTCATCATAATCAATACCCTCTTCTTGTCTATGACCCTGAGCAACCAACCTAGCCTTATTTCTAACCACAATTCCCCTTGCATCCCTTTTACATTTTAGAATCCACTTAGTACCAATAGCATTCTTACCAGGAGGCAACTGAACAAGTTCCCACACATTTTGATTCAAAAATTGTTGCATCTCCTCTTGCATTGCAGCTACCCAATCCTCATCTCCTAGTGCCTGTGCAACACTAGTAGGTTCAACTTGAGATAGGAAACAAGCAAAGAGACAATGATGATAGTCTATATGATTGTTCCTATGTTGATCCTGAATGTAGCTGATAAAAGCAGATTCACCAAACTTTGTCTTATTGACCCTGCTTCTAGTTTGCACAGAAGAAGTAGGATCACCAATGATTAGGGATTGAGGATGAACTGTGTTAATTCTCTTAGTGACATTTGGACTAACATCCACTGAAGTGGCCAGATTAGTTAGAGTAGGACCAAAGTCATCATCATAAGAAGAAGAACCAAAAATGCCTGTTCTTGACATGTGATGAATATCATCCAATTCAGAGCTGGAATGTTGTGAATTGGCTAAGTCAGATGGACTTGGAAATCTGGTAGGAGTGTCTTCAAAACCCAAACTGTCAGCAGATGGAGTATTGGAGGTAACAGCAGGAACAGCTTCACTATCAGAGGAAACCGGAACACAAACAACAGCATCTACATCAGTAGCAACTGACCCATTATTAGGAGGATCAGCCACATTACCAGCAGGAACAGGTACACTTCTAGCAGCAACAAAGTTCCTGCGGGCTTCAATAGTAGCCTGCCTTAAGAGTTCCTCTGTATCTTTGGAGAATTCATAACCAAACTTTTTAGCATCATCCTTTGCTGCATGCTCTTGGTATTGAAGCTTCACAAGCTCTTCTGCATATCCTAGATCACTTGAAGTAACATCAGAAGCAGCGGAGTCCTTGGTACCAGAAAAATGGTTAGAAGGAAAGGATGGAACAAGTATAAGTTGTTCATCACACTCTGGATCTGACTCATCATCTGAGGAACCTGTAATGTTAGATGAAGCATATTGTGGTTTTGCAGAAAGGTTAGATTTATAACGAGTATAACCTAAATGGTCAGTTAAATAGTCAAGATCAAAATACCATTCTTGACCTGCTCCCTGAACATTTGGCTTGTCCTCCATAAACCTCAGATTCAGTGTCTCTTCAACCTTCTTTGTGGAGATGTTATAAACCCTGTAAGCTTTACTATGAGCTGAATAGCCTATTAAAAATCCCTCATCAGCTTTTCCATCAAACTTGCCCAAATGATCACTGGTGTTAAGGATGGTGACATGACAACCAAAAGGATTAAGATGGCTAATGGTAGGAATCTTGCCAGACAGAAGATCATAAGGTGTCCTTTTGTGAGGATTAGTTATCAAGACCCTGTTTAAAACATAACAACCAGTGCTAACTGCTTAAGTCCAAAACATGGTAGGTAACTTAGAATCAGCAAGCATAGATCTTGCTGCTTCAATCAGGGTTCTGTTTTTCCTTTCAACAACTCCATTTTGTTGTGGAGTCCTGGCAATACTATAATCCCTTTTTATCCCCTTTGTAGCACAGATCTCTATCAATTTGGCATTCTTGAACTCTGTCCCATTATCACACCTAATTGCTTTGACCTTCTTGTTCAACTGATTCTCAACAAGGGCAATAAAATCTTGAAGAATCTGGAATGTTTCATCTTTAGTCCCCAAAACGAATGCCCAACTATACCTACTATAACCATCAGTAACCACCAAACAATAGTACTTGTGATCAATGCTTCTGATAGATGTAGGACCAAAAAGATCCATATGTAGAAGCTGCAAGGGCTCAGAGATAGTGCTGACAACAGTAATAGACTTATAGGAAGCCTTGTGTTGCTTTCCCTTGTTACAAGCCACACAGTTGTGCTCATTAGTAAAGACCTTGGAAGGCAGTCCATGAACTAACCCAAGTTTAGCTAGCTTGTTTATTATTTTGAAATTCACATGAGCCATCCTCCTATGCCATTTATTAGATTCATCCAAGGATGCTTTTGCCACTAAACAAGCTAAATCACCAGTAGGCTGAACTTCATTGAGATTGAATGTATAAAGATTATGTTTCCTTGGTACCTTCAGAACAACTTGATTGTCATCATGTATCTGGAAATCTTTGGAGAGAACAAGACATTTAGTATCAGTGAACAGCACATAATTTTTCTTGTCATAAATTTAGGACACAAAAAATAGATTGAAATTCCTCAATGCTTCCACATAATACACATTCTCAAAGTCCAGTTGAGCAGTTCTAATAGTTCCCTTTCCTATAATTTTACCATCTCCTCCTCCAAAAGTAACAGTACCTCCTTGAATAGAGACAAAATCATGAAGCCTGTCTCTGTTCCCTATCATGCTCCTAGAACAACCACTATCAACAATACCTAAATCTTTATAGGAAAGAGGATCATCCTACAAGATAAAAGATATACAACAACATAAGTATACATGGAGACCCAAGTCATCACTGACTTGGACCTGCCTTGTGGATCACATTAGAAAAACCTGCAGATTGATGCGATCCACTATTGTTCTTGGAACCCTTCATTAAAGGTGGTCTATTGTGTGTCCAAGAGCAACCTGCTGAGGGCTTAACAGTAGTATCCCACCTTGCCCCCCTCTTATATAAAGGGTCATTATTAACAGGCCTGTATCCATTTTGAAAATAAGTACTAGTGGGTCTGTATAATGGCCTATTAACATTTCTTCTCCAATTAGATGTAAATGACCTGTCAGCAGCAACCTGGTTACCAGCAGCAACTGGTCTACCAGCAGAATTGATTCTGCTGGTCCTCACATGTGTTCCAGAGGGAACAAACGGAGGAATGTTGGTCACATCATACCATACAGTTCTATATCGCTGTTGATTAGTGCAAACATTCATCTGTTTCTCATAAAAATCACAATCTTTGACAAGATGAAAAGCACTTCCACAAACAATACATTATTTCTTCTTAAATTGCTTGGTCAAAACAGGAATAGTCTTATCACAAACAAAATTATTCAAACCACAACCAAAATCAGAATTGTTTTTAACAAAATCAACAGAACAAGAACTGTTTCTAAAAGAAGCCATCTTTGAAGAAGGTTCTTTAACAACAAATCTTGGGGCTTGGTGCACTGGTAAAGGCTTGGGAGAGGCAGACTTTGAAGACTCTTCATTTGAATCACAACTGGCATAGTCTTTAGATTGGGTCTCTGAAGTCCTGGAAGAACAAGAGACAAAAGTATTAGTTTCACTGCCAGTGTCAGATAAGTCATTGGACTTTTGACCATAGGTCATATGTGATTCATCTGAGTCTGAGTCTGGATTGGGTGGTCTAACAATACCATTAATTGAAGAAGGAACATTATGCATTTCACCTTGTTTTAAAAATATAACAGGTTTTCTATATTTTTCTTCTTCTTCATCAGTGACAGGATTAAAAACACTGTAGTCATTGGGGTCATACACCTCATCTGGACTAATATAGTCCTTGAAGCCTAGCCCCATCTTAGTTTTAACAGACATAGAGCTATTCCACAGTTTATCTAAGTTTTTAGCCTGTTCTTGCCACTGATTATGTCTAGCCACCTCTAAATCTAAACTAGCTTGAAGACCCTCTTTTTCAGCAACAACCTTTACATATTCTTTCTTATTAAATTTTAATTTATTTGAGGTGTTATCTAAGTCCCTCTACAAAACATTAATTTTCTCCTCAAGAGCCAATTGATTTTGTTCATACCAGGCCTTTTGTTTTTCTAAAGCTTTAACAGTTTTCTTATAGGCCTGGACTTGAATAAAGTATTCTTTATATTTATCATTAAAATCATCAAGTTCACTTTTAAGAGCATCATATTTAGCATTGCAACCAAATATACAACTTTGTACCTATGAAGTGATGCCCATCATTGCAAACTCTCCGGCAGTGTCAGCAACCAGTCCAACTTGAGGCTTTTCATCCTCACCATCATTCACATGATTATCCCAATCCACCCAGTTCTCAAGTGACAGCAAGGCTGTAGGCTTCACCTCCTCAGCTTCCTTGAGCTTGTATGCATTATACCTTCTTCTGTTACCCCCTTCTTGTTAGGACATTCTATGGCAAAGTGACCAAGTTGGTTGCATTCAAAGCATCTGATCTTATTCCTGTCAAACCTAGCTGATTCCCTTCCTTTGTAGCCAAACTTCCTTCCAGAGCATGTTTCAAACCTTTTGACTTTCACAGCAAGCGTGTCCATCTGCCATTTAAGATCCATCTCCTCCGAATCCCACTGATCTACTTGTTCAAAATCTTCATAAACCAACTGCTGTTGGTCTTCAGATTCAGCAACAAAAGAGTAGAGCACATCTTCCATCACAGAATAAGACTTTGATCTTCTTGCAGAGGAATTGTGTGTTCTGGATGCTGTTGATGAAGAAGTAGGACTCTCAACATAAGGCACCGTTGTGTTAGCACTAGTAGCACTAACAAAAGCTGAGTGTGATGGAGCTGGAGAATAAGAAGAGTGACCCTTGATATCAATTTCAAGAGATCTCAGCTTGTTGTATAAGTCATCAAAGCTTATATAATCAAGACCTCCCTTTGCCTTGAGAGTGAGAGCAACTTGCCTCCAGGAAGAAGGTAAAGCACGAAGGAATTTGAGATTGCATTCCTCATTGTCAGGTTTAGCTTTCATCTGATTAAGCTGGCTGAGGATTTTCTGAAACCTGTCATACCCCTTATGAATCCCCTCTTCTTCAGAGATTGAAAATTCCTGAAAGTTTTGCTTGAGCATAGACTTCCTCATTTTCTTGGACTCATCGTTTCCTCCAAACCTTGCTTTTATTCCTCTCCAGATCTCTCTTGCATCATCCAGATGATAAAAGTCGCTCATGTGCTCATTTGGAAGAGCTTGAAGCAAGGTAGTCCTCACCTTAGTTTCCCTCTGAAGAGCAATCTGTTCAGCACTTGTTGTAGGTGGAAGTATTATCAAATTCCCATCAGGATCTCTTCCAGTAGCCTTCTTACTGTTGCCTTTTAGAACAATGTTCCAGAGATTGACATCCATGTTGGAGATATAATTTTGCATCTTCATGGCCCATATGTCATATTCGTCCTTCTTTAGGTAAGGGAACTTTGCATTGGTATTGGACATGGTGGTGACCACTTGCTGAATAGTGGACAGGGTGTTAGTTGGCTCAGGTTGTTCATCATTGTCTGAATTTTCTGAATGTTTTGATTATGTCATTGTTAGGGTTTTGTTTTGAAGAATAAGACTGTCTTCTAAGAAAGATTCTCACGAGGCTCTGATACCACTTGTTGGGTTTAGTTCCAGATAGATCTTATGAGCCTAGAAAGAGTATAGCTATCCTGTGTAATCACAAGACAACTATGGAGAACCTTTGCAAGAATTGTATTCACGCGGAAAATAAATACAATGCTCAAGAAGACAATAAAAACCAATAACTTGATCCTCTATGGATCTATATTAATTTACTATTATTGTTATTGAAAACGTACATTAAACCCTAGCCGCTAGTTTCTTTTATAGAACAAGAAACCCTAACTTTGCAGCTTGCTAATCACGTAAAAGATATGCACTATCTATTCCTATTTTAACTCATGCATATCGTAACTAATAAACTAATAAAGCGGAAACTACATATCACGAAACAAAATAACTATCAGAGGAAACTGCACAATCCGCAGAAACCTCACTATCAGCAGAAACTATACTACTATCAGCAGGAACCTTATCAGCAGGAACCCACTGTTACATAATTCCTAACACGGAATATCAATGAAGAGCATTATTTACAATCCACCCCCAAATGTACACCCAAACCGCCTTAGCCTACCTTGTATGCACTCACTTTTAGTGCATTATTGTTATCATACTAAACCCTTAGTTCAATTATCTAGTTGCTTGCATAAGTTGCTAAGTCGAGTCATATCCTTTGTACACAGTTTTGGGACGATTGGGACTCATGGGAAAAGTTAAATTTTATAAAATGACGGGAAGGGAATGTTAAATCCAAATTCTCTTTATTTGCGTAATAATGTACTCCAAGTGTTTTGATCTTTTCAATTCGGGTCAAATTAGTGTTAGAGTAATAAAAACTCAAGTGTAGGGATGTGCCTATAAGTCCCTATTATTTTGATGTTATCGTAGAGGATCGTAGAGTAAAAGTGTACAAAAAAAATGAAAACAACATACGGGCTACCATCCTACATCTATCTTTAAATTTATGTTTGTTTCAATTTATCTAGAGTTTAGAGTGTCGAGTCTTGGCTTAGCAATGCCATTCTTCTCATGCTTGTAACATAAAGATTTTTGACTTGCCACCACTAAATCGCGTATCCCACCAAACTCTTTGTTTCCCTACCGTAAGCCTAACATTACAACCCTTTAAAAGACCTCTTGGGTAGTTTTTCCTAGGTGCTTATGCCAAAGCGATGGAGGTTTGATCTAGTCTCAAGCCTATGGTAATCTATGTACTAGGACTGGTTAATGAGTGTTTATCTTCCATTTCCAACTTGATATATTTCATATACACCCGAGAGATGAGAGTATCTAAACACCACTTGTGAGGTGCTAGTATGTAATTTCCGTGCTTGTTATGACTTTTGCGGGGCTTATATGTGTTGTGAATCGTTCTAAACTAATGCTTCATGACCCCTAACTTATAAATTAATTGGCTAAAAGCACATTTGCTTGAGGACAAGCAAATACCAAGTGTAAGGATATTTGATAAGGATTTAAAAGGTACACTTTTGAAGGGTCATTTAAGCCCTTAATTGATCACTTTTGTATCCGTTACTACTTAATTTCGTTCCTTTTCACTTTTTAGGTCTCTTGAAGGAAAATTGCTAGAATGACACTTATTCGGACGAAAAGGCGCGAATATACGAAGAAAATGGCCAAAGTCAAGAATCGAGACACTCAGCCTGGAATTGAAGGGACAACGCCATCAGCTGAAATGCGATGCCGTCGCGACACATCTTGAGACGACTCGAGAAAAATTGCTATTTTACAAGTGACGACATCAGGTTTAAAAGAGTAGGGCGTCGCAACTCAGACGGCCTAGATTTGGATCCAGACGGCGTCAGAGATTGAAGCCGACGGCGTCAAGAGCATAAGGTGACGCCGTCATAGAGTTGACGTGGCCAAGACGAAACCCTAATGGCGGCGACCCGACGGTATCACAATTAAAGAGTGACGCCGTCACATTTTGTAACACTATATATAGAATCCGAATTTTTCAGTTTTTAGAGAGGCAGTTTTGTGGAGTAAAAACCTAAACCGAACCAAGGTTGTCTTGTGAAGTATCTTAGGGTTCCATACCCTATTTTACAACAAGATAAGTGTTTTACTTCATTAATTCAATTATCTCTTCAATTGTTTGTATGTATGCTTGCATGTTCTCCATATCCGGCTAATTTACTTGTGTGTTTGCGTAGATATATGAAACCTAGTTATTGAATATTGATTGGGTATCTCTTATCTTAATTTTGATTGACCTAGTATTGCGATAGGCCATTCGTTGTGTTATTAATGCTTGATTAGTCTTTGTTGAACCTTAGCTTATAGTTACTAGTGGAATTGTAGGCTAAATATCCAAAGATAACCTTAGTGTTAAGTTTATGAATCCTAGAGATTTCGTAATCATTAACCTTAGGTAGCTTCAAAGAGTTAGGGATAAACGCATACCCTATGACCTTAGAAACACAACGCGTTAAGAATAAGGACGTGACAATTCAACCATCAATAGGAGATAACTAGGGAGTAATAACATCTAAGTAAACACATTTTTAATCATCATAAGAGCACACAAAAATAGACATAGACTACACTCACCTTAGTTTAGATAATTAGATAATTAGATAAGTAGAGTAATCGGTAGAAATACCAACCCCCAAATCCAAACCCCGAGATTCGTACATTTCAATTTTCTAAAAAAAACATAAAAAGGATAAAAAATAATCTTCCTCAACCCCAACCTTAGCGTAGTAATTTCTCACTAGCATTCCTATTCCCCTAGAGAACGATATCAATTCCCGAGGCTTACCCTAATACTACACTACAATGATTAGGTTCACTGCCTAGGGTGTTGAAAAACTTGCTCGAAGACAAGTAAGTTCCTTTGACCCCGAATGCACGTTGTACACGTATCAACCGAGCACATACAACCCTTGATATTATATGGTGAGATTAGCCTTATCTGTTTCCAATATTTTACCCCAAATCTACCAAATTATGAGTGTGCCGGTAGCTTGTAAACTTTAGAACTTGGCCTTTGCATCATTTCGAGACCATAGACGAGGTATGTTAAGTTAGCTCGATGTATTTGGACTTTTCAGTTTTAGAAGGCAATATTACAGGATTATCACCCAAATAGCCTACCATTGTGTGTCTATCGATTAGTCTCCTCGACTTCTCGACCCCCATGTGAAACCCTGTTGTTGCACTCAACTTTAGTGCAAGATACCCCTAGATACACCCATCTGAGCCATTCATTTCATTTTGTTAACCCAATATATTGTTTCGATACACCTATACACCTCAGCCTACCCTGTAGTCTTTATTTGTGATTGGGAAGTCATTATTTGCCTAAGTTCAAGGTTCAAGTGGAAAGGTTCGGAAATCACACTTTTGTCGACGACATATTCCTGAAGATCATTGAAGACCCCTCAAATTCTCGATGTCCATCTCAAGTGGGGGGATATTATTGTTTAGTTATTATTGTTATGTTGAAAAAAAATGATTCGAAAAAAAAAGAAAAAGAAATAGTTGTTATGTTATTGTAAAGTGCGATGTTATAAGCACTATGTTATGAGCTGTATAGATTTAGTATCGAGGAGGCCACCTCGGTCACATTCGAAGATTGGAATTGGTAAATTTGCCAACAGTTGGAGAAAAGGTAGTGTGTCCATCACGACGTCCTCTAATGACACATCTACCTAATATTTCATGATCCGGTTTCTTGACTTCAAAGCTTGAACTATGGGCGGACAGTAAGTGGTGATGACTTGGTTATAGATTTAGACTACCTGCTTGTTTTTTATTTTACACCATTTATATATCCCATGTCTTATCCTACCCTTTAGTCATGAAGCGTGTCTAGGTTATGCAGCGAGCAATCTTTGGTGTCTTGGCCATGGATTTGGTCATGTATCATTGATTTTGTCCACTTCGCCATGACATGTTAGTAATGACGAATCACCCTTAACCTTTGTCGTGTCTACCCATATTGCCTTCGAGAATTGTTTAGCCCTTAACTCTAGTGGTGGAGATTTGTGTAACCGCCAAGATTATGATAGAATACATGCTATGACTGTGCGATTGAGTGATCACCCCGAAATTGAAACTTAGAATAGTTGAGAGAATTGAGTGTTTCGTTCCCATTTCGTAAGGTGTTCGGCTTTGTTTTATTCTAGCATAAGGGATTTGTAAACTTATATTTTCCAGATTATGGGAGATATCTTTTTAGGAATCTTTCTAATAAGGTCTACTTGAGGGCAAGTAGAGTTCAAGTGGGGGGGATATTTGATAACATCAAATAGTCCTGAATATTAAGTGTCAATTTCCCCCGATAATGCTTGTAATTTATATCATTTATATGGATTTACGCTTGTTTTCTATTCTTTTCCACTTTCAGGTAAATTACGAGCATTGGAGCTAAAGAGACACGGAATTGGAGATATTATCAAATATTTATCAGAGTATGCTCACTTTGAAGAAGTTACGGCGTAACTCATCTCTCACATTACGCCGTAACTAAAGCGTGACTCAGAAAACCAACTCATTAGAAGATTACGGCGTGACTTCCCCTTAAGACTACAACGTAACTATATTAAATCAAATGAGGTTCCACGCCGCTGATAACTACGCCGGAACTATTTCACCAACTACGGCGTAACCAAGTAATATTGAAGATACGGCGTAACCACTTATAGGTTACTTTGTAAACCGCAGATCTAGTGCAAATTACAAAGGAATTGAAGATTACGGCGTAACTCTTATATTAGTTACGCCGTAACCCAGATCTAGCCTATAAATACCCCATGATTTCCAGCATTTCAGAGCATCCCATTCCACACACCACAACCAAAGAACGTGGGAAGAAGCCAAAGGCAGGTCTAGAGGAGCATACGGAGCTGTCTCCAAGGAAGAAATCACTCCCCTACGATAAGCATTAGCCTTTTATCTTTTCTTTACTTTCGATTCATGTATTTCGTAACTTTGAATATTGAATTGATTTGTATGGTTAATATGAGCGGCTAAGCACCTCTTGGTGCTGGCCTAGTTATGATTCCTTAATTGTTTTGTTTGAGTTTACATTACTTCCGTATAATTATTTATAAGTGTATGCATGCATAGTTTATTGGTAGCTACCCTTGTTCCGATAGTTTTGATTGGAGGTAGAGGCTAGTTGCTTAGGAGATATGACCAACTAACCCTAAGTGAGTAGACTGAGACGGGAAGGGTAAGATATGACCAACTGACGACCCTTTCTACTTGTGCGATTTGACCAACTAATCACCTACCGTTTGGATGAACTTAAGAATTAGGGGGTGAGTGTTTAAGTTGCTAACGCCCGGGCACTCACTATTATAAATCTAGCATTTAGTGGTACTGAATGACTTGGCTTAGGGGACCAGGAACAACTGGACTTATGAAGGGACACCTGACTTCTCCAGTGGTGGCATTGATAAGGTTTTAAAAGGTACCTTTTTGAGAGGTCATTTAAGCCCTTATTTGATCACCTTTGTATCCGTTATTACTTAATATCGTTCCTTTTCACTTTTTAGGTCTCGTGAAGGCAAATTGCTGTAATGGCACTTATTTGGACGAAAAGGCGCAGATATACGAAGAAAATGGCCAAAGTCAAGAATCGAACACTCCAATTTCTGCTGAAAATACAAGGTGACGGCGTCACTGCTTATCTGCGACGCCGTCGGAGGATTTTGTGATGGGACAGAAGCCAAAACTCCTATTTTCAAGTGACGATGTCAAGTTATAAAAGAGTAGGCCGTCGCAACTCAGACGACCTAGATTCAATCCAGACGGCGTCAGAAGCTAAAGAGGACGGCGTCACAAGCATAAGGTGACGCCGTCGCAAGTCTAACGTGGCCAAGACGAAACCCTAATGACGGCGACACGATGACGTCACAAAACATAAGGTGACGCCGTCGCATGTGTAATCTTATATATAGAATCCGAATTTTTCAGTTTTAGTGTGTAGTCTTTTGGAGTAAAAACCTAAACCGAACCAAGGCTGTCTTGTACAGTATTTTAGGGTTCCAAACCCTATCTTACACCAAGATAAGTGTTTTACTTCATTAATTCAATTATGTCTTTGATTATTTGTGTGTATGCTTGCATGTTCTCCATGTCCGGCTAATTTACTTGTGTGTTTGCTTAGGGAATATGCAACTTAATTATTGAATATTGATTGGTTGTCTCTTATCTTAGTTGATTAATGATCTAGCAATGCGATAGGTCATTCGTTGTGTACTTAATGCTTGATTAAATCTTTGTGAACCTTAGAATATAGCTCCTTGAGTAGTTGTAAGCTAAACCATCCAAAGAGTGCCTTAGAGTAAGAGTTTATTATCCCTAGTGGGTTTTGTAGATTAGACCCTTTGGTAAGTTCAAAGAGTTAGGGAACATACGCATACCCTACGACTTTAGACACACAACGCAACTAAGAATAAGGACGTGACAATTCAACCACCAATAGGAGATAATTAAGGAGTAGTAAAACCTAAGTAAACAAATCTTTAAACTATCATACGAGCACACAATAATTAGACATAGACTACATACACCCTAGATTAGATAATTAGATAAGTAGAGTAATCGGTAGCAATACCAACCCCCAAATTCAAACCCCGAGATTCGTACCTTTCAATTTCCTAAAAACATAAAAAGATAAAAAAAAATAATCTTCCTCAACCCCAACCTTAGTGTAGTAACTTCTCACTAGCATTCCTATTCCCTAGAGAACGATATCAATACCCGTGGCTTACCCTAATTACTACAATACAACGATTAGGTTCACTGCCTAGGAAGTTCCTTTGACCCCGAACGACGGGTGTAGCGTTATCAAGTTTTTGGCGCCGCTGCCGGGGAATAGAATAGCTAGCTAGTAGTCCACCTCGTTTAGGTTTCTTTGCTTGATTCCTATCAAGTAACAAAATTTTCTCATTTTTTAGCTTCCTTGTAGTTTATCCCCCTTCTTCGTGACCTTTGTTCGTAAACCCATCACTTTTCATCATGGAAGGTGATAACCACCCACCATTCATCAACCCACCACCAAATGACCCGCCAAGAGCCGTGCTCTTGGCGATTACTCGAGACCAAGCCACCTAGGCAATAGGAATACCATTGAGCTTCCCGACCAAGCCCAAACTACGGCCCTGCGATCCGACACCATCCGGTTGGTGCAAAACGGATGTGCATTCCATGGACCGTTCGAAGATCCAAATCAGCATCTAAGGGGCTTCCTTAAAATAGTCGATTCCATCGACCTTGATGCTACTACTCGGGAGACCACGCACTTGCGTCTCTTCCAATTCTCTCTACGGGACTAAGCTAGTAATTGGCTTGACCGACTTCCCGCGGGATCCATCTCAAGCTGGGATGATCTCACCTCTCGCTTCCTTGCTCAATTTTTCCCATCGAGGAGAACCACTAAGCTTAGGAATGACATCTTGATGTTCCAACAACGTCAAGGTGAATCTCTCTACGAAGCATGGACTCGATTCAAGGACTTACTTCATAAAGTCCCTCATCATGGAATTTTTCTCTGGCTCCAAGTCCAACTCTTCTATGATTATGTCAGTCTCTCCCTCCAAAGAACCATTGATTATGCCGCCGGTGGAAGGCTATGTAACCTCAATGCTGAGGCATGCTGGGAGGTTATTGAGGACCTAGCTCAATATGAAGAGGAAGGTTGGGAAATTCCAGTTGTCCAAGAGAACAGGTCAACTTCCCGAGCACAAACAATTATGAGTATGGAGGCCCAAGTGAAGGCGTTAATGGAAGTAACCACTCATGCCGATAAGCATGTGAATGCGGTCAAGGAATTTTTGCTCCCAAGAAAGTTCGGACAAGATGAATTCGAGGACATAATGTTGACATTTGTCCACAAGAAAGAAAAGGAAATAAAACGCCTCGAAGCTCAAATGCGAAAAACTCATGACACTTTCTTGGGCCTAGCTGACAACTTCATGCTGAAAATCCGTGAAGAAATCGCAAAGAACAATATACCTAAAAAGGTAGAAAAGGTATATGCGATACCGGAAAACGTTGGGATGACACCCATACCCTCTCCAATTCCAGTAAGCAGGATGAAACCCGTCACATTTTGTAACACTATATATAGAATCCGAATTTTTCAGTTTTTAGAGAGGCAGTTTTGTGGAGTAAAAACCTAAACCGAACCAAGGTTGTCTTGTGAAGTATCTTAGGGTTCCATACCCTATTTTACAACAAGATAAGTGTTTTACTTCATTAATTCAATTATCTCTTCAATTGTTTGTATGTATGCTTGCATGTTCTCCATATCCGGCTAATTTACTTGTGTGTTTGCGTAGATATATGAAACCTAGTTATTGAATATTGATTGGGTATCTCTTATCTTAATTTTGATTGACCTAGTATTGCGATAGGCCATTCGTTGTGTTATTAATGCTTGATTAGTCTTTGTTGAACCTTAGCTTATAGTTACTAGTGGAATTGTAGGCTAAATATCCAAAGATAACCTTAGTGTTAAGTTTATGAATCCTAGAGATTTCGTAATCATTAACCTTAGGTAGCTTCAAAGAGTTAGGGATAAACGCATACCCTATGACCTTAGAAACACAACGCGTTAAGAATAAGGACGTGACAATTCAACCATCAATAGGAGATAACTAGGGAGTAATAACATCTAAGTAAACACATTTTTAATCATCATAAGAGCACACAAAAATAGACATAGACTACACTCACCTTAGTTTAGATAATTAGATAATTAGATAAGTAGAGTAATCGGTAGAAATACCAACCCCCAAATCCAAACCCCGAGATTCGTACATTTCAATTTTCTAAAAAAAACATAAAAAGGATAAAAATAATCTTCCTCAACCCCAACCTTAGCGTAGTAATTTCTCACTAGCATTCCTATTCCCCTAGAGAACGATATCAATTCCCGAGGCTTACCCTAATACTACACTACAATGATTAGGTTCACTGCCTAGGGTGTTGAAAAACTTGCTCGAAGACAAGTAAGTTCCTTTGACCCCGAATGCACGTTGTACACGTATCAACCGAGCACATACAACCCTTGATATTATATGGTGAGATTAGCCTTATCTGTTTCCAATATTTTACCCCAAATCTACCAAATTATGAGTGTGACGGTAGCTTGTAAACTTTAGAACTTGGCCTTTGCATCATTTCGAGACCATAGACGAGGTATGTTAAGTTAGCTCGATGTATTTGGACTTTTCAGTTTTAGAAGGCAATATTACAGGATTATCACCCAAATAGCCTACCATTGTGTGTCTATCGATTAGTCTCCTCGACTTCTCGACCCCATGTGAAACCAGTTGTTGCACTCAACTTTAGTGCAAGATACCCCTAGATACACCCATCTGAGCCATTCATTTCATTTTGTTAACCCAATATATTGTTTCGATACACCTATACACCTCAGCCTACCCTGTAGTCTTTATTTGTGATTGGGAAGTCATTATTTGCCTAAGTTCAAGGTTCAAGTGGAAAGGTTCGAAATCACACTTTTGTCGCGACATATTCTTGAAGATCATTGAAGACCCCTCAAATTCTCGATGTCCATCTCAAGTGGGGGGATATTATTGTTTAGTTATTATTGTTATGTTGAAAAAAAATGATTCGAAAAAAAAAGAAAAAGAAATAATTGTTATGTTATTGTAAAGTGCGATGTTATAAGCACTATGTTATGAGCTGTATAGATTTAGTATCGAGGAGGCCACCTCGGTCACATTCGAAGATTGGAATTGGTAAATTTGCCAACAGTTGGAGAAAAGGTAGTGTGTCCATCACGACGTCCTCTAATGACACATCTACCTAATATTTCATGATCCGGTTTCTTGACTTCAAAGCTTGAACTATGGGCGGACAGTAAGTGGTGATGACTTGGTTATAGATTTAGACTACCTGCTTGTTTTTTATTTTACACCATTTATATATCCCATGTCTTATCCTACCCTTTAGTCATGAAGCGTGTCTAGGTTATGCAGCGAGCAATCTTTGGTGTCTTGGCCATGGATTTGGTCATGTATCATTGATTTTGTCCACTTCGCCATGACATGTTAGTAATGACGAGTCACCCCTTAACCTTTGTCGTGTCTACCCATATTGCCTTCGAGAATTGTTTAGCCCTTAACTCTAGTGGTGGAGATTTGTGTAACCGCCAAGATTATGATAGAATACATGCTATGACTGTGCGATTGAGTGATCACCCCGAAATTGAAACTTAGAATAGTTGAGAGAATTGAGTGTTTCGTTCCCATTTCGTAAGGTGTTCGGCTTTGTTTTATTCTAGCATAAGGGATTTGTAAACTTATATTTTCCAGATTATGGGAGATATCTTTTAGGAATCTTTCTAATAAGGTCTACTTGAGGGCAAGTAGAGTTCAAGTGGGGATATTTGATAACATCAAATAGTCCTGAATATTAAGTGTCAATTTCCCCGATAATGCTTGTAATTTATATCATTTATATGGATTTACGCTTGTTTTCTATTCTTTTCCACTTTCAGGTAAATTACGAGCATTGGAGCTAAAGAGACATGGAATTGGAGATATTATCAAATATTTATCAGAGTATGCTCACTTTGAAGAAG
Organism: Chrysanthemum makinoi; assembly: GCA_910596185.1. Lineage (NCBI taxonomy): Eukaryota > Viridiplantae > Streptophyta > Magnoliopsida > Asterales > Asteraceae > Chrysanthemum > Chrysanthemum makinoi. The sequence continues at coordinate 220,431,797 of OU343223.1, read as the reverse complement.
TTACGGCGTAACTCATCTCTCACATTACGCCGTAACTAAACCGTGACTCAGAAAACCAACTCATTAGAAGATTACGGCGTGACTTCCCCTTAAGACTACAACGTAACTATATTAAATCAAATGAGGTTCCACGCCGCTGATAACTACGCCGGAACTATTTCACCAACTACGGCGTAACCACTTATAAGGTTACGCCGTAACCAGCAGATCTAGTGCAAAATACGAAGGAATTGAAGATTACGGCGTAACTCTTATATTAGTTACGCCGTAACCCAGATCTAGCCTATAAATACCCCATGATTTCCAGCATTTCAGAGCATCCCATTCCACACACCACAACCAAAGAACGTGGGAAGAAGCCAAAGGCAGTCTAGAGGAGCATCTTGGAGCTGTCTCCAAGGCAGAAATCACTCCCCTACGATAAGCATTAGCATTTTATCTTTCTTTACTTTCGATTCATGTATTTCGTAACTTTGAATATTGAATTGATTTGTATGGTTAATTATGAGCGCTAAGCACCTCTTGGTCTTGTAGTTATGATTCCTTAATTGTTTTGTTTGAGTTTACATTACTTCCGTATAATTATTTATAAGTGTATGCATGCATAGTTTATTGGTAGCTACCCTTGTTCCGATAGTTTTGATTGGAGGTAGAGGCTAGTTGCTTAGGAGATATGACCAACTAACCCTAAGTGAGTAGACTGAGACGGGAAGGGTAAGATATGACCAACTGACGACCCTTTCTACTTGTGCGATTTGACCAACTAATCACCTACCGTTTGGATGAACTTAAGAATTAGGGGGTGAGTGTTTAAGTTGCTAACGCCCGGGCACTCACTATTATAAATCTAGCATTTAGTGGTACTGAATGACTTGGCTTAGGGACCGAGAACAACTGGACTTATGAAGGGACACCTGACTTCTCCAGTGGTGGCATTGATAAGGTTTTAAAAGGTACCTTTTTGAGGGGTCGTTTAAGCCCTTATTTGATCACTTTTGTATCCGTTATTACTTAATATCGTTCCTTTTCACTTTTTAGGTCTCTTGAAGGTAAATTGCTGTAATGGCACTTATTTGGACGAAAAGGCGCGGATATACGAAGAAAATGGCCAAAGTCAAGAATCGAGACACTCAAATGCGAAAAAACAAGGTGACGGCGTCACTGCTTATCTGCGACGCCGTCGGAGGATTTTGTGATGGGACAGAAGCCAAAACTCCTATTTTCAAGTGACGATGTCAAGTTATAAAAGAGTAGGCCGTCGCAACTCGCATTCGGGCGACCTAGATTCAATCCAGACGGCGTCAGAAGCTAAAGAGGGACGGCGTCCACAAGCATAAGGTGACGCCGTCGCAAGTCTAACGTGGCCAAGACGAAACCCTAATGACGGCGACACGACGGCGTCCAAAACATAAGGTGACGCCGTCGCATGTGTAATCTTATATATAGAATCCGAATTTTTCAGTTTTAGTGTGTAGTCTTTTGGAGTAAAAACCTAAACGGAACCAAGGCTGTCTTGTACAGTATTTTAGGGTTCCAAACCCTATCTTACACCAAGATAAGTGTTTTACTTCATTAATTCAATTATGTCTTTGATTATTTGTGTGTATGCTTGCATGTTCTCCATGTCCGGCTAATTTACTTGTGTGTTTGCTTAGGGAATATGAAACTTAATTATTGAATATTGATTGGTTGTCTCTTATCTTAGTTGATTAATGATCTAGCAATGCGATAGGTCATTCGTTGTGTACTTAATGCTTGATTAAATCTTTGTGAACCTTAGAATATAGCTCCTTGAGTAGTTGTAAGCTAAACCATCCAAAGAGTGCCTTAGAGTAAGAGTTTATTATCCCTAGTGGGTTTTGTAGACGAGACCATTTGGTAAGTTCAAAGAGTTAGGGAACATACGCATACCCTACAACTTTAGACACACAACGCAACTAAGAATAAGGACGTGACAATTCAACCACCAATAGGAGATAATTAAGGAGTAGTAAAACCTAAGTAAACAAATCTTTAAACTATCATACGAGCACACAATAATTAGACATAGACTACATACACCTAGATTAGATAATTAGATAAGTAGAGTAATCGGTAGCAATACCAACCCCCAAATTCAAACCCCGAGATTCGTACCTTTCAATTTCCTAAAAAACATAAAAAAGATAAAAAATAATCTTCCTCAACCCCAACCTTAGTGTAGTAACTTCTTACTAGCATTCCTATTCCCCTAGAGAACGATATTAATACCCGTGGCTTACCCTAATTACTACACTACAACGATTAGGTTCATTGCCTAGGAAGTTCCTTTGACCCCGAACGACGGGTGTAGCGTTATCAAGTTTTTGGCGCCGCTGCCGGGGAATAGAATAGCTAGCTAGTAGTCCACCTCGTTTAGGTTTCTTTGCTTGATTCCTATCAAGTAAAATTTTTCTCATTTTTAGCCTTCTCGTAGTTTATCCCCCTTCTTCGTGACCTTTGTTCGTAAACCCATCACTTTTCATCATGGAAGGTGATAACCACCCACCATTCATCAACCCACCACCAAATGACCCGCCAAGAGCCCGTACTCTTGGCGATTACTCGAGACCAAGCCACCTAGGCAATAGGAATACCATTGAGCTTCCCGACCAAGCCCAAACTACGGCCCTGCGATCCGACACCATCCGGTTGGTGCAAAACGGATGTGCATTCCATGGACTTCGTTCCGAAGATCCAAATCAGCATCTAAGGGGCTTCCTTAAAATAGTCGATTCCATCGACCTTGATGCTACTACTCGGGAGACCACGCGCCTGCGTCTCTTCCAATTCTCTCTACGGGACTAAGCTAGTAATTGGCTTGACCGACTTCCCGCGGGATCCATCTCAAGCTGGGATGATCTCACCTCTCGCTTCCTTGCTCAATTTTTCCCATCGAGGAGAACCACTAAGCTTAGGAATGACATCTTGATGTTCCAACAACGTCAAGGTGAATCTCTCTACGAAGCATGGACTCGATTCAAGGACTTACTTCATAAAGTCCCTCATCATGGAATTTTTCTCTGGCTCCAAGTCCAACTCTTCTATGATTATGTCAGTCTCTCCCTCCAAAGAACCATTGATTATGCCGCCGGTGGAAGGCTATGTAACCTCAATGCTGAGGCATGCTGGGAGGTTATTGAGGACCTAGCTCAATATGAAGAGGAAGGTTGGGAAATTCCAGTTGTCCAAGAGAACAGGTCAACTTCCCGAGCACAAACAATTATGAGTATGGAGGCCCAAGTGAAGGCATTAATGGAAGTAACCACTCATGCCGATAAGCATGTGAATGCGGTCAAGGAATTTTTGCTCCCAAGAAAGTTCGGACAAGATGAATTCGAGGACATAATGTTGACATTTGTCCACAAGAAAGAAAAGGAAATAAAACGCCTCGAAGCTCAAATGCGAAAAACTCATGACACTTTCTTGGGCCTAGCTGACAACTTCATGCTGGAAATCCGTGAAGAAATCGCAAAGAACAATATACCTAAAAAGGTAGAAAAGGTATATGCGATACCGGAAAACGTTGGGATGACACCCATACCCTCTCCAATTCCAGTAAGCAGGACGAAACCCCCCAAGGAATCACATGCTTGTTGTCATAACCTCTCTCTTAGTCCTAGGGAAGTTCCTAATTTTGATGAACCGGAGCCTCAACCAAAAACCTTACCCAATTTTCTGTCTTTAGATGTGAATCTTGGAATTGAATTAGGCCCCAATCCACCCATCAAAATAGATAGTCTGGGTAGTTGCTTGATAAAGGTGGTAGACTCTAGGCCATGTAGAGTGAAAGCTAATATAGGAGTAACCCATGACCTTACACACTTATATCACCCATTCATGGTTGATAACAAGAAACATTATGGGTTTAAACCGGGTTTATTAGGTCAAGATGGATCCTTTACTAAGAATAATTTGAAGTTGATTGAAGATGATCCATTTTTAGGAAAAAGATTTGATTCACCCGCTACACCAATAGAATTAGATAAGGTTATAATGAATGGAGCACACTCCTTTGAGCATATAAATCACCCATCACCCTCTCCTCCCGTAGCAAATTTCCACCCTAAGGGTGTGTATTGCTACTATCACCCGCGCTTAAACTTAAGTGTAGGGAAAACCTCCCCTTTATCCGTTAAATAAGGGTAGAGTCAAGCTCATGACTCGAACAAAAACAAGCGCTTCTTAGGATGCAACCCATGTGTATTTGTTTTTCATTTTCATTTGTGTGTCATATATCTTTTATTAATTGTTTATTCTCATGTTTGAATTTGTAAAAATGCTTTATTTTGTCTTTAACCTCGTCTTAATTACATATAAAGGTATTTTACATAAGGGATAAGTGTAGGGAGGATTACACACGTTTTCAAAAGAAACGTGAACATGAGAATTACAATTATTTAAAAGATATACATGTGTGTTTGTTCGAGTCAAATGCTTGTATCGAGTCATAATGGATGTTTTACAGAAATTTTTCCAGATTCTAAAGATGTAAATTTTCCAGAATTTTTTCCAGAAAATCGCAGACTAGTTTTTTTCAGGATAACCTGACGGCCTCAGGATTGCAACCTGACGGCGTCAGGATTGCAACCTGACGGTGTCAGGAAGGAGTAAAAACATCAGATTACTTTTTCTCGTTTTCTGAGCTACTTATAAATTTTTGGAATTTTCCAGGTCTTAATTTTCCAGAAATTCTGTAAACATCCATTCCACAAGCATTATATCCTAGTTTAAATCGAGGCTTATATATATTATTACCGCCGATTTCACGCGAAGGTTTCGTTTGTTTTCTTCAAGTGTGCAGGTTTAATTTATCAAGAAGAAGTTACATAAGATTGGAAGGAGCTTTTCACGCATAAATTCTTCTTGGAAAGGATTTAACCACTACTTCACACACGGATCCTACCGAGCTAATCAGGGGAGTACTAGTTTCTTTCATTTTTAATTACCTTCCATTATCATAACTTTGATACTTTCGGGGAACATTGGGGACAATGTTCAGTTTAAGTGTAGGGAGGGAAAATAAAACGGGAACTTTGAAACTATGCTTATCCTTGATTATTTGCTTTGTCCAATTGTAATTGTGTAATAAACCATGAGAAAATGTCGGTTAGGGTAATTTTGGCACCAAATTTTTAATTTTTCATGACATATAAGAGTGGGCCATTAGTCTTAACAAAAGCGTCTCATGGATAGGAAGTTATATGACTAGCACAAAAACCCTTTACCACCTAAATTCCACCCAAAATGTAAGGATCGCCCTTAGATTAGTAGGAATTAAAAGCATTCATCTTTAATGCTTAGAGTGTGAACTGGTAGTATATTAGATTCTAGAACTTGTTTTGTGATGCATTCCGAGATCGCTAGTAAGACTACACTTGTGTAGTTAGGAATAACTAAATGATAAGAGGCATTAGGATAACCCTTGTTTGATACCCGTAATATAATTACTTCTTCCACATCGGTTGAGTAATTCCCGCACACCTTTTGCGTTGTACTCATCTTTAGTACACGATACCCCTAGTTAACCCCTCAGAGCCTATCCTTTTCGCGGTTCTCGTGATGTTTCGGTTTTTCCGAAATATCAATGAAGAGCATTGTTTACACCCCACCCCCAAATATACACCCAAATTGCCTTAGCCTACCCTTTATGCACTCACTTTTAGTGCATTATTGTTATCACCCTAAACCCTTAGTTCAATTATCTGGTTGCTTGCATGAATTGCTAAGTCGAGTCATATCCTTTGTATACAGTTTTGGGACGATTGGGATTCATGGGAAAAGTTAAAGTTTATGAAATGACGGGAAAGGAACGTTAAATTCAAATTCCCTTTGTTTGCGTAATAATGTACCCCAAGTGTTTTGATCTTTTCAATTCGGGTCAAATTAGTGTTAGAGTAATAAAAACTCAAGTGTAGGGATGTGCCTATAAATCCCTATCATTTTGATGTCACCGTAGAGGATGGTAGAGTAAAAGTGTATGAAAAAAAATAGAAAAAGAAAAAAAGAAAAAAAATAGAGTGTAAAAAAAAATTATACGGGCTACCATCCTACATCTATCATATAAATTTATGTTTGTTTGTTTCAGTTAGCTAAAGTCTAGAGTGTCGAGTCTTGGCTTAGCAACGCCATTCTTCGTATGCATTTAACATAGAGATTTTTGACTTGCCACCACTAAATAGCTTATCCCACCAAACCCTTTGTTTCCCTACCGTAAGCCTAACGTTACAACCCTTTAAAGACCTCTTTGATAGTCTTTTCTAGGTGCTTACGCCAAAGCGATGGAGGTTTGATCTATTTTCAAGCCTATGGTAATCTATGTACTAGGACCGGTTAATGAGTGTTTATCTTCCATTTCCAACTTGTTGTATTTCATATACACCCGAGAGAGATGTGAGTATCCAAACACCCCATGTGAGGTGCTAGTATGTAATTTTCGTGCTTGTTATGACTTTTGCGGGGCTTATATGTGTTGTGGACTGTTTTAAACCAATGTTTCATGACCCCTAACTTATAAATTAATTGGCTAAAAGCACATTTGCTTGAGGACAAGCAAATACCAAGTGTAGGGATATTTGATAAGGTTTTAAAAGGTACCTTTTTGAGGGGTCATTTAAGCCCTTATTTGATCACTTTTGTATATGTTATTACTTAATATCGGTCCTTTTCACTTTTTAGGTCTCGTGAAGGCAAATTGCTGTAATGGCACTTATTTGGACGAAAAGGCACGGATATACGAAGAAAATGGCCAAAGTCAAGAATCGAGACACTCCAGCTGCTGAAAATACAAGGTGACGGCGTCACTGCTTATCTGCGACGCCGTCGGAGGATTTTGTGACGGGACAGAAGCCAAAAATCCTATTTTCAAGTGACGACGTCAAGTTATAAAAGAGTAGGCCGTCGCAACTCAGACGGCCTAGATTCAATCCAGACGGCGTCAGAAGCTAAAGAGGACGGCGTCACAAGCATAAGGTGACGCCGTCGCAAGTCTAACGTAGCCAAGACGAAACCCTAATGACGGCGACACGACGGCGTCACAAAACATAAGGTGACGCCGTCGCATGTGTAATCTTATATATAGAATCCGAATTTTTCAGTTTTAGTGTGTAGTCTTTTGGAGTAAAATCCTAAACCGAACCAAGGCTGTCTTGTACAGTATTTTAGGGTTCCAAACCCTATCTTACACCAAGATAAGTGTTTTACTTCATTAATTCAATTATGTCTTTGATTATTTGTGTGTATGCTTGCATGTTCTCCATGTCCGGCTAATTTACTTGTGTGTTTGCTTAGGGAATATGAAACTTAATTATTGAATATTGATTGGTTGTCTCTTATCTTAGTTGATTAATGATCTAGCAATGCGATAGGTCATTCGTTGTGTACTTAATGCTTGATTAAATCTTTGTGAACCTTAGAATATATCTCCTTGAGTAGTTGTAAGCTAAACCATCCAAAGAGTGCCTTAGAGTAAGAGTTTATTATCCCTAGTGGGTTTTGTAGATGAGACCCTTTGGTAATTTCAAAGAGTTAGGGAACATACGCATACCCTACGACTTTAGACACACAACGCAACTAAAAATAAGGACGTGACAATTCAACCACCAATAGGAGATAATTAAGGAGTAGTAAAACCTAAGTAAACACATCTTTAAACTATCATACGAGCACACAATAATTAGACATAGACTACATACACCCTAGATTAGATAATTAGATAAGTAGAGTAATCGGTAGCAATACCAACCCCCAAATCCAAACCCCGAGATTCGTACCTTTCGATTTCCTAAAAAACATAAAAAAGATAAAAAATAATCTTCCTCAACCCCAACCTTAGCGTAGTAACTTCTTACTAGCATTCCTATTCCCCTAGAGAACGATATTAATACCCGTGGCTTACCCTAATTACTACACTACAACGATTAGGTTCACTGCCTAGGGTGTTGAAAAACTTGCTCGACGAAAAGGAAGTTCCTTTGACCCCGAACGACGCGTGTAGCGTTATCAGGCATCTTTGCTGATAGGTTAGGGCGAATTGACCAAATGCTGTCCTCTCGAATTTGACCCCACCTGAAGTAATTGGAAGTAGATGTAGACATTACTAGCTAGGAGGAATAACTAGGTTAGAACCACTCTCCTCTATTGATTAAACCTTTTCCTTTTATCTGCTTTAGTAGTTAATTAATTAATTCCTTATCAAAATCTTATTAAAAAATGTGACACCTAGACTTAGTTATAATCCAACACACATAGCTCTTGGGATGACCTTGGTTTTACCGAATACTACACTACACACGACCGGGTACACTGCCCGTTAGTGCATTAGGGTAGACCATAGGTATAACGAGACTATATAAATATTAAAACCTGGTCAGTAAAACCTGCATCACTCTTTCGTCCATCAAATTCCAAAGAGAATAACGCTTGTATTCGTAAAGAAACGAAGTGTTGTAGAATAGGCATCGCAAAGAAATGTTGTGTGTATATCTGGATGGTGTATAAGTCTGTGAAGTGTTGTGTGTATATCCAGACGGTGTATAAGTCCATGAAGTGTTGCGTGTAGATCCGGACGGTGTGTAAGTCAGTGAATTATTGTGTGTAGTGTTGTGTAGATTCGTTCTAGATAAAATTAGAGCTCGACACTTAGCTTAGTGTCGGAAATGGTGTAAGTAAAGTTGTGTGGTTTAATCCACCTGAAGGGAGCTTGTTGATTAGTGAAGTAACTCCCGTGTTGGGTACTCGGGGAGTGTAGTAGGGCAAAGAGGACCTTCATGATTGAACCACTATAACTCATCATGTCAGGTTTGCACTTTATTTTACCCTTTTCTTTACGTTTATATTAACCTTTATTGCTTATTATTATGTTTGTGTAATGGGTTGTTTATATTGTGTTGTCAATATGTGTGTCTTGGTTTGGTAAACATATTTGGAATAATGTTTATGGCATAATCTATGATATGTATAGTTGTTACAACCATCAAAACCACTATTCATATTTAGCCACACTTGATCAGAAATTTGATACAAAAGATTTTAGATTTTAAACAGAAATGTATTCACCCCACCCCCACCCTCTACGTGTCTACAATATGTTTCTAGAGGCATTGGCGCGCTTCTGGACACTAACCTTTTCTTGTATAATTACTTGATTATCATGACATTCGCAAGTTGAAGCTATTAGAAAATGCTCAAGTCATAATAAATAATTATATGAATAGACACATGTGAGCCTATGGGGTCACACACTTATACACTAAGGTACCATTTAATATAACGTGTCAATTGTATTTACATTATATAATAACACATAAATTTGGTTCAATAAAGGGAACAGAGGACCAGTGGGATGTGACCATTCTATGGACCAATGCATGTTACTAACACACACTTGGTCCAATAGAACACTACCAAACTATGGACCAATGCATGTTATTAATAACACACCTGGTCCAATAGAATACCACTTATACATGAAACCAATGCATATTAGCAAGCAATAAACCTGTCCCTCCTCTCCTCTTTTATATACCCCACGACACCAACACACATTGTGTGTGTGTATGTGTCTTTTTTTATAGCTAGTTTTTCTCTCTAGCTTTAGTGTAAGAACAAGTTATATTATGTTAAAAAGACTATCATCTATTTGGTACTAAGAAAGTGTAGTGTGTTTCTACATAGAGGAGATCAACCTTATTGATCTCTTGGGTTTCTAGTATTGATCGGGGTGTGGTGATAATCTCCATTCGATCCTACCGAATCATGCTACAAAGGTAAGCAGTTATTTTTTATTCTTACAATTCATTATAGGTTTCCAGGGATCCGTATGGGTGATTTATTTCTGCTTCCATTTATATTTATTTATGTGTTATTTATCTATAAAATCACCCTTATCTTGTCTCTTGTTCAATGCAGTAGGTATGGATGTAGTTCGAAGAGTATTGTTGGTAGGACGTTTGTAAAAGGATTTTTGGATTTGTTTACCAAGTAAGGCCATGTTCTGGAGAATAGCATTCAATTCAATAGTTTCTAAATCAGGTTTAGCTACTTCAACTTCTTGTGTGTGTGATAGTGGTGTGTACTTGATGTTGTTATTGGTACTGTAGGTGAGAGATTTATGTGTTGGTTTTGGTTGGAATGGTGAAATAAGTGAAAGAGGATTCTGGTTGTTAAATTGTTTGTTAAACTGGAACTAGAGTCTCTTTCTTCTTCATCTCTCCTTTGATGTCGTTGACTTTCACTTGGTTATGCTTCAAAAGATCAAACAGATTATTAATATCCTTCTTGGTGAGATCGTGATTTTGTCTGATTGCAATAGTGACACGTCTCAATTTTGGTTGTAGGTTGGTCAGAAACATTTTGTTATGCTCAATGTTGTTTCTTTCTAGGTTGTGACGAATCATTTCATTGAAATGAATGTATCAATCTTTCAGGGTTTCATCAGGTAGTTGCTTGAAAGATTGGTAGTTTCACAAGGCTAGTGTTTCTCGTGTTTGAATTCCCGCATTAGCTCCTTGTATAATCTCTCCAAAGCCTTCCACAAATCATAAGTTGTAAGATTATTGTCTATAGGATTGTAAATCTTGTTACTCAACCCAAGCAGTTAGATTCTTTGCATGAATATCTGCGTCTTACTTAGCTAATTCTTTTGTGCTTAAATCTTCTTCTTTTTGTGTTGGGTTCAGTAAATACCCAAACCCCTTAATCTAGGATTTGAATAGAAAATAGCCAAAGTTTCTAGTCCGTTAAATACTAACAGGTCACTGAGTGCATAGTCTCTCAGTGAGCCATCTTTAGGATACTCAGTACGAGGCAACAAGATAGTCTCTCCACTCAGCAAGGCGGAACTTAAAGGGTGAAGACTGAATCAAGAAGAAGATGATGGATTCAGTGAGTGATGACAATAACTCACTGAATCCCTAAGACTCCTCCCCAACTACTTACATTGAAGACAAACTGAAGTAGAAGACTGAAGGATGTAAAGACTAAAGAATGAGTGGGACAAGGCGGGATAAGTTTGAATCAGATAAGACGAAGTACTTATCAACCAAAGTCAACTTTCCCTGAATGGAAAAAGATCAGGCTCAGTGTCATCACTGACCTTAGGAAAGTAGTCTTGTCTCTTACCTAGAATAGCCTTTGTAAACAGAGACAAAATGCATCAGTATTTTGTCTTCTGTAAGATGTCAGTTTGTCACTTAGGAAAGAGTTAAATCTCATACATGTATAAATATCATAAGAGATGGAGTGAAAAGGTTAAACTTGTGAATTGTAAAAACACACATACACGCAAGCCACCTTTTCACTCCTCCAAATACAACTTAATCCCTGAGATAGCTCAGTGGGTTCTAAGAGTTGTGCTCAGACTTAGCCTGAGCTTAGAGAGGAGTCACCAAACTTTGTCATTTCAATCCCAAGTATTGTTCCGCAGGTACTTGGGTAACGTATTCTTTTTGATTGATTTCTAATAAAGAATATGATGTTGAAAATTACTTTGTGTGTTTTATTTATGTTGATTTCAGTAATTGTTCACTATTAACTTCTTTTATATTCTTAAACTGTTTTTAGCGATAGTGAACGGGGAACAACAAGTGGTATCAGAGCAAGGCTAATTATAAAACTTTTTTTTAGGCCCTTTTAAAAGTTTTTAAATTAGGATCCTAAATGGCTGAAATTGATGTACCCCAACTAGTCAACAAAAAGGTGGAGCTTATTCAGCTGTTGCCCCTAGACTTGAAGTTGGCAAATTCAACAAATGGAAAAAGCGAATGATTTGCTATTTGATTGGGATGAAACCTTATTATATCAAGTGTATAAATGAAGGTCCATTTGTCCCAAAGACTGCTGAAGGTTTGCCTAAACCTGAAGCTCAGTGGACTCAGGATGAAAGGAGAGTGGTCAACCAGGACCAAAGACTCAAAAGTATCATCATATCATGTCTTCCTGATGATATTATGGAGTCGGTTATAAGCTGTAGTACAGCTAAACAAACCTGGGATGACCTGGTCCACAGTCATGAAGGTCCATCTGATACCAAGGAAAACAGGATAATGGACCTGAAACTTGAGTATAACACCTTCAGGGCTAAGGACTCAGAAACTCTATCTCAAACTTACACCCGGTACAAAACTCTTTTAAATGAACTTTCAAATGATGGTGTTAAGTTATCCAAACATGAAATCAATGTTGGTTTTGTTAACAGTCTCCCTGAGAAGTGGTTGAATTTCTCTCAGGGACTTAGGAATGCTAATCTTATCCAGAATCTTGAGCTTCCTAAAATTTATGGGAAATTTTTCTATGAGGAAAACCTCATCAACAGACGATACCCTGACTTAAAGAAGTCTCAGGAATTCAAGAAGTCCCTGACCACCACCTCATCACCAATATCAACTGCTTTCTTTTCTAACAATGTAGTTCAAGATTTCCAAGAAATCTCAGATGATGAGCCTGATGAGAGATCAAGTGAGGAGTACCTAAATGACCTGAACGCTGAATTTCAGGAAAGGGCACTCCTTGCTAACTCTCGAAGGTTTATAAAAAGAAACAAAGGTTTTTCAACTGCTAAAGCAACTGAAGACACTGAATGCTTTAAGTGTCATAAAAGAGGCCATTTTGCAAAAGACTGTTTTTCAAAAACAATTTCTGAACCCTCTTACAAACCATCAGGGTCTAATCAGTCTTCAGGCTTTAGCAAATTTCAACCAAAGATTTATCAGTCTCATCAAAATTTTCAAAACAAATCTGATCAAAACAAAACTGTGGATTTTGAAGCTAAATACAAGAAAGCAAAAGCTAAGCTTGCATTGCTTGAGGCCAGTCCCTCAGAAACAACAAAAAGTGTTCAATCTGTGCAGGGTAAAAACAAGGGCCTCGTTGCTGAAACCTTCGACTGGGATGAAGAGCCAGTCTCATCTGATGATGAAATGGTGCAAGTCAGTGCACTGATGGCCCTCTCAGAAGAGGACAAGCTAGCTGTTGGAAAGAATCATGCCAGGAATGGAGAATGGGTCAATATCACAATGAAGAAGGTAAATATCTTACTTTCTATGGATGATGACTCTGGTTGGCAGTCTTACATGAATTATCTTAATGTTGACCTTAAGTTCGTAGAAGAACAAAGACTGAATCTTTTTTCAAAATACAACAAGCTAAGTTTTGAATTGAAAAAGTGTAGGGATGAACTGCTTCTTTTAAAATAGGCTAAGCTTGAGGCTGTCACTTTGCAAATTCAAAACACTGAATTAGTTAAAAGAAATCAGGCTCTTCAAGACGAACTCAAAAAGGTTCAAGATATCCTTAATAGTTGGACTGCTAAGAATCCCAAGGTCTTTGATGCTGTGGGAGCCCCCAGCAGCAAGAAGAGAGTCTTAGGTGAAGATCATCTTCCTGACTCTCTCAACAAAGACCAGGGTCCTAAACCATTTGTGTCTGGTGGCATGATTACCAATATGTTGACTATTCCCAAACCCAGTGATTGGATTGAACGGGTTAATCCTGAGAGTAAGCTTCCAAATTTCGATTCTGGAAGGATTCTTGAGCCTGAGAGTCAAGCTCTTAAGAGCATGCTAGGACTCCCTGATGTGCCCAGTGGTACTGAACACATCTCTGAGTCTGAAGCAGAATCTCAAACACCGCTTCCACCACTGAAACCTCTTCAGGGTGCTGCTCCAAGCTCTGAGCTTACTCCTCTACAATTCAATCCTCACTCACCAAAAGAAAGGTCTGGACTTGGTAGAACCATCCTGAAAAGACCAACATAACCAATTCAACAAGAGTCTACTCCTACTGAGACTTCAACATCCTCTGTCCCCACTGAAGCTGACCAAATTCAGCAATTGGCTGAGCTTGTGAGGAAGCTGACTGAAAAGATGGAATCCATCGAAAAAGCTCCTGATTCAATCAAGGAAACTAAGTCAGCCTCATCTAGCTCATCAAAGTCAAAATCCACCAACAAACCCAAGCAGAAGTGTGAGCTGTGTCATTACACCAGTCATACCACTGACAACTGCTATAGAATCCTTTTTTGCATGATCTGCAAAAAGGATGATCACAGAACTGCAGACCACCTACAATATGTAAGTTATGTCAGTCAAGCAAACTATACCAAAGTTGGTCATCAGTATGCTTCATCTTCCAAAACGGCTCCCAAGAATAGAGCAAAACCCTTTCCTCTATGCCCTCACAGTGGGTTTAATGATCATCATCAGGATGATTGTCTCATGAACACATGCTGTGATATATGCGTTAATCCAGCTCATGAGACATCCCAACATGACAGTGTAATTCATGCAAGGAGAGGTACAAAACAACCCAGAGTCACTGAGTCATCCTCAGTCTCCAAATGCAAAACCTGTGGTAGCACAATGCACTCAACCACTGACCATGAGTCAATTGCCAAATTCAAACAGACCTTGAGACCAAAGCCCACTGGAGTGTGGGTCACTAAGAGAAACTAATTCAGTTTACTACTTGTGCAGAGACACACCAGGGAACCTATTTGGCATCTAGACAGTGGATGCTTAAGAAGCATGACGGATGTGAAGGAGTATCTGCATAAGTATGTAGAGGAACCAGGACCCAAGGTAGTATTTGGTGATAACTCATCATGTCCCACTGAAGGTTATGGTTCAGTAAACTGCAATGGAATAGTTTTCTCTAGAATAGCTTATGTCAATGGTCTAAAATACAATCTCATCAGTGTCAGTCAACTATGTGATGCTAAGTACAATGTGCAATTCAATGACAAACAAGGTACCATCTTCAATGCCAACAAGGAAGTTTTGTTGATAGCTCCTAGGAGAGATGATGTTTATGTGTTAGACATGTCAACACTCTCCCAAGATGGAACTTGCCTCTTTGCTAAAGCTACTGAAACTATCAATTGGCTGTGGCATAAGAGACTCTCACACTTAAAATTCAAAAACCTCAACAACTTGGCAAAAAAAACAAGGTCCTTGGCTTACCATCACTGGTTTTTGCAAAAGAAAAACCATGCTCTGCCTGTGAAAAAGGTAAACACCACCGAGCATCATTCAAAACCAAACAAAATTTCTCTTTCAAAAGCTGCCTTCACCTCCTGCACATGGATCTCTTTGGACCTGTCAGTCCCAGATCAATCCAACATGAGAAGTATACACTTGTCATTGTTGATGAGTTCTCAAGATACACTTGGGTACACTTTCTTTCCAAAAAGAGTCAGGCAGCTGATACAATAATGTCATTCATCAGGAAGATTGAAAACCAGAATGACATTACTGTTAAAAAAATCAGAACTGACAATGGTACTGAGTTCAGAAATCAAGAGCTTGAGAGTTTCTGCGATGAAAAAGGAATTTCTCAAAATTTCTCATCTCCTTATACCCCTGAACAAAATGGGGCCGCTGAAAGGAAAAAGTACCTCAGGGTCCTGTAAATTTCTTGGAGGAAAACTAGTTTGTTGGAGTGCTAAAAAGCAACAATCAGTGGCTATGTATTCAGCTGAAGCTGAATATGTGGCTGTTGCAGGATGCTGTGCCAATGTTTTATGGATGAAAAGTCAACTCAGTGACTATGACATCCTTACAAAATGGTACCCATCTTCTGTGACAACACCAGTGCAATTGCAATCTCCAACAACCCCGTCCTTCATCAAAGAACCAAACACATTGATATCAGATATCACTTCATCAGGGACCACATTATGAAAGGAGACATAGAACTCCATTTCATCCCTACTGAATATCAACTGGCTGATATCTTCACCAAACCCTTGGATGAACCTACCTTTAGG
>OU343223.1:220395772-220415916 GCA_910596185.1 Chrysanthemum makinoi | reverse complement strand
AGACTGAAAGCTGAATTAGGAATGCTTGACATTAAAAGTCAGGCATCTGAAAACCAATCCCAGTAAGTTCTCTGAAATGGTTCCTCCTCCCTGAACGAAACCCACAATACAACCTCTCACTGAATGAGTAAGACTCATTCAGGGACCCTGACAGTTAAAATTGAGCATTGAATGAGTAACTAAATGATCCAAGTATCAGTTACTTAAATGTCCTAGGTTGGTAACCATGCCAATTTAATATAGGAATATATGTCTCTTTGTCTTACTGTCAACCATATCAAGGGTCCCTCACAAACTTACCTCATCCCCACTTGGCATTAAATGCCTCCTCTCACATAAAATATCTTATTGATATTTTATTACTGCAAAAGTGCACTTTTACTGTGCACTGCAACTGTTCCCTTGAAAACCGGGATTTCACTGCGGGTAGTAGAGTGGTGGCATTAAATGTGGAAATTCAAACGTTTTCTAAAACCGACTCTAAATATTCCCATTTGTGCACAAATCACCCCTCTCACCACTCTATAAATACCCTCTTCAAAACCTCATAAACACACACAAAAGATTTCTGCTAACAAAACTCTGTCAAAATCTCTTTTAAAACCAAGAAATCTTTGTGTTCTTCAAAACCTTTTCTGAAAATCTTCTCTGTAAACCTTTAGAAAAGTTTTTCATCACAACTTAAGAGATTCAAACCTTTGATTTTTCTCGTCAAGAAGTATCTTTTCAAAACCCTAAAAAAAACCTTTAAATGGAAATGGCAAGAACACAATCTCTTCAGTTTGCTTCACAGTGGGTAGGTGATCTTAGTAATGTTGAATTTAAAACAAATAATGTCATAGGCAATTTTGAATATCCTCAAACTGTCCCAGCCTATAAGGACATTATGAAATTTTTATATAACTGCCCACTGAAAACGGCCTTCATTCAGTGTCCCTCAATACTGTATCAAAACCTCCTCAGGGAGTTTTGGGCAACAGCTAAGGCCTTTGACCCAACACCCTCTACTGATGAGAACAACCTTAGACCTCTCAGGGAATATCTCATCAGGTTCAGTCTTAACGGGGGGCAACAATTCACCTTGGATTATAAAACTTTTTGCACTTCAACAGGGTTAGACTATAACAAAGGAATTTATGTCGCCTATCCTGAACCCTCCACAGTGAAGGATGGGTTAAAAAAAATTGTTTTAGATCCAACATTTTTGGACAAGACCCCAGTCACCAAGAGTTCATTTCCCGTGGCTTGGAGGATCTTATTCACATTTGTGATTCAGGTCCTTGGCGGGAACCACTCATCTACTAAACAAGTTAACTCTATTCAGTTGATGATGGCATACTGCTTGATGAATGGGGTCACTGTCGACATAGGGGAGATCATTTACAGTGATCTCGTAACCAAGCTACAGAGCAAAACTAGTACAAAATACGTTTTGTATCCTAGGTTTGTCTCTTGTGCTTTGCAAGTGTTACTGGGTACAAATTATCTCAGGAAGAAAATTTTGGTGCTTTACCTGGCAACCTGAGCCAATCCAATTTTCAAAAGGACCCATCCCTTGTCACAAATATTGAATTGACGGCCCATATGGTTGCTGTAAACAACCAGAGGGAATCAGTGTCTCCTAACCCTGCTCCTATAAAGAGAAAGGGGAAGTCTCAGACTGGGACTAAGACCAAACCCAAGTCTCAGGACCCTGAGGCTTCAGGAGCACAGCCTAAAAGGCAAAAACAGCCCCCGACCCTTGGTCCAAACTACTACTCCCCAAGATCCAGAGGGAAACATACAACCCGATGGTAGGGGAGCGCCTTCCACAACGCCCCGTGATGACATTAGTAAATCCAAGCCTTTGTCTGAGGGCACACTGAATGATCCCAAAGACTCAAAGGGAACCAAACAACCCGCTGATAGGGATATCACCTTCACTGACTCTGCTAAAGGCACTGGGAAAAACCCATCAGTGTCTCAGGGGTCTCAGGGGGACAAAGACTCGGAGGGACAGGAACAACCCGCCGATATGAAACCCAAAACCAATCCTGACTCCAGAGAAGGCACTGGGAAACGCCCACCAGTGTCTGAGGGGTCAACGGGGGACAAAGACTCAGAGGGAAATATACCACCTGCTGATATGGAACCCATCACAACCCCTTGTTAACCGTTGCTGATGTTACTGGGATACTATTTTCTGAAGACGAACTTGCTGATAGTGATGATGAAATTTTATCAGCAGGGGAAGAAGTGGACGCTGGGGTTCAAGCTGAACAAGGACCTCAGTCTAATCCACAGGAGCATACTGAATCACCATTCCAGCCTGACAATGATGACTCCTCTTCCTCCACTGATGAGTTCAAAATATTTGATAATGTTCTTCCACTCACCGAGAGGCAGCTTGTATAGTGGATCACCAAAGCTTCAAGGAAGTTATACTCTGGGGTCACTGAAACATTGTGGGAACAACACACTGAGGTTGCTGCCAGTTATGCTGATCTAAAGGCTGAGGTACAAGCCTTTGATGAAAATGTTCATGAGCACAGGGATCTGATGTATGACAATCTTCACAGATTGGACGACAACTTGGCTAAATTTCTCAGGCACCTTCAGGGTGTAGGCACAAAGATAGATGAAATCAGGGAATTTTTCAAAGAAGACCCAGTGCTCAACTCTCAAGTGCTGAAGGCTACTGAGGCTTACTTGAAACAATCCTCCAGCCTCACTGATCTGCTCGAAATGCTCCAATCTGCAAATGTTCAGGGTCTTCAATCTTCAGTCCAGTCTCTTCAAGCTACATTGGGCTCTGTGACTACTCAGGTGGCTACTTTGGCTTAGGCATCTTCTTCCCTAGCCTAGAATCTCGGGCCCAGAATGACTGCTCTGGAAGTATCTCAGGCAAATTTGGAAGCAAAAGTCACTGGTATTCAAACCGACACTTCAGATATCAAGGCTATGATCTCTGAAATTTATCAGGCCTTCAAGGGTCAAGCAGCTCAGTCCCCCTCCGCACCAACACCAACTCTTGCCCTCACTGACGCTTCGGCAACAGTTGAGGGGGAGAATACTGCTGAAGAAACTCCTCTTCACACTGAGGGGGAGACAACACCACCAGTATCTGTAGCTCCAATCTCATCATCACCACCAGTCTCAGCAATGCCCATCTCATCAATCTCACCACCAACATCAACAACAACACTGACTGTGATCACACCAATAATAACAACAACACCGCCCCTGGTAGCATCTTCTTCTTCAGGCCAGGACAAAGGAAAAGGCATAATGACAACACCACCTGAGCCTGAGAAGATTCCCTTTAAGATCGGCGACACTGAATACCTGCTCACACCACAACAGCTAAGTGCCTATCTTGCAAAGAAGAAAGGAAATAGAAACTTGCTGAGGAAGAAAGAAAAAGCAGAGAGGCACTGGTAAAGGTGGTCGCCGAAGAAGCTAAAAACGTTGGAGTAGATGCTAAGAAGCTTAAAAAGGGCCAGGCAGGACAAAAGTTCAAGGAAGCTCAGGCTGCTCAGATGGCTGAAATGAGAAAACAGTTGGAAGAAAAGAAGAAGAAAGCTGAAGCCCTCAGGCAAAGCAGAATTGAGCATTACAACTGGACAATGACAAGCCGAAGGCTACCTGAAAAGATCACAGATGTCAAAATCATCCCCAATACCAAACCACTGGCCATGAATGTTTACAGAGGGGATGATAAAAGACACTTCGATGTTCATGATCCCCTAAAATTCACTGACTTTGGGATCACTGAACTCGATGAGCTTGGTCCAATTATTGAAAAGAAGAAGAATGCGGTGGTTAAGGAGCTGATGAAGATGCTCAGTAAAAGATACGAAAGACTGAGGGATGCACCGGCACAACTGAGGATTCAGCCTGCCTTAACTGCACCTCAAGGATCTCAACCACAATCATCCACAGGCAAAAGGAAGAGAGTTGAGTTCCATCCTGAGATAAAAGTGCCTGGTTTCGAATGCAACAAGGAGCCGCCTGAAGGTGTTAAGTTTGTAAACTGTTTGGTGATTGAAAATCCTGAAAGAGGGCTATTTTTCGTTGATGAATATGGAAACCCATCGTTCCAAAGGTGGAGCGATATTGATAAGGATGGAGTGGCAACAATGCTAAGCTACATACCAGTGGCTTCTCAAATTCAGACTCCTGCAAATATCAAGTTATGTGCTGACTTAAATGCCAAGATAAGAGAGCATCCTGACAGGGAAACACTGATCACAAAGAAAGTCAAGCTTGAAGCACTGGAAATCCATCTAGACTGATCATTTTGATTTATGTTTTTGTACTAGTGATAGGAGCCATGTAATCTGATCAATAAAAGATGTATGTTTTTGTTAAATTACTCAGTGTTCCTGATTGTATTCATTAGTACATTCAGTGTAAGAAGAAGCCATTTGCTCACTCACACTAATCAAACACTTAGGCTATTTGTATATCCAAATAGGGGGAGACTATTGGGTTCAGTAAATACCCAAACCCTTTAATCTAGGATTTGAATAGAAAATAGCCCAAGTGTCTAGTCTGTTAAACACTAACAGGTCACTGAGTGCATAGTCTCTCAGTGAGCCATCTTCAGGATACTCAGTACGAGGCAACAAGATAGTCTCTCCACTCAGCAAGGCGGAACTTAAAGGGTGAAGACTGAGTCAAGAAGAAGATGGTGGATTCAGTGAGTGATGACAATAACTCACTGAATCCCTAAGACTCCTCTCCAACTACTTACACTGAAGACAAACTGAAGTAGAAGACTGAAGGATGTAAAGACTGAAGAATGAGCGGGACAAGGCGGGATAAGTTTGAATCAGATAAGATGAAGTACTTATCAACCAAAGTCAACTTTCCCTGAATGGCAAAAGATCAGGCTCAGTGTCATCACTGACCTTAGGAAAGTAGTCTTGTCTCTTACCTAGAATAGCCTTTGTAAACAGAGACAAAATGCATCAGTATTTTGTCTTCTGTAAGATGTCAGTTTGTCACTTAGGAAAGAGTTAAATCTCATACATGAATAAATAGCATAAGAGATGGAGTGAAAAGGTTAAGCTTGTGAATTGTAAAAACACACATACATGCAAGCCATCTTTTCACTCCTCCAAATACAAGTTAATCCCTGAGATAGCTCAGTGGTTTCTAAGAGTTGTGCTCAGACTTAGCCTGAGCTTAGAGAGGAGTCACCAAATTTTATCATTTCAATCCCAAGTACTGTTCCGCAAGTACTTGGGTAACGTATTCTTTTTTATTGATTTCTAATAAAGAATATGATGTTGAAAATTACTTTGTGTGTTTTATTTATGTTGATTTCAGTCTTTGTTCACTATTAACTTGTTTTATATTCTTAAACTGTTTTTAACGATAGTGAACGGGGAACAACATCTTGAAGTCTTGTTTGTTGGATCGATATACTCTAACCAAACTAACTTATGTAGCTTGTAAGGGCTTAGCAACTTCGGATAAATCCTAAGTTACTAACAATGAAACACTGAATTAACTCTATTAAGTATGCGGAATTTACTTTAATAAAGCTAAGAAGAATTAACTTTAACTTCAACAATTTTATTAATACTTAGAACCTGCTTGTTATACAGATTCTCTAACAACCCTAACAACTCTAATACTGCGTATGAATTCGTATTCTTAAACTCTAAAACATGTATTTCTAATGCCAATCTAGGGGTCCTTTTATAGGCATAAGGATTACCCTAGTCGGTTTACAAATCTAATTCTTGTACGACAAGTAATCTAAACTAAGAATATTCTAGAATAACAAAGCTTTCCATAAACGATATAACAGTTCTTTTAGCTTTGCAGTACTTTGATGTTGAGCAGTACTTTGACTTTCTTCTGTAGCAGTACTTTGACTCTTCAGCACTTTGACTTCTTCAGTACTTTGTATTTCTCCAGTACTTTATATCCCAACAATCCTCCCCTAACTTGAATTCTACTTTCTTGATTTCAAGTTCCTTTGTATCTGTATCTTTAACATCTTTGTCTTCAAGGAAAGATTGTGTCTTTATCTTCAAATTTTGTCTTTGTACTCACTGTGCTTGTATTATCATCATCAAAGTAGTCTTTAGAAATATTTCATTACAGCAACAATCAGCAATCTTCATCTTTTCAGCTACTCAACAACATATGGCAAATTGTACATCAGTTCATAAAGTTTCAGTCTATTCTCATCACTTCCAGGTGTGTAAACTCCTGTGAGAGGTGAATCATTGAAATTTTAATGGATTTTGATGTCTCTTTACGAAAGCCATTAACTCTGGAGTAGCTAATGTTTAGGTGTGTAAGACCATGGTACATTGATAACCATATGATTTTTAACAAATCATCAGCTATCAACGGATTTGTTATGTCTTTACCAAAAGTCGTACCCTTTTGGACTAGTTAGTTCTTACAACCATGGTGAACTAATTACCATATAAATGGTTTTTCCACAGCCTTTACCACAAGCAATTTTTCTTGTGGGCTAGCCAACTCTTCACAATATCATATATGGTGAGTTGATTACCATACAACTTATTAGCAAGTTGTCAACTATTAACGGATTTGAGATATCTTTACCAGAGCCGTTTGCTCATGGATTAGCCAATCCTTTTGTTAAACATGGTGGATTGATAACCTTTTGTTATAACCATCTCAAAAACCATTAGTTGCTGTTAACTTTTGTTTCAAAATATTTTACACTTAACAAAAGTTTGCTTATTTAAAAATTGTTTACTGGTTTTGTGCTGCAAGCAGTACTTTGGTTAAAGTACTGTTTGATCAGCAGTACTTTGAATAAAGTACTGATTTTTCAAAAATTTTACAATTAAGAATCATACCAGTATTTATGCATCATCATCAGCCATAGTTGTCCATCTGATAAACAATTCGATGACCATAAGGGCAGTTTCATTATCCTCTTCAACCTCCATACCATGATCTAGCATTCTTCTCATAAGATCTGATGTAAGCGGATATCTTCTTTCTGCTAACATATGAATCATGGTTCCATCTTCTAGCTCCAAAACATGCACTCCAGATTCTTCAAAGAATCTCTAGCTGGTAATCTCCCAGACTTCTTGGTTTTGCCAAATTTCATCAGTGCTTGTTTCTTCAATTTCCCAGATAGTTGTGAGATCTCCAAGCAAGACTAAACCAACTCTTTCTGATGGAATGTGTTCAAAATATTCTTGCACCAGTTGGTATAAATGTCACAAATCCTCTCTGTTGATGATGTGCAATATGTCCCATAGCAAATTAAACACTCTGAAACTCTCATCTTCTCTATGGAACATCAGATAATCTCCATCCTTTGATTCTACGACTTCTTATTTTCTGCAACATCTTTAGACTTAGGATGCTCAAAATCTACAACTCTTAAGTAATTTCTCAGCTCATCAACTGTATCTGATCTCAATTCTACCTTCTCTGATGGCTGTTTATCTTCAGTTGTTCTTTTTCTCTTTAAGCTTCTTTTTCTAGCATCCTCCTTCAGCTTATCATCATCTTTAAAAGAAATAATACTATCAACTTGCTTTTGATAAGCTTCTCTAAACAATTCATACAACTTTTTCATCTCTAAATACTTCAGCTTCTGTAATCCAGTATATCCTTGACCCTTCAGATAAGCCATCATGGCATTTCTTTCCTTAGCAATACTTGGTCTTCTTGGTAGAACAGGAACATGTTGCTTTTCTGGTATAGCAGGTTCAGATTCCTTCACTGGTAGAGCAACCTCAGCATCATATTCAGCTTGAAACTTCTTAGCAGCTTCTTCGTTCTTAGCTACTTCAATAGCTCTTAGTTCTGCCAAGGTAAGCTTCTTCTTCTTCTTCTTTGTTTCTACCAGTTTTCCTTTGCCTTTGTCCTTTGGATCTAAATCAGGTTGAGAAGCTTGAGGTTGTTCTTCAGCAACTCCTGGAATACTAACACCCCTTGGTCTTGATAGATTTTGCAATATTTGAGCAACAGTCTCATCATCACTTGCAGTGTGCTCTACTTTGGGTGTATCAGCTTCCTCTTCTTGTAGGACTGTTGAAGGACCAGCTTCTTCTTCAAAATTAAGAGTCCTTGGTGTAATCAGCTCTTGTCTATGTGTTCCTTGAAGAGCAGTACCTTGATTACCAGCACCTTGATCATCAGTACTTTCTACACCAGTACTTTGAACTCCAGTTCCTTCAGATCGATACTTTCAATATTTACTAGTGCTTCAGTACTTTGAGGTTCATCTTCTTTATCTGCATGAAACTCAGCATCTTCTTTCAAATTATCTTGCTCCAGATTCCTCCCCAATTGGAATGAAGACTGTTGTTGAACCTTTTTGCCTTTGGAAGTCTTCTTAAACTTCTTCCCTTGCCTCTTATGTGACTTGACCCATAACCTGTGATGTTGAACCAAAGGCCATACAAAAGTCTTTAATCTTCTAAACTTGGTCTTCAACTTCACTAGTTGTGCAACCTGAGCTTCAATAGCTTTCTTCAATCTGACCAATTCTCTTGTCAAAACATAATTATCCAAAACCAATCCCTCAGGAGGTATATCGCCCGCATCTCCTCCAAATGATGGTGGGTTGATTTCGGGTTCTGACTCAGCATGTGCAGTATCTTGTTGAGATGGTGTAGGTGAAGCTGTAGTACCGTCTTGTGCAAAAGTACCTTGTGAAGAAGCAGTATGTTGAGAAGCAGTACCTTGAGTTGATGTAGTACCTTCTCGTTCCTCACTTGCAGCAGCCTCATCTCTAACTGCTTGAACAATCTCCATCATAGAAGTAGTCAAAGGAGTGTTCCTTCCAGAGAACATATCACTCTTCCTAGCCATGAAGGTGAATATCTTTGCAGGTTGTACCACAACAGGTAATAAGCTCGAAGGTTTTGGTACATCATTTAGTTGTTTATTCAAGAAAACTTGAATAAATCTTGGATACATTAACCAGGGTGATCCATTAGAAATGTGAGATAGCATACCATCTAGAATGAGTCTTGAAAAGTTGAAGAGACGATTTGTAGCCAATCCCACTAAAGCAGATGCTATATTGGATCCAAATTGCTCCCATGAAGTACTCTTAGAACTGATACAATGAAGTAATACATGTACCAAGTACTTCCAATGTGGACTAAACAAGGGTTTCTTGAATGTTGTTTCAGTTAAGGACCCTTCATACCCAATATCTCTTAAAGTATCCCAAAGAAGCTGTTTGTCAAAACGTATAGCTCCTTCTTCATCATCCAATAACAAATCTTCACGAATTGAAGCTTCACTAACTTTCACCATCTTTCCAGCAACCTTAGCCTATATATATGACTCATCATCTTCCATGTGAGTTCTAGCAGTTGCCCAAAACTGTTGAATCCATGGCTCAATAACATCTGGTTCTACCAAAAGTGCATAATTGATTGTTGATACTGTAAGGAAATCAATTATGTCATGGAATGCGACATTAGTGTCAGTCTTATCTAAATTGGCCACCATGTTGTGTTTAGTAACTGTGTTTCGATTCACCATTGATTAATGTTGACACAAGAAAGTTGTTCGATGAATAGTAAATGTGAAAGAGAGAGAAATATGGAAAAGATTGATAAGTATAAAGATGAGAGGGAAAATCGGAGGGTAGTTATTTATAGGTGAGATTTGAAAAATCACAGCCCATAATAACAAAGTTACCGTTATTTGAATTTTGACCCATCTTTTGACCGTTGGAACAGTACGTTGATAAGACAAACAGTGCTTTCCATGTAAGCAGTACTTTCCAAAGTAGTACTTCGGACAGAGACTTACTGTATATACCAAAAAGCAATACTTTTCCATTCTCTTCTTCACAATGGCAAAAACTTCAAATAGGCATTGGATTGCCTCCCTTCAAGCAATGCATAGGACTGTCTAACTAACTAATCAGTCCTCCCTTTAAATGTCGCTTAGTAATTAATCATACAAATATCACCACCAAGTGATTGAATCTTGAAACATCAATCCTTTTTGTGAGTAGATCAAGCTACATTATCATCTGTGTGAACCTTGACAACATTAATTAGCCTATGCTTATAACAATCTCTGGATAAAGTGATGCCTACTTGAATGTGCTTGGTCTTGAGTGATAAAGGATTCTTCAAATACAAATTGTACTCTCATTATTAATGTTGATAGGAGTATTCTTGAAGTTGAACCCATAATCTAAAAGTTGATTATGCATCCATAATACTTGTCCAAAACAGCTTGCAGAAGAAACATATTATGCTTCAGTGGATGATGTTGCTGCAATAGTTTGCTTCTTACATTGCCATGGGACTAATCTTCTTCCAAGATACTGGCATCCTCCAGTGGTTGATCTTCTATCATAATTATCGCCTGCATAATCACTATCTGAAAAAGCTTCCAAGTGAAAAGGTGAATCCTTTGGATACCACAACCCTAACTTAGGTTGTTGTTTCAAATAACTAAAAATTCTCTTCACTGCATTTGTAAAACCTTAAAAATCGTAAACGCGTAAGATGACCATTTTGCCCCTCTAATTTAAAACTTATAAAATACATAAAATACGTCAATGCTCATTGTATGTAATTTTAACATAACTTGTAGATGATTACCAAACCTAAAAACGAGATCGATGTACGGTTATGTTTAAAAACATCACACGTTTATGTCTTGCATGGGCAAATTTTTTATACATTACATTAAATTATAAAAAATAAAACATACCCATAATAATATTTGGAAGTATTTTTCTATTGTGATTTCCCTTGATGCTTGGCCTAAACTCACGCCATATAACCTTCACTTTAATCTCATTATTCACTTACCAATTCACATATTCATAGCACACTGAAAACCCTAGCTAAAAGTGACGGCACATAGACCTTTTACTCTCAACTCCATTTGACAACAAGCTGTTGTGATCGAGGTATTTGGGTTGTGAGTTTCCTGATTCGAAGGGCTGTTTGATCGAAGGTTACCAGGTTCAACGAATGGCTGTTGGGGTTGGCTTGGACGTGGGTTGATTAGTCTTGATTCTTGTTTTTTTTCCTCTCGACATCTTAGGTTTGTATCATCTAATCTTGTATCAATTTTTCTCCATTGTTTTCTGATCGTGTCGTGTGTTTTGTCTTATGACATGCCTACATGCGACTGAAACATCACATATACCGTAAGATTCATCACTAAATAATAATCACATGAAATCATATCTTTGTATCATGAATATCATAGCGAATGGTCGATATATGTTCGACCATCTCAAATCTGTTTTTTGAACTTGACATGCATACTACATCAAAATAAAACAATCACTCAAATCGTTTCGACCCATAAAATTGCGACATAGAACCTGTTTTTAAACCTTGCCATAAAATGATACATATTCGTCCCATAAAATCATGAGGTCGAGTCTTCTTCTTTTCTTTGTCGACCTTTAAAGAATGCAATGTCTCATGGGAACCTGTATTTTAACTACACATGATCATGATAAAATCTATTTTGGGTCCATTAGGGTATATAAATATTTCACATGGATTGCTTGGTTTTAAATGGGATAGAGCTTTGTTTAGGAATTCATGCTCAAGTTCATGGTCTGATTGTCATGTTTGTTTGAATGTGTTGTGTGGGTATCGAATGAGATTGGGTAAAAACTGGTCAACTTTATAAAGCATTCAATGTATATGTGATAAGTGGATTTAGGTTCAAGGCATTTCATGCTAAGGTTTAGAACTCATATGCTATTGTTAACGTGTAGGCATGTGCTTTTGAAAACAGTAAAAGAGTCAAAAGAATGAAAAATGGAATACGTGTGAAATAGTCTTGTGGAGGTAACTTCGATGGTGATCGCGGGATTTATGAGTGAGTTATACGATATGTTGAAAGTGCGTCGGGGAAGTTGAGTCGGAGGTTTGGCATAAGGCATGATTGCTAGGTCGTAATTGTATGTTTCATGAGTCGCGAGCATAGGTGAAAGTACATCGAGATCGAATGTTAAAGGAGTTGTGAAACGTTAGAATTGAATGAATCTGATGCATGTATGGGTTAATGTTAAATATTAAGTTAGTTTCACTTTAAACCTTCACCTTTGGGAGATTGTCGCATGTGAACCCTACACTTTATGAATTGGCATATTATAACCTTAAACTATCATGGTAATAATATTAAGTTTTTAAGTTTAATTACATTTCGCAAAAAGACCCTAAACTATGATAATTGTTATGTTAAACCCTTAAGTTTATTTAATTGCCCATTATAACCCTAAAGTGTTAAAGTTACTTAAACACAGAAAGTTACTTAATCTAGAAAGTTATTAAATATGGAAACTACTTAAATCGGGAAGTTTATAAAAAATGGAAAGAAACCTTAATTATGAAATATAAACCGCGATGAATCCTAAATTAATGAAATAACTTCTAAAATATTAAGCGATAATTAATTCGTGTTGATTCGCTGAAGAAGGAGTAGCTTCCGATCCTTGCGTTTTCCGATATGGTTTCATTTACGATTTGAGGTACAGATATTCTGACCTTACCTCTTAAGGTTTCTCATGATTCGTTTACATCTTTCGATATTAGATTTGAACTGTGACACCTTGCTCTGAGCCTTCTTATTAGGGCTTCCCTATAACTTTGCTATGCTCCCTTTGATTGGATCTCCTATGTGAATTGTTTGATTTTGAACCTTTGATTATGAACCTTCAGATTATGAGCCTTTGATATGAACCTGTGATATGAACCTCTGATATGAACTTATGATATGGACTCTGATATAAACCTTTGACATTTGAACCTTTGATATGAACCCTCATGTTATGACTTTGCTTTCACCCTTCAGTTTGATACCCGAGCCAAATATGTTTCCCTAGCCATGAAGGTAACATGGCCGTGTCATTGATGCACCAATGGCATGACTCTAGTGTGGTTGAGTGATGTTCCACACCGTCCCTTTCTGTTATCTGGTTATGAGCTCGATATATATTGTATGGCCACTATCTGTCTGCAGGGGCGTATGGATGCATCCTAGATTTGTTTTGTATTTGATATGTTATGCTATGATATGATTTTTCTTGTGAATGATGTCGTGTGCAATACGCGTCTTCACATTCTGGGAGCTAGCTACTCCATTAGTTACTGAGGTCTCCCCTCCTATTATATATGGTATTCCGAGGTCACCCCTCCGAATACAATGGTTACTTATGATATGATATGATATGTTTCTGGGCTCGTGGTAGATTTCTGACAAACCTTACACTTTTGATATACCTATATTGTACCTTCTGTATTCCCCAATGCACCATATGTGACTCACTCTACTACCATACTATATTCCATTTCATTGATCTGACATACTCCTATTTCGTTACTTCATACTATCATTCCATTCACGTACCGGGTTATTATGTGGTTATTGAATCTGTTTATGCTGTTACATGTTCTATGTGATTATTGTTTATCCTGCTACGATATGATTAATATGTGACTATATGATTCAACTGTTGTCATCTGAATATATGTTATCTTACTGTTATGTGAACCTTGAATGTCTGGTGATCTTGTTGGGTGTAATCAGTTGATTATCTTTTATTAGGGATACCTCCGTTTAATTATGTTTATGGGCTATGATTATCCATTGGTGTCTTATTGCTAATTGTCGACTTGCCATGTTATATCTGTTATGTTATTAACTGTGGGTTATTTGTCTTGTGGGATTGCCATGTTCACTTCCTAATTAATTGCTTCCGCTTGCTTTTAGTCTTCCTGTTGGCTTATTTATATTCTGATTTCCTGATCTGACTGCGTGTTATTCTTATGTTGAGTGGATGCGACGTCTGTTATGCTTGATTTGGTTTCGGTGCTTGTATGTCTGTTTGCTTATATGTGATTATATATATGTCATGGATGCGTTGCTTGCTGTGTTCTCCTTGATTGTTGTTCTTGCTGGATATCTGTATAATTGTGTTCTGCAGGATCCTCATTGACTCATTGTTTCCTTTCCGTTGCAACCTTGCTATTATCCCTTTGTTTCATTTCGTATTTCTGCTTTTGTTTAGCTTTCGTTTTGTTATATCTGTTCACTGGGCTTTTTAACCTCAGCCGCATTTCTTTTCCTGCGACAGGTTTTAGTTTTGAAGATGGGCTTGATGGGCTGAGAGTTGGATTATTCGAGTAGAACGCCTAGATACCTTATCTTTTCTTATCTTTTTGGATTTTATTTGAAGAGCTTTTGTTTTTAGATTTCATTTTCGTTGGACATATTGGATTTTTTATTTTTCTTTGTAAGTCATCCGTTTATATGACTTGGTAATTTATTTATTTCAAGGCTTTCGTTTGCGGAAATTTTATTTGTATGTTCTGATATGACACCAGAATGTGACACTTCTACCCTTGTCGGGTTGGGGTGTTACAATTATGGTATCAGAGCCAGGTTTCGTCTTGTTGACCTTAGGATTGACCTGTGTGGACTGGGTAGACATTAGGCTTCCGTCTATTCTGATCTCTTTCGATTCCTTTTGAATGTCGTTCAGATTTGACTTCGATATTCTTTTGTCGTCGCTGATTTGACCTTCTTTCTTTCGCATTTGGTTTTGTTTGATTTGTCTTCGCACATCTATTTGTCGATCGTTAGATGGATAATACTCGTGGAATCGAAGATAATGGTGTCGACCCTGCAATGCTGCAACAGTTCCTGAGCTGGAGAGGTTCATGAAGCAGAAGTCGCAACCGATCGTGATGCTGCTGGAGATGTCAGGATGCTGCTGAAGGGAGCTGGATGGATCAACCAAAGGCGCAAAGACGGAGACAAGATTTAACCGGTGGCTGAGAAGGTTCATCTACCACATATGACTGGGCGCGACTTGTGTACACCGATTTGTTTGTCACACGTTTTGAGGAGGTTTGATATTTTGCTAAGTGATTTTGATCGGTATTGCATTTCTTTGATCTGTTTAGAACTCGGTTTGAATCGTGAAGTTTTATCGTTTAGCATTTTGGTAATATCCCAGTTTTCTTTTGGATCGTCATTAATGAGTCACGAGGAACCATTTTGTGCAAGTTGGTGGCCTTCTTTCATTGTGGATTGGTAAGTTATTTGATGTAGTTTATGCTGTATGTGTGTGTATCTAGTCTGCTTTGGTATGTTGCTTGCTACCTGTATGTTATATGTTTTGTGGTGATATTGGTTATGTGGTTTATCATGACCCGAGGCAAAATATGATGACAACAAGGACTTGTTATGTGATGCAAGTATTATGACGCCTGATCAACGTGATAATACCGAGATCATATAATTTGAACTTATTGAAGTCATACGACGTCTTGGGAAATTCCTGGGAATGGTAAGTGAATGGACTAGGACTCATACCGTTATTTGTCGCCCCTCATGTTCGTTTGAAATTCTGTACCTCCTTGCGAGATTCTCACCGACATCTGTTATGTGTAAGATTTGTACGCTTTGGAAACGAAATCGTTATGATCTGTATGAGACTATGGATTGCTACGTCTGCCTTCAACTCGTTCGCCTCTGTGTACCCCTACGACTTCAATTTTCGAGGACGAAAATTTTCTTTTAGAGGGGAAGAGTTGTAAAACCCTAAATATCGTAAACGCGTAAGATGACCATTTTGCCCCTCTAATTTAAAACTTATAAAATACATAAAATACGTCAATGCTCATTGTATGTAATTTTAACATAACTTGTAGATGATTACCAAACCTAAAATACGAGATCGATTTACGGTTATGTTTAAAATACATCACACGTTTATGTCTTGCATGGGCCAAATTTTTATACATTACATTTAAATTATAAAAAATAAAAAAATACCCATAATAATATTTTGGAAAGTATTTTTCTATTGTGATTTCCCTTGATGCTTGGCCTAAACTCACGCCATATAACCTTCACTTTAATCTCATTATTCACTTACCAATTCACATATTCATAGCACACTGAAAACCCTAGCTAAAAGTGACGGCACATAGACCTTTTACTCTCAACTCCATTTGACAACAAGCTGTTGTGATCGAGGTATTTGGGTTGTGAGTTTCCTGATTCGAAGGGCTGTTTGATCGAAGGTTACCAGGTTCAACGAATGGCTCTTGGGGTTGGCTTGGACGTGGGTTTGATTCGTCTTGATTCTTGGTTTTTTTTTCCTCTCGACATCTTAGGTTTGTATCATCTAATCTTGTATCAATTTTTCTCCATTGTTTTCTGATCGTGTCGTGTGTTTTGTCTCTATTTTGACATGCCTACATGCGACTGAAACATCACATATAACGCTAAGATTCATCACTAAATAATAATCACATGAAATCATATCTTTTGTATCATGAAATATCATAAGCGAATGGTCATATGTTCGACCCATCTACAACCTGTTTTGAAACTTGACATGCATACATACATCAAATAAAACCAATCACTCAAATCTGTTTCGACCCATAACCATGCGACCATAAGAACCTGTTTTTAAACCTTGCATAAATGATACATATTCGTCCCATAAAATCATGAGGTCGAGTCTTCTTCTTTTCTTTGTCGACCTTTAAAGAATGCAATGTCTCATGGGAACCTGTATTTTAACTACACATGATCATGATAAAATCTATTTTGGGTCCATTAGGGTATATAAATATTTCACATGGATTGCTTGGTTTTAAATGGGATAGAGCTTTGTTTAGGAATTCATGCTCAAGTTCATGGTCTGATTGTCATGTTTGTTTGAATGTGTTGTGTGGGTATCGAATGAGATTGGGTAAAAACTGGTCAACTTTATAAAGCATTCAATGTATATGTGATAAGTGGATTTAGGTTCAAGGCATTTCATGCTAAGGTTTAGAACTCATATGCTATTGTTAACGTGTAGGCATGTGCTTTTGAAAACAGTAAAAGAGTCAAAAGAATGAAAAATGGAATACGTGTGAAATAGTCTTGTGGAGGTAACTTCGATGGTGATCGCGGGATTTATGAGTGAGTTATACGATATGTTGAAAGTGCGTCGGGGAAGTTGAGTCGGAGGTTTGGCATAAGGCATGATTGCTAGGTCGTAATTGTATGTTTCATGAGTCGCGAGCATAGGTGAAAGTACATCGAGATCGAATGTTAAAGGAGTTGTGAAACGTTAGAATTGAATGAATCTGATGCATGTATGGGTTAATGTTAAATATTAAGTTAGTTTCACTTTAAACCTTCACCTTTGGGACATGGTCGCATGCGAACCCTACACTTTATGAATTAGCATATTATAACCTTAAACTATCATGGTAATAATATTAAGTTTTGAAGTTTATTTACTCTTCGCAAGAGACCCTAAACTATGATATTGGTTATATTAAACCCTTAAGTTTATTTAATTGCCCATTATAACCCTAAAGTGTTAAAGTTACTTAAACACAGAAAGTTACTTAATCTGGAAAGTTATTAAATATGGAAACTACTTAAATCGGGAAGTTTATAAAAATGGAAAGAAACCTTAATTATGAAATATAAACCGATTGAATCCTAAATTAATGAAATGACTTCTAAAATATTAAGCGATAATTAATTTCGTGTAGATTCCTGAAGAAGGATAGCTTCCGATCCTGCGTTTTCGATATGGTTTCATTTACGATTTGGGTAATAGATATTCGACCTTGTCTCTTAAGGTTCTCATGATTCGTTTACATCTTTCGATATTAGATTGAACTGTGACACCTTGCTCTGAGCCTTTCTATTAGGGCTTCCCTATAACTTTGCTATGCTCCCTTTGATTGGTCTTATGTGAATGTTTGATTTTGAACCTCTGATTATGAACCTTCAGATTATGAGCCTTTGATATGAACCTGTGATATGAACCTCTGATATGAACTTATGATATGGACTCTGATATAAACCTTTGACATTTGAACCTTTGATATGAACCCTCATGTTATGACTTTGCTTTGACCCTTCAGTTTGATACCCGAGCCAAATATGTTTCCCTAGCCATGAAGGTAACATGGCCGTGTCATTGATGCACCAATGGCATGACTCTAGTGTGGTTGAGTGATGTTCCACACCGTCCCTTTCTGTTATCTGATTATGAGCTCGATATATATTGTATGGCCACTATCTGTCTGCAGGGGCGTATGGATGCATCCTAGATTTGTTTTGTATTTGATATGTTATGCTATGATATGATTTTTCTTGTGAATGATGTCGTGTGCAATACGCGTCTTCACATTCTGGGAGCTAGCTACTCCATTAGTTACTGAGGTCTCCCCTCCTATTATATATGGTATTCCGAGGTCATCCCTCCGAATACAATGGTTACTTATGATATGATATGATATGTTTCTGGGCTCGTGGTAGATTTCTGA
The DNA here is from genome assembly GCA_910596185.1 of Chrysanthemum makinoi. NCBI lineage: Eukaryota > Viridiplantae > Streptophyta > Magnoliopsida > Asterales > Asteraceae > Chrysanthemum > Chrysanthemum makinoi. The sequence goes on along the minus strand of OU343223.1, from coordinate 220,397,620 downwards.
CAAACCTTACACTTTTGATATACCTATATTGTACCTTCTGTATTCCCCAACGCACCATATGTGACTCACTCTACTACCATGCTATATTCCATTTCATTGATATGACATACTCCTATTTCGTTACTTCATACTATCATTCCATTCACGTACCGGGTTATTATGTGGTTATTGAATCTGTTTATGCTGTTACATGTTCTATGTGATTATTGTTTATCCTGCTACGATATGATTAATATGTGACTATATGATTCAACTGTTGTCATCTGAATATATGTTATCTCAGTGTTATGTGACTTGAATGGTCGTGATCTTGTTTGGGTGTAATCAGTTGATTATATGTTTATTATGGATACCTCCGTTTAATTATGTTTATGGGCTATGATTATCCATTGGTGTCTTATGGTAATGTCGACTTGCCATGTTATATCTGTTATGTTATTAACTGTGGGTTATTTGTCTTGTGGGATTGCCATGTTCACTTCCTAATTAATTGCTTCCGCTTGCTTTTAGTCTTCCTGTTGGCTTATTGATATTCTGATTTCCTGATCTGACTGCGTGTTATTCTTATGTTGAGTGGATGCGACGTCTGTTATGCTTGATTTGGTTTCGGTGCTTGTATGTCTGTTTGCTTATATGTGATTATATATATGTCATGGATGCGTTGCTTGCAGTGTTCTCCTTGATTGTTGTTCTTGCTGGATATCTGTATAATTGTGTTCTGCAGGATCCTCATTGACTCATTGTTTTCCTTTCCGTTGCAACCTTGCTATTATCCCTTTGTTTCATTTCGTATTTCTGCTTTTGTTTAGCTTTCGTTTTGTTATATCTGTTCACTGGGCTTTTTAACCTCAGCCGCATTTCTTTTCCTGCGACAGGTTTTAGTTTTGAAGATGGGCTTGATGGGCTGAGAGTTGGATTATTCGAGTAGACCGACCTTAGTTACCTTATCTTTTTGGATTTTATTTGAAGAGCTTTTGTTTTTAGATTTCATTTTCGTTGGACATATTGGATTTTTTATTTTTCTTTGTAAGTCATCCGTTTATATGACTTGGTAATTTATTTATTTCAAAGCTTTCGTTTGCGGAAATTTTATTTGTATGTTCTGATATGACACCAGAATGTGACACTTCTACCCTTGTCGGGTTGGGGTGTTACAGCATTCATATGAGAGACCTTAGGTGAGACTTGATATCTTGCACATAAACAGACAACAAACATGATATCAGGCCTAGATGCAGTTAAGTACATAAGACAGCCAATCATAGATATGTACAGCTTGACTTCAACAGGTTGACCATCTTCATCCTTGCCCAATGAGTTGATAGATTTGATAGGTGTAGTGACAGGCCATAGCATCAAAGTTGAACTTCTGAAGAATGTCAGAGACATACTTATCTTGACTTATGAAAATTCCCTCCTTTGACTGTTTAACTTGAAGACCCAAAAAGAAAGTTAATTCACCCATAGAACTCATTTGAAATTCATGTTGCATTAGCTGCTCAAACTCCTTCACCATTGACTGTTTTGTAGCTCCAAAGATGATATCATCTACATAAACTTGAACCAGCATGATATCCTTCTTATCTCTCTTGATAAACAAAGTCTTTTCAATTGCTCCCCTCCTGTAACCATGTTGCAATAAGAAAGTGGAGAGCCTTTCATAACCAAGGCTCTAGGTGCTTGATGATGGCCATAAAGAGCCTTAACTACTTTGTAGACTTTGTTTGGATGTGCAGGATCTTCAAAACCAGGAGACTATTTAACATAGACCTCCTCTGTAATCTTGCCATAAAGAAAGGCACTCTGACATCCAATTGATAAACTGAAATCCCATATATGATGCAAAAG